>OZ026820.1:5088427-5580462 GCA_964023185.1 Macaria liturata | reverse complement strand
GGACCAGTTATCGATTTCGTCATTACGTACTTATAGAGGAAACAACTGATCTGTGTATTATAGCTATTTGCTTAAAGTTACGAGTTTTATAGATACAACATATTTATAGGATTTAACAAATTAATTAAGCATATACATTACGACACACGACATTTTATCCACATACAATGTACTCGTATGATGGATATTGTAACAGTTTATTCCTTTCGTGAAACAATCAGAAAAGTTATAGGATATAGCGTTCGCCGCGTAACCAAAATATTTAGCTGAAACTCTAGAAAAATATATAGTGTTTTTCCGCTGCGGAAAAACACTATATATTAGATTTCCAGAGTTTCAGTTACAATGGATTTCCGCAAAGTAACGCCTGATTCAATATCTTATCAAAATATTTAGGACAAGGGTGCTACGCAAATGCTACGTCCCGTAGCTACTAAGAAATTTAAGGTTTAATATAATTGTTTTAATTAGAAAAACTTTTGTATAAACAAATATAACATTATAGTTTATAATTTTAAAAATATAATAAAATATGCTTAAAATAAAAGAAAAATGTTTTAATGAAATAGAAAAGTGCTACGACGGTGCTACGAAATGCTACGAAAAATTTGGTAATTTTACTGACCTATATGTTTTTTGCAGGTGTTACTGCACATTATATTAAAATATATATGTATATGTCACTTTTTATTAAAGTCACAGTTTCATATTCCACAAATAAAACTGGCAATAACAAATGTCAGTTTACGGAACTCATAAAATAATATATAATTCTAATTAATGTGGTGTTATATAATTTAACTGAAATTAACCGTAATTATTCATATTGTATTGTTGTTGCAAAGTATCAAAATCACATTAAAATATTGTCATAATATTATGATACATTTCGCATATTAGATTTTATTCTTAAGATGTTTTAAACAATACAGTTTTTCGTCTAACAGGCAAGCAGGAAGTAATAAAAAAGTATGTATGGATAAGTCAAAAACATGGTAGTTAAAAATTTGAGTGCGGAAAGAGAACCGTCATAAAATTTGAGGGCGCAGTTAGTAATTCCGCACCGATCAAATGTTAATTATTTTTACTGGCTATTAAAATAAGAGTTGTCTCCCTTGTGACGTGACATTGGCGAAATAGCGGCGGTGCCGCAGAGTCCATTATTAAAAAAAAAGATTTTTAACGTATTTGCTATGCTGACAACACTGTTACGTCATTATAGCAAGACTATGATTCTTGGTATTTCTACACTTTGTCAAATAAATTGATACAAAATTCTGTCTCAATAATAAAACATATTATTATTGTAAAATTTGTAAAAATAATTGCAAATAATGGGTAATCATAATAACCCAGGGTCTACTCTGGGTTAACACAATACAAATTATTTTTTATCCCGAGTAAATAAAAGAATTTATTTATATATATATATATATGTCTTTATTAATTGAGTCACAAATCAGAACCATAGTCAGTCTGATTCCAAAACTTCAATACCAGACATGACTGATTCATCTTTGGAGCTACCAGAGAGATACAAATTATTATTATCGTCTTCTGATCTTGATGTACTCGCATCAGTAACATCTATCTATGTACATATAATAAAACTATAACCGGTTGGTGTCTGTACATTGAAGATAATGGAAAAAAATAGTTGAGTCAAAGTCAAAGTCAAAGTCAAAGTATTTATTGTACTATGAGGGGTCTTTATTGATGCATAGAAAACAAAAATCATGTTTCAAAAATAAATTTCTGTTTGTCTGTTTGTCTGTCGGTACGTTTGTTCGTTATAGACTCGAAAACGGCTGAACCGATTTGTCTACGGTTTTCACTAACATGTTGGTGCATTTTCAACTTAACATTTAGTGTTTGTTTCATTTCAATGGGTTCGTAAATAAAAAAGTTATGTTCATTTTCAACCTTTTTATCTCAAAATAATGCGAGCGAAGCCGCGGGCGTCCACTAGTTTATAATAAACTCTTGCATGACGTCTAATAAATGGTTTTGTTCCCAATATTTAAGTTCAACATGTAATGCATGATCACATTATTTTTGCCAATGTTCTGCAGTAATATTATCGAAACATTCATTTTTAATTACAATATTTATTTACAAGTTCACATTTCAATCTATCTATACGTATAATAAAGCTGAAGAGGTTCAAAAATCTAAATATATATACCTATGATTTAAATAAAACAAATTTTACTAATTTAAAATAAAAACTTAAGTAATTATTAATAATTTTTAATTGGTAGTAGTTGTTTTGCTGATACATTCAAATTTTTTTGACGCTACTTGTCTTTTTACTAGACTCTAAATCATTTCAATCGCTACTAGGTCGCAGTGTTATGGCGGTAACCTGCCAACGGTATGGCCATGTTCTTCAAGTATTTGATCGATTTCAAATATTGGTCCTCCTTTGTTCCTTTTGTACTAAACTTAAAAGTTCAGTTTTTAGTGCGTTATCTGGATATTCCACTTTTTTTTCTAATTGATAAAATGTCCCCCACCATAAACAATGTACCCAACCCACTGATTACATATAAAATGATAGCACACAGTATGTTATTCTGTTTCAATACTTTTGGTACCCGATCCTACAAGTCCAAACCTTCAAAAGGTTTCCATGAGTCACCACACCTTAGATAAGCAACCAAACAACTAACAGTTTCCCTTATTGAAACTTATAAAGCGCTTCCTCTAATACTTTAAAGGTGGTCTTTTTCACGTGCAAGAGATAAAGGATATTATTTTTTAAATCGGAGAAAATAATAATAAAATAGATAAAAGGCGTAACGTTGTTTTAAAACTTTTTCACTGCACCTGCCGCCAAAGAAATAACAAAGAAGAGATGGATCGTAAGTAAAAGGTAAATATTGGGAGATAAGGGCAAGCACTGCGTTTCTTTGCGATGACTCGTCGAAAACAATGATGGACGATCCAGGTGTGGAGGAGAAAATGTGCAGAAAAATATGTACAAAGAGTCAGTAAGTATTTGTCCAAGTACAGGGAGATGTTTTCATCATTCAGAACATGCCGCAATAAAGTTTTTACAACTTTCTTAATCAAAAATAACGTTTTTCATGTTTCTGGTGGGCAAATATTTAGATGAGGGTCAAAATTGTTATTGGAATAAAACAGAAATATGAATAATTTTGGTGAATGCAATAGTTATTAAGCTTCATTTATGTCACCAGCTTATGTAGTTATCAAGATTTGGAACTACTATATTTAACACAGTAGGTACTAAATAGAATATTTGTAAAAAAATAAGACTGAGATCATGACTATATATAAAAATTAAATTATTAATTAACTTCCTTTCTTTCATTGGGTTCTATCTATAGGTAGATATATCTAAATTAAACATTCAGTGACAGCCATTAAATACCCTTAACCCAATAAATCTTTTTCAAACAGCGAAGTAATCTAAAGCTGATTGCCACTTACATGTGTGTTTCTATTCTGACTCAGGTGTAAGATCTATTACCTACACATTGCAGAGGTATGAACTAAAACTAGGCTATTTTTTTCTTTTGACAGGTGCGGTTTTGTTTCATTTCAAATCGCTTATAGCTACATAGTGTATTGTGTATGTAGATAGCACTTAGATGAGATAGTTTACGATATCAGGACATTGACACTGAAGACTTAGCACTAGTTTAGGATTTGTATAAAAATACTTTGTTCATTGTTCAAGATTGTTGAATATTGTTTTCATAATTGTCAGCTAAAGATCTCTTTATAGGTGATGAAATAATCTCTATTTGAAACGTGGAGTTTAATGGTCACAAGCCAAAAATATATATTACATATTATCAATATTAAAAAAATGTATAAATTTTACAGACCATGTTATCATTTTTTTCATTTAGTAGACCTTTGCCCAAGAGTGGGACAGTGTAAGTTAATAAAAAAAGCACTTTATATACAACGTTAGTTAAATTATGCTTAAATGAGAGTGGCCATCTCTAATTGTTTATTGAAAAATAACAAGGAAACCTTGTTTTAAAATATACGACATATGTATCGATAACCACAGTACACTAGGTATAAGACATTGTTTATCGGAAAATCCACCGGATGATCTCTTGTAAATTTTGTTGTGAATGGATTGCGATAATAATTACTAATGTAGTACAATGATTTATAGCCAGATATTAAATTTGTTTGTCGCCACTTGCGTGACCTTTGCTCTCGCATATTTATCACGGAGCGCAATATACCTACCTATTAGATATTATATCTACACAATAATAGGTAGGCGAGCGTACAAATAGAATTATCTCGCTTTTAGCAAACGCACAAATTTGTGCTTTATGGCAGTTGTTACTATTATTCATATGGTTTGGATGTACCTATTTATTTTATGTACACAATTTATTTTATAAAATTTAATGCGGAGTTTCGTGTTTTATTATCTACTTATTTTAAAGTTCACAATTGGTATGTCCTTGTTTTACAGATTCCCTTGTAAGTAAAATATTGGTTGCCTGGAAGAGATCGCTCTTAGCGATAAGGCCGACAATTAAGACGCTGATTTTAATTTCTATGTTTTTGTTTTGTATTGTTATTTTTATATGTGGTGTTTTATTAAAGTATTTATCTATCTATCTATCTAAAATAGAAAAGTCGCTACAACGCTAACCACAAGCTATACTTTGATCATTGATTAATTGATATTAATATTAATCTTTACAATATAATAAACAATAACAATATCCCGTGTAAAGTAGTTACAATGCACGCAATCATGTAAACGTGCCATTCTATCGTCATTGGTAATTTCAAAAGCGTTTTTAACTCAATCTCGTAGCTATAAAAACCAGTTAAGAGATCCAATCGGTATAATTGTATGAAATCATTTTGCAAATCACCGATGGAGCTACTGTGTTCGGCTACCGTCGCCGTTACGCGAAACACTAAAGCCTCTTTCACATTCACCAATTCTGCTGCTCGTTTATGCGATTTATGATAAAAGAACTTTAAAAACTACAAAAGTATGAAATAAGTCCTGTCTTTCGTATATAAACATCACTCGTCGCGTCCATTTATTTCTCGCCGTTTTTAATATTAACATTCGAATTACAGAACAGCATAATTTTATTTTTAACAAGCAATAATTAGTGATAAGATTTCGCACGTCCGGCGTCGTCTCGCAATATGACGGCAGCTTAAAACTGTGTTCTTTTTTTGGCGCGTGTTGCTCTCGGGCCGTTATACCTACTTAATTTGTTGCCAGCGAAAGTTAGCCGGAGATTCAAAGCGAGCGAGCGCTTGCGCAGAAATTGAAATTAAACTTAATTTGGCGGAAATCGATTTAGATGGTCGCGCCTTGAGCTTTATGTCAACATTTATGGACATCACTAATCTATTTGGAACATCTTTATAGTACAGTATTTATGCAAACTTGATTATTTATCGAATTAGATCTATTTACCGTGTTAGAGGATAAAGTAATTTAGAACAATGACACACAGCGAAATGTTCTAATCATCGTTATATCAAATCAAATACTGCCCTTGCTTGAATCTTTTAGTCAGAATACTCAGGACAAATATAGCTCAAAAACTCACGGTCTCGAGAAAAGGAAACGGGAGTTTTGGCGCAAATCGTGTTGTTAAGCGCATCAATAGACTAAGTAACCCAGGAACTCCTTATATCTTTTCTAATAATACCAACGCAATTCGTTTTTTTCACCATACCATAGTAATTTGCAGACCAACCAGCATCCAGAATTCCGGAGCCATCGTGCATCCACAATGGTTGAGCAATCAAAATGCAAATAAATCACAAGATATTTGACACTTACCAAAATGGAATTATTTAGTACTGCTGCGTTTGTATGTTTTGGCTTTTATACAGATACTATTTTCTTCTCGTATTTATTTATTTATTGGCACAATATGGGTACACGTAAGTTTTTTAGAACTAACACATATATTGTTAGGCTTGCGGCATGCAAATTCTGACAAATACTCGAATAAAATAAAATAAATATTTCAGTATACATCACACAGCGCCATCTAGCCCCATAATAAGCTTACGCTTGTATCATGGGTACTAGATAACGGATATAATACATATACTTTTGAATATATTGTTTTGATTTTACTATCATTCGCATGATAATGTATCGTTCATCGGGTGTGCTGTGTAGCCCACCAGTGGCTACCCAGGAGTAGCGGGAGCCATGCAGTCTGCCTCCCACGGCAGCGTCCTGCCTGACTCACCACTTCATGTACCTAATTACTCCATTATCACTCACGCACAGCTCAAATGCTCACTCAATTAGATCAACGACCGTCCGCCTTAGATTATACTCTGCTATATTCGAATGCTCCTAAATTGACAGCTATCGTGTTCACGGGATTTTTTTCATGTTAAATGATGATATCCTCTACGAGGAATGAAAATAAAGGGAAGTAGGAGACGGTGTCGTTAAGTGGTATTTTCACTGAACAAGTTGGTGTATTATATGAGAATGGAACAGGACTTCATTTAGAGCTTAAAATGGTTTGTAACTTACATTGTATGAAAGAAGAGATTTTTAGTGTCGAAAATGATGAAGTCGGCGATTGTAACGCGAGAGTTTTAGAAAATTCTAAAGCAATGTACTTATATGTAATGTCTTTGTAATTTGGTGTAAGAAAACTTGTGCAAGACAAAAATCCTGCAATGGTCTTCCTAATCTGAGGATGAGAAAAACGAGTTTACACGATTTATCCGTTCATACATTCAAATCCAAAGGAATAATTACAAGAGCCATCCTCCATAATAACCTTGTGGTCAATTAAAGCCGAGTCGTCAAGTACCGACACTCACTGGATTAATTGGTTAATTATTTCACGGCGTAAAGTACTCGTGCTCCTCCGCATCAAGTTTCTACGAATCATCTTATTTTACTTCCCGTTAAATGTGATTACTGCTATGCATGCTGCTATTGTTAGTATGGTATATGATAAGAGCTCGTGGGAAGTTACAATCAATATTTGAATTTGGAATTTGTTCTGGATCAAAACCAGTTCTGAATGTATACTTAGCTTATTTGGGAACACATTCTGTTTTGTGTACCATTATAAATAAATATAAAGATTGTGTTAAGTTTACTACAATTTCTGTAACTACATACGTGTCTGTAAATCTGTCCCAATAAATGATTTTCTTTTCTATTCTATTCTAGTTTATTGCAAACCATGTATACTATTAACTATCGAATTATTACTTACACAAACAGAATACTTGATCTAATACGCCAGTAAAACAATATTAAGAGTTTTGCTGTACAAATAGCAAGAGATCTTTTTGTTCTTCTTTCATTTAGCGAGCAAAATAACTAGTATATAAAAGTTAAGAGTCGTTGTGCAAGACTACAAAAAAACCTTTTAAATAGACAACAAATAGTACCTACAAATGCTATCTAAAACTATGAAAGGGCAGCTGCAGTCGAGTGCACCGCCTACAGTGAGGTGCATTTAGGTGTCTAGTTGCATCGGCAGCAGTAACACACTGCTGATGGCTATCGTATCATGATATCACTTGTCGTGGACATCTCTGCCATTGCTCTGCTAGGTATCATTTGGTAAGTTTGTAATTATTAAAATATGTATGCAATTTCAATTACGATACAAGACAATTCTCTCCGCACGAGTGGTAAGTTTACTTACGAGATTCGGATAACCATACTCGATGTCATCTGATTTGACGCATGGAAGTATCTGCCATATAGTAAATGCAACAGAACTATTGTGCTATTGCTTGCCCAATGAAAGATTAACTGTGATAAGTATATTGAATACGTTCTCATTTTAGCTAAAAAAGCTGAATCCCCATTGTCAAGAGTTAAACTTAATATTCACTATAAATTCAATTTTCTTCTTGCATTACTTATATTGTCTCTACATATAGTTTAAAACTGAAATATCTGTCAAAGATTATAGCCGTAAACCTTCAGAAATAGCAAATGCGGTGAGCACATTGTTACACATACCTACGGCTACGCATCTACATATATGCATGTGCATAAATCGACATATTTTATTATCCCAGCGAGTGGCAAAAACAATAAAATAGAACTTATTTCTTTTTGCGTACTCATAAGCAAGATCCCACGGTTCTTATGAGTAGGTAACTTACAAAGCTATTCAATGATTCAATATAGCTTGAAAATATCCATTCGGTTACTTTTGAGAAACGGATCAACCGCATTCGCAAAGCAATAATGGGTCCGAAATGGTTTCAATGCGATTCATTTCTTCCTAATTCTATTATCTTAATTAGCCGCCAATAGAATTGTATTATAAGCTAATTACTTAGTTCCTTTCATTATCGAGTGAACAGTTAAGTTGCGGAGAAAGTGCTTTGTTAGGATGCTTCCGAAGCTTTTGTACTTTTGTGAGCTTTATGGGTGTTATTATGTTTGAGAGTGAAAATACCCGTGGGATCACATTTGAGAGGGTTTAGGGTTTTTTGGGAGTAACTTGAAGTGACTTGTTACTTAGTGTATGTACACAATGCTTAAAAAAGTAGTAGAAATGAAACTCATAAAAAATTGCAATTTAACAAAAAAATCAGAAACAGATGTTTTTCATCTATTCAATTTTAATGGTAATTTATTGTTTTTCAACTTAATGTCACGGAACATATGAAAATTAATGAAATTTAATTGTTATTTTTTATGTAAGTAGGTATGCATATGTATTTTTATCAACATAATCTCAGACGTACTCGTAGGTGTGGGAAGCAGTTAAAAGTTAAATATAGGTAGGCACATAATTTAAAGTGAAGTGTTAGTAATTAATTATAATTTAATGGACAATCTGTATATCGACACCAATATAATATTCTAATGAGCGGTAGTCAATAAAACATATAGCTATATATCGTATTGAATGACAGGAGAACATCCATGTTGTACGAGCATAATGCGTCTCCAAACCAACCTTGAATAACGAGTTATGCTAAAATGTTTAATATCACGACCGAAAATAAAATGTCCAGTACCAGATACATGTCGTGAAATTTAAAAATTGATGAAGATAACCGACTCTTTGAGTTTCTTCTCTAAGTAAAACGGCTTAGGAAAATTTAACCATGACATACATATGTAGATTAAGAACGTTGTTCGCCTTACTTATGATTATGTTTTTTAATAGTTATCAGTTTTTTTTTTACTGTTAGATAGATAAAACCACTAACACTAGCGACGGTTCCTCGGACAATCTTTGAGTTAGAAGAAGAAGTTAAAATAATTTCATGTTCAAGAAATTATAAACATATTTTAGAGATGCGTGATGTTCATAATATAAACAAAGGTAAATTAACATATGAACTTATTACACATTACACAAACACATGCATATTGTTTTTCCCTAACATTGAATGCACGTTTAAAATAACCTCATTGATAAA
The DNA here is from genome assembly GCA_964023185.1 of Macaria liturata. Classification (NCBI taxonomy): domain Eukaryota; kingdom Metazoa; phylum Arthropoda; class Insecta; order Lepidoptera; family Geometridae; genus Macaria; species Macaria liturata. The sequence continues at coordinate 5,571,045 of OZ026820.1, read as the reverse complement.
AGAGTGCTATTTCTCATAAGTCACGTTTATGCTATATTTCAGGAAACTGTGCTAGGAATATAATAACAATAACATGTGCTGAAAAATATAACATTATGGAATATATTGAATAAAGAAATTTTAATACTTTGAATCTGATATGTTTCAAATCTTGTACATATGTTGAAATATGTGATACACAATTTATATATAGGAATTATGAAACAGTCAGTATGGTACATTTTGTGTAACTTTGTTATAAAGATTCTTATCGGCTGATTTTTATATACCTAGAAATGGTAAGACCAGTCAAAGCCCGGCAAACACGTGCCTGATGGTTTTACTGGACTGAAACCAGGTTTTGAATTGCAAAACTCAGCAAAGAAAGTACCCATAGTTAGAAAGAAAGTATCAAATCAATTAAATTTATCAAACAGTCCTATTATTGATCTAAGAATTACACGAATGTGAATTTCCACGTCAAATTTAGAGACCAAATAGAGCGCCTTTCGTCTATATTAATGTTAATCACCCCTGTTATATGAATACTGATGTCGAATAACTCGTTTCTGGTGCCTTTTACGCGATTGCGGATAGCCACGGATATTAGCGGTGGAACAATACGAAAGCTGAGATTGAGGCAGGCTTTATAAACCTAGGTTCTGCCATCTACTAGATGTATTGCATGGGTATAGATTGTGCGGGAAAGTCGTCATATTATCTGAGCAACAGCAAAAATATCGACGTTGAAAATTTATTTTGAGTTTTCAGATTGATAGGATACGAGCATGTGAGAAATGAATGATAGATATCTGAAACTACAAATAAACAACTAGATGTACATGACGTATAAACATATTATAAAGCTGAAGAGTTTGTTTGTTTGTTTGAACGCGCTAATCTCAGGAACTACTGGTGCGAATTGAAAAATTCTTTTTGTGTTGGATAGACCATTTATCGAGAAAGGCTTTAAGCTATAAAACATCACGCTACAACTAATATGAGCGAAGAAACAATGGGAAATGTGAAAAAAACGGGGAAAATTATTCATCTTTAAGGGCTTCCGTTGCGTGTGCTGCGAAAACGGTTCAAATATCAAAAAAATATGTATTAAAGAATTATTCCACTTGAAATGAATTAACAAAATGTCTGCAACAGTATATGTCTATCTTTTAAGATTAACTCACTAGAACCGTTTTTATGGTAATAACTATTCCATGCGGACGAAGTCGCTGGCACAGCTAGTGATGTATAAACCCCATGATAAGAGACTTAGGTATATATAATTTTGATGACACCATCTTCCCCATATAATGTACAAGTGTTTCATATATCATAAACAATTCAACAGTGTTCTTTACAAAAAGAAAATGATGACCAAAGTTGCCGCTAAGCTATGAAAAGCTAACTGGTCATATTACTCTATGGCTCACTCCCTCAAAGCTAGATCTAAAACATATACATAAATGTATCAGGTATATATATATATGTATGTGTAAGTAGTCGGTAAGTACTAAGTGCCTACAAATCTTGACAACGTACGCATCAGAAACCCTTCAAATAAAGCCAAAAACTTTCTAATGACGTAACGGGTGAAGAAAATCGTAGTGCCGTCTGTCCTAACAGTTTTAATTGTAAAGCTCAGCATGAGGTTTTATCATTTATTTAAATTATGTAGTTGTAACCAACGGTGGTAGCACCAGTCTATCAGAGACCGGTTCCACTGAGCCAGTAAGGTAGGTGCCACACGTACCGATCCAATCGTGACTAAAATCACTTTACGACAAGATATAAAACTACAACAAATAATTATAATTAATCATTTGGGTTCACACGCGTCATGTACAAACGCTATTTGTTGTCTCTGACACAACATGTAATAGCTAACCCAACCCATTTAAAAAACACACAATTTTATTCCAGACCCGTTTCAGTTCTGTGCCCAAAACTAGCATATCAAAGAGTAATACCAATTCAGTATCTATTACTTTAATAACAAATCGTGTATGAACAGGTGTAGTACCAGCCTATAGCCACGCCGGCAGGTGGCGGTAGGTACGCAGCTAAACCTGCTGGCAACTGCTCAGACTTGAAACAAACATTCTAAGGGCTATCGATGACACCGCGCAAGCAAGCCTTATTGCGTACCAAGCCGTACCTAACAGACAAATCGTGTCTTGGTATGGTGGTATGCCTCACATTACGTGGATATCCCATGAATATAGAGGCGTAAGTTTGTGAATATGATTATATTTTAAAGAGTTTATGGCTATGTTTGATGAAACGGTAGAATTGATTACAATTATACAAAATGTAGGTAATCTATTTGGTATACAAATAGGCAATAGCACACTTTGAATTAACACATAGGATACTATTATCCCAGATTAATGCAGGATAGCCCTGGCTGCTAAATGTACCCCTTTAAAATTGTATATGTACTAAATAAATTCTATAGTCCCTGCGTTGTTATGAAAAACGCTTTTTTGAGGGAAAACGAGAACGCTGAAGGTAATAGAAAATACAGAATTTTTGTTTTTCTCATGCTAGATTCAGTTTAAAGTAAGTAGTTATTTTCCGTAAAATGAAATACCATTGTATTTAGGTTTTTATTTAAGGGCAACCTTTTGGCCACAACGCAATTTTAACGTTATCCACCTAATTTAACCTTAATAACATGGATATATTTATTCGCCACATATCAAAACCATTCCCGTGTTCTTGATTGACGCACATGCAGTTTCAGTTTTGAGAATTTAGTTCATAAATAGGTACATACGTATATGCATAAATATGTACATACATACATATATGTATATAGTGTTATGGACGTTACTTTAGGTATTTGTATCTTAATATTACCTACAAGTCTAATTGCTTAAATGTCTCTAATATTTTAAGTAAGTATGCATAAATTCGAATACATTCGTAAGAACTAACTTTTCTCAAGTTGTCTCTTTTATTTGAGACTAGTGGCTGCTTGCGCGTAAAATTTGCATCCCTTTTTTCACCCCTTTAAAGTGGCATTTCCATAAATTCTTTTTTTGCGGATGCCTTCGTCAAAACATCTACCTGCATGCCAAATTTCAGCACGATCTGTCCAGTGGTTTAGATATAGATTATTATGTCAGTCAGTCACCTTAGAATTTTATATATTCAGGTATTTTTTTAAGGACTACATCACATTATGGCTCTCGAGCAAGTTACATTGCTGAGATTTTTAAATCAAATCAGATATACAGTCACAAAATGCCGAAATCACACTATTAAAGCCATAACAACATTTTGACCGTATTAAATTTGCATCTTTTTCCGAGAGATAGGATAGTTTTTGCCGTGAGAAAATCCCTGTCAGTAACATGCTACCTACATAATAATCTGGGCTCTTAAAAGTTATGTACTAGATTTAACTACTTGGTCTATTGGTTGTGTATACTTTATATGAACTATACAGGGTAAATTCAAACGGCTTTAATTCGTTAATATGTATTCAAGTATTATATACTAACCTTTTTAACTTTGTATGACATTTATCGGTTTAGTTTATGGTTTTGTTTTTGGTACCCAGTACCAGTGCCCTGTATAGTATATATATAATATATATATATAATTAAAGAGGAGGCGCGTGATAGCCAGCGAGGCGTGATGGCCTCACACAGGCTCCATCACGCTCCAGCGATCACCAATCCCAACCATCTACCATGTCTACAGTGCATTGTTAAACCATTATTATTTATTTACTAGTTAATGATCGAGTTTTCAGCGGCATTTCTTCAGAGTTTATGTAGAATATGTCACTCGCAGAACTTAATTTACCTCCACAGCGACAGTATGTACGGTGTTCTATGTTTTTTGTAAAATTATATCTGTGTTTTGTAAATTTATGGTGTTTTCCTGTATGTAGATTTTGTATACATGTTAATAAAGGAAACTTTTACCAAATATCATGATCATTCGATACGTAAAAGATGAACAAAAAAACCAAGAATCACATTTTCAGATTAATTTACTAGTTATGAAGTATTTTATAATGATGATTAAATGTTTGTTAAATAAAAATAACAATTACAGCTCTAATTATAATTGTTAAGTATAAAGTTTTTAAAGTTTCCTAAGTTTTTCCTAAGTTGCATGTTATTTACGATGTTGACTTTCTATATTTCCATCAATCAATTGGGTCCATTTGTGCAATGATTCTTTAACTTATTCAGAAACCAAATATGTTAGTTTTGCTATAGTCAGCAGCACCGAGCTTCGGTCCTTGCATAAATCCAGGGATTAAAGTGTCAATATTTAAAACCCACTTGCACAACCACTGTTAAACACATTTAGCAATAATGGACCCAATTGACGGCAAAATTAATAAACTCACGTGTCAATCACGTGATCTGCTCTGTTGCTAATTCAATCCGTTTAGAAAACGAGGAAAAGTTGAGACTAAACAAATATATGTACATAAATAAAAGTAATTATTCGAAAACTAGTGACGTTCCGAAGCGTTACCCGCGTTATTTCAAAATAAAAATAACCTATGTGTATGATCCTAGTTTTAATCTTCTCCACATCAATTTTTGTGCAGCCGTGGGATCGTATCGATGTATTTCAGTATCAAAGGTCGACACGGTCACTCCTTGGATGGGTGACCGAAAAGTGGCATTCCATTTTGGGCACTTCCGTGGGTCAGATGATACGTTAAATTGCAGGTCCCGGTTGATCATCTAGTACGTGTCAAAAGCCCTCAGGGCGGCATAATAAAATCTCGGCACCAGACTTGGCCGTAAAAGAAGGATCAAAGAAAATAGAGCAATAGGAAAAAAATAGTTTTTTGCTAGTCTACGTATATATGTAGTAGGTAGGTATGTTATATGTTCTTACTTTACATTTATTAGTTACCCCAATAGTTTTCCTGTTTTGTCCATTGTAGTATTACATTTGTTTATTTTACCTTTTATAATTGATGTTACGCAAGTTTCTGTTTACTTGTACACTAAGTATATCATCTAACTAGTACTTAACGTCACTCATCTAGTAAGTTATAACATGTACATAATATGTACATATATAGCCATAGACTCTAGCTATCTTATGAAGAATGGCTATAGGTATATTTCTTGTAAGTTACTAAAATTATTTTAACGAATATTATCGCAAATCCGATGTTGCCACATCCAAGGTTGCTGGCGTTTTTCAGACAACCCTCTATGTAAAGTCTTAAGTATAGATATAAAACTAGCTAACTAGTTAGTAGACGGTTTTTTTTCAGTTCTTTCCACACAGTTCTTTCCAGACAGTACTTTCCATTGTCTATGTACTTTCCAGCAACACTCAAATAGTATGCCAAAGCCGTGTTTAAAGTTCTGATCAAATCTGTACTTAAATATCTATCGTGTCGTTGAGGCCTACGAGTATATGCCTACTCAAGACTGATTAGCCAAAGGCTCCTGATAAAACTATCAATGTGCAGGGGCAGTCCCAAATTAGATCTTATACCCTCGGATACCAAAAGTAGCCGTTCAGTGGTGAAAGAACAGGATGAAACGGGATGATTACAGTGTTGTATATGTTTAGCCACTGTCAAATATGAGGGCAATATGTTATGATAATGATGATATTAATAGTAGTCCTATACTTAGATATTCATTAGTCTACGCTTCCCTCCTCGAGTCCTATTCCTCTTTACTGAGGGTCCGCCTCCCCCGTCTTGACCATTTAGGCACTACCAAGTTTTACTAGTTTACAATCCTGCACCAAAACGACTCGTTTCGAAAACACGTCACAACTTATCACCGAGCAGTGATAGAACTGGAACAAGGTAATAACTTTGTTCCTATCTAGCCATTTGCGTGTTATCATCGCAAATGAGATGTCTGTGCTTCTTAGAAATTGTTCAACAGTGTACCTAGGACTATCTATCTACAACCTAAACAGTAATGTTAAGGGATCTAAGTAAACAAGTGCCTAAGAAGTGCTATGATACAATTTATTTGCAACATTTCGAATAATAACTTTAAATTTGTAGGTGCCTTATGGTAACATAGTTTGCAACAAATAAAGCATAGAAAAATAGGTACCTAAGGTTCTATTCGTTCAAAAAGATTTGTCCGAGGGATATGGATAATATCAACTTTATTGGAATTAGCCACATGGTCAATATTGTTAACTTCGAGTCACAGGACTTTTTCGTCTAAGCGATATATTATGTACTTTTACAGGGTAGAAACAGACACATGACATGAGAAAAACCTGATTATATTTATACGAGTATCTCTTTGTTTGTACGAGGAAAGCAGTAAGTAGCCTTGGAGAGTAGAAACGGTATGCTGCATAGTTACAATCATGCTGAGCGTGCTGTTTTCATACAAAGCGTTAGTGCCAGTCAGGATATTATCTACCGAGCTATTAGTTACACAGGTTCCACCTCACACCCATCGCAAGCTTCCATGGTGCCGCAGTTTTGCATCCACAGTAGCGTAGTCTGATGGTTGTTTACCGGGGTGTAGGGATGAGGGAGGCAGCCCCTAGAGGCGACATGCGGGGCTCATGGCAGCTGGCGCTGCGGCGGCTCGCGCCGGGCGCGCTGCGGCGCAGCGCTCGGCTGCGGCCCGCGGGCGCAGATCGAAAGTTCGACGCGAGATCGAGCGCGCATATGTAAATATCGGCACATTTACAAGCGAAAGGGTTCACCAGAGCGGCGCACTAACGCAGCGTTGCGCGGGAACCAGTCCGGTGAGATTCCTACGGCGTCCGATAGAAAAATGTCGAACGAGCTTCGGGTCCATCACTCGGCGCGGTGTGGTGCGCGACGCGGTCGCCGCTCGACTGCCGCCCTCCTCTCACCGCGGCCATTCTGCTATATTTATCGCTTAATTATTGAAGTCGTCTGCGTAACAATTATACGAAGCAGGCTGGCGAGCAGCACTGGCTGGAGCCGGCGCTACCGCGTCTGCCCCGCTCGTTGCGTCACTCCACCACCGCTGCCGCCCGCAGCCTTCGGATTTTATCTCAGCTACACGACAGCCAATCCGTTGCCCACCTATTATTCATTATACCATTAACCTCCAACTTATAGTAATTAGCGATATCTTCCTGTCTTATGCTTCCGCGGTAGGTAGATATGTATGTGTATGTCTATTAAAAGTTTTATCGCACGTGGACTGCGAGCTTATATTAATGAGGCTGTGATATCTTTACGATTGGTAGGTACCTATGTACATGTTCATATCCCAAAGGCACATTTCAGTTAGTTGCCTACTTTTGTTCTACTGATTGTGAGATTCTGTAACATCTAAAGGAGTTAAATAATTTCTAGTGTTTATCTAGTTACTGAGTGTAATGAATTACGAGAAGTAATCGTAAAAAGTACATAAATTTAAACAAAGCTAAAAGCTTTTTAAAAATGAACTTGACGGCTAAATATTTTAACGTTTCAATACCATTTTTGTGAAAACTTATATTAAAATGCCACCGGCGACATTGCCTTCTGACATTTTTTAGTGTCAACTGTCAAATTTGTCGTATCAACTCTTCGAGCATCAATCAGATCAACAGGATTGATCGTCAAAGTATCAACTCTAAAAAAGCTAGCTCTTTTCTTTTATACTATTAATTCTACGATTAATATACATGATATACACATATAACTCAAGGATTTTTTATTTCATCCCTATATATTATTTCCATGTTCCATGCATATAATAAATAAATAAATAAAAGTCATTTATTTCAGGCTTGTACCCATAAACTTAAACTTAAATTGAAACACTGTATAGGGGTGATACACTGTATAAAGACCATGAAGTTATAGGTAGAAATGGAGAAAACACTCCTAATACCTACTTGATTCAAATACCTACGCATTGCTATCCCACTCTAAGTGGTGGGAAGTCTCTTTCTAGTGTGGTGTTCGGTATTTTTATATAAATACTCAAAACTCCCGAAACTGGGTAAATTAACCTATTAAGTTTAAAGTTCATCTGTCACCAAATTATTATTTATATGAGTTTCTAGTGTTTCCAGTTTGAAAGGAATTTAATATGAATTGTTTAAGTAAATTATAATAAAAAAACAGAAAATACAAACGGAACATTTAAGTTATGAAGACAATCTATACCAGTAGCAGATTTTTTTTATAAAATGTTAAAACAAATAATAGAAAATCATTACGAAACAATAACTAATGTGTATTTGGCAATTGGAGGATATCAAAAGATTACCATATATTTTGGGAGTTTCCTCATGCGGCAACACTTTATCTATCCGCCATCATAACAATGCCTGTCATTTGAACTGTCATGGCAGAAAAACAACAAACATTCGTCGATTCGCGCTTTTGAACGTAAAAATTAGCTTAAAAAGTATGAAAAATGGTGCAACGATGTATTGTGCGTGGTTGTGGAAGCGAGTGGTATCCAGGAACACACATAAATTATCACACGTAAGTCCTTAAATTGGATTTTTATAAACACTAAGTCTATCGACTGATTTCACTTAAATATCTCGAAAACATTATGATTATTACAGTGATGAAGCCTTTAACTAGTCTAAATTAGCATATATAATGAATTCTAATTGTTGTAACACATATATTTAATGTTTTATCAAAGTTATTAATAAATCTTAAAAATGGAGTACGGTGACCATAAAATATTTTTTGCGGATATCTCACGTAGGTATTATGTATGCCATGTTCACTAAATCACAAAGCACTCATTTGCATATTTGTTATTAGATATAGGTACTCTGTTAGGTAACAAAATAATTGAATCTCTAAAAAAAATATATTTGAAAATAAATTATTATATTGACTCTTTTTAATGTCATAACATGTTGTGCTATTATTATTCCTGTTGTAAAACTGTGCTCTGTTTTCAGATTTCCCAAAAACAATGTACAAAGAAGTTTGTGGTTAGCAGTTATACCATTGAAATCCAAGTTTTATGAAAGTGCTCGGATATGCAGCCTACACTTCAAGGCATCTGATTATGACTTACCAAGTAAGAGATTGAAGGCAACGGCTGTACCATACTACATTGAAAATGGGACCGACGAATATAATGTATCATCAATTAGCCAGGTATATATTGATTGAAAGCTTGTGTTACAAAAACGATTTTTATCTCAAAGTTTGCTCAAAGTCAGAATTATCACATATTACACTAGTACCTATAGTTACAAGTGGATTAGATTAAAAAATACTCGTGTTTTGGAGGGCACGCTATACCGCCGGTTCACAGCTTGGTGGTAATATAATTTACCCGACCGGCCACCTACCACCTCAAGTGTAAAATCTGTTGCTAAGCGCCTAACGGCGTGTTTCAACAGCCTTGTTTGAGAGCCAGTTCCATTCCATTTCGGTTATGCTCTACCATGGGCCAGAGTCGCTTGTCTGATCAAATACCCGGCTGTTAAGAGTAAAAAATTGCTTGTCTTACTAAGCATATATAGGCGGGTATATAATTATATTCCATAATTAACTGACCCATCATGTGAGTTATGTTTAAAAGCTGGTCTATTTTTATAAACTGACATCCGAAGTCTCATTTTAGTAAGAAAATTTGCCAAAATATAAAAATTGGATTTCAGGAAAGACAATCACAAGATCCGAGTAAAGCACCATCTAGTATCGTAACGTCGCCTAGTACTTCGTGTTCTGCGAGATTGAAAGCTCCTCAAGCAACCATCGGTGCATCACCTTCATCCTCGAAGGATATGAGTGGAGTTAATGAACATTCCTTTGAAGAAATTGTTAAATCAAGTCCGAAAAGGCAATGCCTGAAATCAATAGAAAATCTCGAGAGTGTTGAGCAGGTAAGTTTGCTCTTAGTAGGGAGAAAAGTGCTTGTGAGTTTACCAAAATTATGTGACAGTCCACTTTTTACAAAATTTTGAAACATAGCATTTAATTTATTATATGTATGATGTGTTGCAATATTAATCCTTTCCTTTGGCTAACACGGCAGTTAATTTTCTTGGGTATACTTAGTCCATCATTTCATTCGACTAATAATAAATGCTCTTTTCAAAAATTATTATTAACACATAATGTATTTTTTTTAGATTTACAACGAGGCAAACATACCAGTCAAAAATGTTGAAGTTGGCGTACAAGCTAAAATAAAAACAACAACAGAAGAAAATCTACATAAACAAAATAAAGCTCTAAAGCAGAAAGTGGTTCGGCAAAATAAATGCATTAAAAATATGGAATCATTAATCGCAGTGGTAAAAAAATACACTGATAACAGTGAAATTGAAAACATAATTCAGGGCCGTTTTAGTGATTTATGTAAAGAACTAAATAAATCGCCTACAAACCCTCATGGAGTTAGGTACAGCGAAGAGGTAAAAGCGTTCGCGCTGACTTTACATTTCTACTCGCCTAAAGCATATGAATTTCTTAGGAGTGTTACTGCTTTGCCACATGTCGCCACACTTACAAAAAGATCACCCCTATTTTATAGACATTCAAAAATGTCTGAGTTTCACAACATTTGTGAACAGAGGAAAACTTTTGTTTCCATCTGCTTCAGCTTTCAAAGTCGTGAAACACAGCGATAAAGTGTATAGACAAGCTGTGAGCTCTAGCCAACTTCATACAAAAAATATTCATGACAAACTGCTCAACGTCATTTCACAGCATTTTTCACCAATAATGCATCAACTATTTGACCATTCAGCCCCTGATTCAATTACTGTTTCCGAGCTACACGAAACCATAATTATGAAGCAAATTGCGAGTAAATTTTTGAAAATTCGAATGCGGGCCTATTTGAAAACGCATTCACAAAATCTACTGTCCCATTTACGAGGAAAGAGACAAAAACTCCATAAAGTAATACTTTTTAGCCACGTGTAATCTTTTTAAATAATTTTCCAATTATGATACGGTCTGGTTACAGAACATTATTTGATGAGTTGTTCTCAACAAGTCCTTTCATTTGATCTCATGTTGTAGAAGCGCATTATTTAACTATTTCGCCATCTTGGATGATCCGCCATATTGGTTTTAGAATGACGCCACGTACCTTATCATGCATTATCATCCAAACTAAACGTGTATACAAAATCTCAGCTCAATCGGTTGAAGATATCTAAGTACTTTAAAATTAGTTCCGAGATTCCGCCCGAACAAACAAACATACCTATACATATAGTGCAAGCTAAATAAAAGTTTTTAAAAATCAACTATGTCACTGCATTGTGCTCATCATTGCAAGACATGTTACAATAAATAAATAAATATTCCGTGACAGTGCACACAGCGCCATCTAGCCCCACACTAAGCAAACGCTTGTGTCCTGGGTACTAGATAACGGATACAATACTTATATACTTTTCCTTTGTAAGTACTACATACAAACGACCAGACTCAACACAAGTACTTAATTATAAATTTTAAAATTCATATATACTTGTGTCATGCGGGAATCGAACCCGCAACCCCTAGATTAGAAGGCAGAGCCACTACCAACTAAGCTTACAGACCAGTCAAGACAACGACATGACATGGCCCTTGGGACTGAACGATTTGATTATTTTTTGTAAATACATACCTATGTAATGGCACAGGTAATGGTAAATTAAGAGTGCGAATTTCTGTATATGTTATTTTCTGTAAATAATTTGTAGATGTATGATTATGTATTGTTAAATGCTGGCTTGAATAGAAAAACTAAACATGTTAATCAACTGTGTTTTTTATTTAGTATAGTCTTTCCCTTAAACATTTTAGGAGTTAATTAGCTAATGCAAGGCGTACAAAACAAAAAAATAAGCTTCCATTCTGTAGTTTTCATAAAAAAATACAGAATAATAAGTATTTTTAATTCTATATTATTTTGACATATCTCTTTGTACATTTATTATGGTGAAAACTGATACCTATTTACTCTAGATTTTTGTTTTGCTATACTATACTATTGTAAGGCGGAACAAAGTTCGCCGGGTGAGCTATTTTATCATAAATCAGATTTATCTAGGAAAGATATACAAAAAATAATACAGTTAGCTATTATGATTTCATTCTCATAACGATTAATTTATGATGCGTCCTGCTTTTAGGCATACATGTTGGGTCACCCTATTAGAAAGAGACTTCCCACCACTTAGAGTGGGATAGCAATGCGTAGGTATTTGAATCAAATAGGTATTAGCGCCGTTCGCTCCATTTCTACCTATAACTTCATGATAAAGACTGTATATAACTACTTTTGACTTGACTTTGACAGTTTACAGTTTCAAAAATGAAAATGACAATAGACAATACCCAAATAAAATGGAACACGATTTAAGTTTTAAAATGGGTGTGCAAAAGTTATTAATAAATAACCAAAGCCAGAAAAATATCAACTGAAAATAAAATACAAAAATTATTGAATCGAAACACACCTACAGATAGCAACTTATACCTTCTGAATATAATTCAGTAACTTTTCCTACTAGGCTAAATGTTAACATCGTAATAATACACGTCAGTTTGACATTTATGAAAGTGACAGTACACAACAAACGAAACAAAGTAAACAAATAAAATGAAACATTGCCAAGAATGTGGGCGTGCAGAAGTTATGAAATTACCTAATTATTATACAAGTTGTAAAAGATTATAAAAATAGAGCACTATTTCACAAGTTTACGTTTAGGTTTGGCGGAAGTCTTGACATCCTTTCTAGGCTTCTGCGGGGTTGGGGACTCGACCTCGACGATAAGAAAACATGTTTTCTTCAAAATAACTGACATATCCCCTGAACTAATGCCAGTACTACCGAAATAATTCATAATGTACTCCAGAGTTAAAATTCAGTAAGTTTTATACGCCTTATGTAGAAGTTTTACTTTCGGCAATGTTTACATTTGATATTAGGTATTTATTTATTTATTTATATATGCTATACACAATACAAAATTACATTTTAGAACTTATTCTAAAAGAAATGAATTGTGTGACCCTGTTGCTTGTTTAGTTTAGGGCATTGCACTTTTCTTACAATATCAACTTAAACACTATTTTACTTATACTAATTTAGTTACTTACATGGCTAAATACTTAATAGGTAATATCCTTTAAAAATTGTAAACATTATGTACATAGTTTTATGATAAATATAAATATGTATGAGATCTGTTATCTATGACATTATATTGCGATATTCTTACATACATTATATGTATATAATTTTGTTTTGTTATATCTTAGACTTTTACCTTCATAGTGACCTTATACTTATAAATAACATGCACTTAAACTTTCAATTTATGCTTTGAGACCAGTTCTATAAATAAATAATGTGAATTTCTAGAACAATCAAGTAAAACAGAAACATGTTCCAGCATTCATGATAAGGTTGTTTTTATGCCTATTTTTAGATGTCCCTGTGTTTCTGGAGTACTATGCAGGTTCCTAAGCTCCGCAGAAGTTTCCACAGCCCTCAGACCTTTCTACTTTAGTGTACATCCAGATCTATTTGGCAAATATCCAGAACAAAGAGTGAGTATATAACAAAACAACTATATGGTAGGACTATATCAAAACTTGTTAACAGTAAAATAAAATATATAGATTATTTTATAAAGCTTAAATAGAGGATATGTTCCTGATTCTTTCTTTGATCTTTTATTTTATCCAGCAAAACTTGTAGTTGTTTTTATGTTGTTTGTTAATGTTTTTACCTAAATAATTTCAGAAAGTGAATGAAAACTCTTTACAACAGCTAAGTGCACTTATTGAAGCCCAACAGTCTAGACGAAGGTTGGCTGTACCAGCTCTACCATTTTACCTCAGACAAAAGGACAAACCTGAAGGTAAAAAATATGTGCATATAATTTGCAAACAAAATTAGCACAGTTAGCAGATATGATTGTAATATTGTTACATCATATTTTATATATTTTTTTTTATTTTAATTAATGTCAGCTTAGTGTTTGTACGTATAACTTTTTGCATGTATAACTTCAAAGGGAAATAAAGGCTATTTTTATTTATTTTTATTTTATTTAGTGTGTGTACATAGTATCTAAATATATAATTTTATACATAAACGTAAAATTTTGTTTGTAAGTCTCAGTTAAACTCGAGAATAAGGTAAGGCAGTAAGGCTGGCTAGGCTAATTTAGGTTTAGAATTATTTGTGGATGCCTAGGGAATGTTTAAAAGGTAAAATAATATGAAAAGGAAAGGAAAGCAACAAATTTGTTTAAAAGGCTTGGGCGTGGCAGAATTGTAGGCTTTCATTTTCATATACTTTATTAATAATGATATTTAACTTCTTTTACAGGGCAATTTAGACTAGTCAAGATACAATTGAATGGAGGCAATGTCAGGGAAACAGTGGTAAAAGTTTTGAATGCCTGTGATATACCTACAAACTATGTTGACAAAATACCACATACAACACCAAAACAGGACTTTAGGTGAGCACTTAATTAATTATAAACCATATTCTACAAATAAGTAATTTATTTGTGTTTACCTTTTCACTCTTTTTCAAAATGTTCAATACAAGAAAGAAACACAATGTTAATGTCAATATTATTTGAAATCGGTTCATAAATAACGGAGTAATCACTTCATACACACAAAAAAAAATTTTCAGAAGACTTGATAATCTCCTTTTTTTGAAGTTTGTTTAAAATCATGAACAATTTGTATTTCAGAGTGGAATTCAATAAAGCTTATCAAGAGTACAGCGATGGATTTGAAAGGGCAACTCAAATGAAAAGAAAGGTTCAAGAAAAGAAATCTGTTGAGAATATAATGTAAGTCTTGTAACATTAGTATTGTTTTTTGGTACTTGTAATGTCATCAGTATTATACAATTAATGATATATTTGAGAACAAAATTATCACATGCCTGGAAGAGATCACTCTTAGCGATAAGGCCGCCACTTGTGGCACCAGTATAAGTTATTTTTAATCTCTTTGTATTTGTTTTCGTGCTTACAATAAAGAATTTTCTATATATCTATCTATCACTCAAACTATAATGTATCTATAGGTAAGAGATACATTTTACTTTAAAGTCTAATATCATGGTCAGTATACATATAACAAACACTTTTTCCTTTTTCCAGTGATTGGATTTCAGAAAACAGTACTTCAGCAAAAACTAAATATGAAACAACATCCCCAACAAGGAAACAAGTCCAGAATCTGATAGATCAACTTTGTGCAAGTTATGTTATAAAGCAAGTTGGTAAAGATTTTCTGTTTCTATAGACTTTTACTCTTATAATGCTCATATAGTTTTATTTACATGTTTTCATCTCACTCATTGAAACAATAATTATTTTCTGTTAAATAATGATTTACCGGATTTTGTTTATATGATTTAAAAAGTAATTATGATTTATTTTAGGTGAAATATGATAATGGTTGGAATATAAGCCACATCAGAGGAGCTTTGCAAAGTTTAACTGCTCTAGCATCTCAACATCCTCAAATTATGGTTAACTTAGAAGGTAAGTTCATTTAAATATTAATCTATACTAATATTATAAAACTGAAGAGTTTGTTTGTTTGTTTGTTTGAACGCGCTAATCTCAGGAACTACTGGTGCGAATTGAAAAATTCTGTTGAATAGACCATTTATCGAGGAAGGCTTTAGGCTATATACCATCACGTTGCAACTAATAGGAATGGAAAATGTGGAAAAAACGGGGAAAAATATTCATCTTTGAGGGTTTCCGTTGCGTTCGCTGTGTAAACGGTTCAAAATTCAAAGAATTAATGCGCAAAATAACTATTCCACGCGGACGAAGTTGCAGGCACAGCTAGTTTAAAAATAAAATTAATATTTGTACTGTATTTTCAGGTAGAACAATAGCTTTTGGCCAATTTACTGGTGTTAGCTTAGATGGGGATGTATTTCTGAACATCATAGATGTCAGGAATGAATGGCTTTCTGTAAGTTACTATTTATAACCTTAATTTTTAATCAGCAAAAGTAACATGGAACTAAAATCTTTGTTTTATATCCTTTAACCTTATTTTCAAATAAATTTTATTTACACATTTCATAAAAAAAACGATTATTTTTATCTGTTTTTCAGTTAATCAAGAAAGTCGCGCAACAAGATGCTGCCTTACTAATGATTCCAAATTATGAGAAAACTTTGTCAAGTATATTTCGAGATATTCATATTTGTAGAAGGTAAGAACTTTATATAATAAATAATAATGATAAAGATAAAATCCTGGAGTGTAATTTAAAAAAATCGAAATATTTGTTTTGTGAATTAAATGCTTAGTCTAGTGTAAAACCCGGTTTATTAAAGATAGAACCTATAAAAATAAGTGGCCACCAAAATAATTCCATCTTTTGCTTACTAATCGAGAAGCAAAGTGTAGTATAGTAGTGTGTGAAAAGGATGGAATAATTTCTTATTTTAATAATTTTATTATATACAAAATGTGTATACTTTTTTTCAGAAAGTTCATGCCAAAAGTGTCAGCGTCGCAATATTGTAACCATTTGCGTCAATTAATAACTTCAATAGGAGATTATTACGGCAAAGGCAACAAATTCCCAGATTCTGTTCCCGATTCACTGAGCAAATATCAGATAGTCGTTGAACCGTGAGTATGACTTTATATTTTAGTGTTGATGGACCGTTTGATTTAGTATCGAGAATCTATAACATCTGTGTATGTAGTGTTTACCATACCTATATGTTTGTTCTCAACACTCAAACGACTGAACCTCTGATTTGAATGAAATTTAGTATGGAAATAGATCCTCTTATTAGCGAATGAGAGTGGCCAACTGTGGTGTCAAGAGTTTATCAAGCCGCCCTAAGGGCCTCTTACATGGCATACTAGACAAACAACCGGGACCTACAATCGGTCACCCATCCAAGGACTGACCGCGTCGACCTTTGCTAACATTGGTAATCGCATGCTATTGCCTCCGCTAGCTGAGCTACGGGCGAAAAATGGAAATAGATAAGGTCTTGGGTGAACGTAGGTACAGGCTACTATAATATATGCCGGATTAACAAGGACAAGGCGCGGGCGCAGTTAGTAGTAAACTAAAAGTATTATATATTTAACTATAGCGGGTTTGCATTTATCCAGTTTGCCTAAGTAAACGACAGCTATGGCCTAAGATTCCGCGTGCTTACTAAAAAAGAACCGGTGCACACTCACTTTGAAGATGTCATATTTTCTTTGAGGATTCGCGTGTAGCAATCACTATCATTACAAATTTTTATAATATGTATATTTATTTAAATACTTGCAGTTCACTTTATTATTTTCAGTATAATGCTTTGGTATACTGATCTATACATATACACATTTATGGTAATTTTAAGTATTTTTATAAACTTTTTTTTATATGTTGACTTCCAGTGAAGCGGGTCCTCTCATGGTGTCTCCTACTGGCCAGTTCATCACTCCATCCTCGTGTCCCGCGGACGAGCTCGTCAAGTTCATGTCTAACAATCTCGACTCTGCTACCGAGCTTATGACGGAGTATAGCATGTAAGTTGAAACTTGCAATCAAATATTCATACATAACACTACGACAATATATTGTGGACTACTGCCCCATTGCACCGTGACAGAAAAGCAAATAAAGTAGTTTATACATATACTTACAATAAATCTTCAGCTTTAGAGGATCGAAAGTCTGAACATTTAAGATATTTAAAGAAAAATGTTTGGAGATACTTATAATTGATAACAGAACACGATCCAACAATTTATATTTGTATCTATTGTTTACTGTTTCAGTTTTGTTTAATGTGACAATAATTGTTTATTATTCACTAAATACCTACTTCTTATTTTTATGAATACATTTAGGCTTGCATGGACTTATAAATAAGTGTATGATTTATCTCATTGTGTTGATGTTTCAGAAACAAACACATAGAAAAAGCGTTACACGAAGAAGTGGTAAAAAGATTTGGTCTCCTGGAACTACACAAAGATGACAGCATCACTCCTGCACTCATGATTTTATGTTGCCAACGGTTGCTTACCAGAACCGACAATATAAGTAGAGTAAGTTAAATTTCGTAGATTTCTGATTTGCATATATTAAAAACACTGTGGGCTATCAACACACTTACATTACTAACTATCGAAGTTTGTAACTAAGCACAGAAACGAGATGGTTTGATGACAAAATCAGCTGTAGATGATGATGATGAGGCCTTTAATGTAGAATGCTTGATGGGTTACCATGAAGTTTTGCCTTCTTCTATTTTTGATACCTACATAATTTATAGAGCACTAGCAGCGTCCTACAGTGTTACCCGTGTTAAAGAAGCCTGTTAGTCTAGGGTCTAATATAACTCCTTACCGATTTCATCTAAAATCGGTTAAGCCGTTTGAGCAAGAGGCAACAAACACACACACAAACTTTTGTCTTCATACTATTAGTGTGACGTGAAAGCTAAATTCTTTACTTACCTTCATTGTTTTATGTTACAGAAGCTGCGTGGAAACATTCTATACATAACACATTATTACTCAGTGTTATCTGAAGGAGCACTCTGTATACCGTGGAATTTCAAGTAAATACTACTAATTACAATAGTCATTCCCATAAACTCCACTATAGAGCATTATGTAAATAAGATTTATACTGTTTTAGACAATTATACATATGTATATGCATAGAAAAATATACTCTATACAAAATCAATGCCATATTTAAACCATTTGTAATCGAATAACAGAAAATAAAAAAGAAGATTTGTGATCAAAAATTACTTTTTATTCAAAAATTATGAATAAACAACAGTCTTTATATTATGATTAAAAAATATTTACATACAATGCAAAATTATGTACAACTAGCAGCTACAAAATGTTTACCTATCTTTCTAGAATTTGCAATGAGAACACAACATAATTTATATTATTACTACAAAATGTATGTATTTAATCACAGAATGTAATGGCCAATGCATTAATGTATAGAATTCTATTTCAAGCTGCTATTCGTTAACTCTGGCTATCACTTCTAATATGTATAATCTCAGTTCCTATATTAATATTTAAAGCGTTTATTTTTTAGAATATGATGTATCTGTACTCTGTAACAAGAAGTTCCTTAAGAATTAAAGAATCGACACAGTAGAAAAAAATACTTTGATACTACAAAAAACATTAATGATTTATCAGACATAACGATTGAAATTTATTTTCTTGGACAGACATATAAGTTCAATGCGAAAAATGACATCGGACAAAATAATATGTATGCTATCACAGACATTCAAAGATCATAGAATAATGCATAGTGTCAATTTGGGCTTCTATGATTGGTGGTACTATTTTATTTTTTCTATCGACCCCTATCCATCCTACAGTTGCCTGGAAGAAATCGCTGTTAGCGATAAAGCCGCCAGTTGTAACACCATTTTTTTTAAGTCTTGTGTTTCTGTTTGTCTTTTTTCTGTATGTGTGTTACAATAAAGAGTTTTATCAATCTATTTTCACAATACCAAGTTTCCGATTATAGTCAGAATTCTTAGTGAAAACTATAACCATTAAACTTAGAAGGTGCTTGGATTGCATTTCGTGGTCTGAGTACATACATAGCATAATAAGCAAAACTTATTAATAGAAGTACAACTTATGTAGCTGCGTAAGTAATACATGAAATACAATAAGAATCGATATTTTTGTAAAAGATCATAATAAAATTGTGAACTTACAAACTAATGCTTTTTGTTTTGCTGAACGATTACCAGTTTGTTCCTTTCCTTGGTGACTTTGGCCACCGGTATATTGGTAGCCGGCATCAACTGTCTCAGGTTCTGACTGGGGATCATGGGCGCCTGAAATTAAATACAACACGATATTTCACAGTAGTAATTATTAGTAGTATATATGTTCTGAAGATTGTTGCCATAACCGAAACGCGTAAACAACATACGCGAATTACACGTGAGTGAAAACCGTTTTAGTTAACATATTGATAAAATGTCTCACGAAAGTTTTAATATTAAAGTAGTAAATACCTAGGGAATTTAAGTTGAATTCAACAGAGCAACAGACTTTCGATTTTATTTATAGTAGTAGTCGTAGTACTAATGACATTATTTGTTTTTCCTCATGGTGTTTGTATTCTCTCGTACGTTTGGTTATAAATGATCTGTAAGCTGATCAGTCATGGCAAATATTAGGTGAGGCCTATCGTTTTCGGTTCAACAGTCTGAATTTGTGAAACACCTTGCTGTATTGTAAAGAGCTGCTTGGCTTTCCAACGAGTCTACCGGAACACACATAAACTTAATTAACTAAAATAGAATAGAATAATGTTTGATTACCGGTGGATATCGTGCGAGTTGCTTCATGCGGTCGACGAGTCGCATGGCGTCGTCAGATGTCTCCGAGTCGGTAGTCATGCCGAGAGACAGGGCTCGCTCGGAGTTGCCGCTGTCTATGTATCTCTGAATCGACTGGAAATGTCTGAAACGAAATTTGTTGAAAGATATTAAACTTTTGCTAGCAATGATTTATTGTATTTTGTAATTCTAATTCTCCCTCTCGCTTCGTAAATCTCGTTACCGAGGGTTGTGACTCCTTCACAGATTTTTTTTTATTGGGGATTGTTTTCTTAGACTAATTTTATTCTAAAGCAATAAGTAGTATTTTATGACAAGACTATTGTAAGATGGATCTTACAACCGACAAACAAAACTCAGCTGCGACAAAACTCCCAAGAAGTTATAGTAAATAAAATACACTTACTTCATCTTAAGCTATCAAGATGAAGTAAGTGTATTTTATTTAAGTAACAATAGAAACCAAATAGGTAGTGTGAAGTGCCCGTAGCTCAGCTGGCGAAGGTAATCGTATGCGATTATCAATGTTAAGCAAAGATCGACGCGGTCAGTCCTTGGATGGGTGACCGAAAAGTGGCATTCCATTTTGGGCGCTTCCGTGGATTATATGACACGTTAAATTGAAGGTCCCGGCTGTTTGTCTAGTACGGCAGTCGTTAAGCCATGTCAGAGGCCCTTAGGGCGGCTTGATTAACTCTCGACACCAGAGTTGGCCACTCTCATTCGATAAGAAGAAGAAGGTACGAGCATTATTTTCCAGATATTGAAATCTATTGGAGTTGTTAAGTTACTATATGTTGTTACCTGGAAGGATGTGCATTGGCGCGTAGTTTCTGCGCCTGTCTCCAGGCGGCGGCGGCGCGCGCCCTCCAGATGGCTGCCTCCTCGGACGCCGCCGCGGCACCCGACTCCAGGGCTGCGCAGGCACCTCGGAGGTCTACTACCTTTTATTTAAAACATATTGACTTTGTACAAATTAACATCATATAAAAATTCAATTTACTGAGATATAATGTACCTAGGTATTAAATTCTATTTGACGTGATATTGTAATATTTTTTTTAACAAGGTATGGGTTTGTGTAACATGTTCTATAATTTATATGAGAGTGTGTGTTGCAACTTTACAGTATCAATAAAGATTCTTAGGTAAATAAAAATCTTATAATATGATTCATATTCACCACTTCTCAAGTGTAAAGTGTAAGTAAAAGAAGTAGATCGATTATAGAATAGAATAGAAAATTCTTTATTGCAAAACACGATAATAATTACAAAGAAAGAAGAAAAAAATACTTATACTAGTGCCACAAGTGGCGGCCTTATTGCTAAAAGCAATCTCTTCCAGGCAACCATTGGATTGGATTCGATTATTTACAATGGAAACAGATAACTAATCCCTCCCCCTAATTTTCAGTTAGTGCATAATTTAACATAATCTGTGTACACTCCAAATACATTCAAACTTATAATAATTGACACAACACAAGTAAATACAAACATATCATTACAAAGCCTTCTAATAATACAAAAAGAATATTATACCTTTTGAAAATATCTATACAGCAATGTCTTCATCTCATCATGTGACAGCTTGTCTAGCCGTGCCATCAGCATCTGCTCGCCCCGGCTCCTGGAGTCCTTGTTGTCCGGGGAGTCCGAGAGAGAGGCCGAGGGTGACTTGCCGCAGATCAGGTTGTTTTTGTACTCTATAGCTGTGTCTATTGCCTCTATAGCTTCTTCACATTCTAGCAGTTTGCGTTCCTGTAAGTAAAGTAACACAGTATGTAAATGGTAATCATTGTATCAAATCTGGTGTTGAGAGTTTATCAAGACGCCCTAAGGGCCTCTGACATGGCTAATGACTGCCGTAATTGATAAACAGCCGGGACCTACAATTTACCGTGGCATCCAACCCACGGAAGCGCCCAAAATGGAATGCCACTTTTCAGTCACTTATCCAAGGACTGACCGCGACGCCCTTAATATTAGTAATAGCATGCGATTGCCTCCGCTAGCTATGGTAATAAGAAATGGTCATTGTGTTACCTGAAGCTTAGTGTGCTCAAATATACCTAGGAAATAAAAAATATACAAAACCCAGGATTTTGTATTTTTTTTTTGTGTTTAACCTTACATCTTTTTGCTCAGAAATTAGACGACTATAAACTGAGCTAATCAACCAGTGCAAAACAATAATTTTATGATATATATTTTTTTTTACAAGGAATGGGTTTGCACTTGACTGTGATTTGCCTGATGGTAAATAATTAGTACATAACTAATAAGTACTTACTTCAGAGTCAGAAAGTGATTTGTACATTTTCCTTTTATGTCCTAAAGAACACCTTTGTTCATGTAAGCATTCTCTGGTCTTTCTCAAATTTTTGATTTCTTTTCTCAGCATTTGTTCCTTCTCTTTTGGTAGCTCCAAACTTTCAAGATCATTTGTTTTCTCTTTCAGTATAGTATCCAATTGAGTGATTCTATTAGTAAAATGTTTCAGTGAATTTACTTTTCTGTCTTTTACGTCTACTGAAGTATCAGATAATTCATCTAGTTTCAGCTTATCCTTTACTAACTCCACATCTAGTGTGTTTTTACGTTTTTCATCTTTTTTTATTTGTCTCTTTATTTGTTCTATTTGTTTCTTGTAAGTTTTTAGATTGGTTTCATGTCTCTTTATTTCTTTGACTGTGTCTTGGTCCATCATGCCTCCATATTCTATTTTATCCGAGTAGTGCTTGCTCTGTGTGCACACAGCTCTGGAGAGATCATCAATCAGCCTTTCTTTTGCAATACAGAGACTAATAAGTTCCTTCAACTGTGTTTGACTACTGTTTATTTCTTTTGAAAGTTTTCTTGCCAATATCTGTTTCTGAGTATATTTTTCCTTGGTTACTTTGTACTTTTTACAGATTTCTTCAGTCTTTGGAGAATCGATCATCTTGAGCAATTCTCTTTCAATTATTTTGGGTTCAGGATCAACATCTTTTTTATGAGATTCAATGAGTATTTTCTGTGTTTCAGGTGAGATTGCTTTGGCTGCTACTTTTCTCAATAACTCCAACTCAGCACCGGACAGGCTTTCCCCAGGCTGTATAGTCCTCCTCCTGCCAGAGTTGGACTGAGAGGTCATGGTGGGCAAGGACTGGGAGCCACTAGTCTCTGATATAGTTATGTCATCAGAGTCATTATGGTTCAAATATTCCTCACACCTGTCTGCAAATAACTGATCATTTTTTTCACGAAAATATTCCATATATTTTTCTACTTTGTCCTGAAACACTGTGTCAGAATGAGCATCTTCTTCTGAATCAGAATCAACATCTGAGTCACTCAGTTCACTGGGTTCAGTGTCTTCGGCTATCCGAGGCAAGCCTTGCTTAGTGTTTACATCTTTGTTGTCTACAGTTTCTACATTCAAACATTCATCACATTCAGCTTTCAGGAAAAGCCATTCACTAACTTGATTGATATCAGCTTCACACAGAGATTTTGATTGCAGAATCTTGTTGAATAAACCTTCAGCATTTGAGATCAATTTTACCCACTGGGTAGAAGCAAATTGTAGATTAAAATTATTGTCACCAGATGGCATGACAGATTTCTCAGAATACACCGGGGTATTATTATCAGCAAACAAGTTCACTGTGACAAAATTTTTGATTCCTCTACAACACAAACACAAGTTCAGAATCTTTAATGTGTCTTGGTATTCTTCTGGCTCTGTACTGATACATCCAATGACCCAAGTGAATGCTCTTCCACCGAATGAGTCTCGAAGCATTGCTGTTAGTATGCACTGATCATAGTTTATTTGTTTTGGTGGGTTTCCTGCAAGCAGCTCTTTCATTATGTTTTCTAGAGCATAAAGACCAGGCTCCGGGTAGGCTGCCAAGTCACAGAAACTGGCAGTAGACATTCTATGGTTCAGCACTCCATTGGTTTCAACCCACTTCTGTTCAACACTAACAGTGAATACAGTATGATTGTTTCCTTGGCACCGTTGTCTCCAGCCCAGCTGCAAGTACTGGAAAGCTTCCTCAACATTACAACACCTCACCAGACCAGCCCCGAGCACATCAAATATGTTGTTGTTCACAACTTGCATCCAAGTGATATGCAATATGAATTCTCTCTCGGGCATCTGATTTAGTTTATGAAAGATATCTGTCAGGAAACGAGGAACTATGCCCTGATCACATTCACTGTGAATGCATTCAAAACCTGTAAATTAAAATAGCACAAACTTTATAAGTTATCCAAAAAAATTACTAATAGTATGGTTTGTAACTAGGTATGTAAAAACAATGTTTTACCTGGCCCAAATAGAGTATATGTTTTCCCAGTCTTAGCCTGTCCAAATACCACTACAGAAGTGTCGCATCCATCGAGAAAGCAGTTTATTTGAGGTATCATGAACGAGTTGAATAAGTTAGCCTGTGTGCAGTCCACAGGTAGAGCTCTGTTGACATGAAATGTTTGACCACTTTCTGTGATAACAATTTGCGTGACAGGGTTGCTGAATATGCATTGTGTAGAGTCTGCTAAGCTGGGAGGCTTCAGCCTGATCGCTATTTGTACTGGAATATCCATTTTACAGGGAAGCTACAAGCAATGCAAGTCCCGAGCTCTTACTGGGTTAAACACTAAGCAACAAAAATAGATTTGACTTAAAATAGTCCATCTTGCGAACTAAATTAATGTGATAATCAATAGCTTAGATATTACTTATTTTATTAGGCAGGTATTCTTCATTTACGATTTATTGTTTTTCGGTTTGCTTTCCATGTTGATTTTTTTTTTTTTTTTTTTTTTTTTATTATGGCTTTTGCGATGATATAACTTCGCAATTCTGCCAATGTCAAGTGGGAAGATAGGCCATCAAACTGAGAAATTTTAATTGAAATATCGATATGTACGGTGGTTTTATATTGCACAGTTGAGTATGCCATTTTGTTTTTTTAAAGTCACTTTTAAGTATAAAATATAAAATTCAACTTCAACTTTTCTTAAATGGCTTCTGCGGTTTTTAAGTATAGGCCGTTAGTATTATATTTTTACCAGCTTTTATTTCAAATATTTCGGAAATCTCTTGAGTTTTCTATGAATCACCTAGGCCTTCGCCTAGGCATACAACGTGAAAGAAATACTTGACGTGCGTGACCGTTGATTTAGTTTCCTTGAACTTCTTGTTCTTGTTTAAAAAAGTCAAAAGAGTTTCTATTTCAAAACAATCAAAAATTAAAAAACAAAAAAACATATTATGACATTTGTGTGGCTGAATAATGTTACTGTCAAACCTAGGAAGATGTCTCTGTCACGCTAAGCTGTATCTTATAGTGTTGTTCATTCAACCAAATGTCGATATACGATGGAGGTCGATGGAGGATGTCGTCGTTGCTTGCGTCGCCGCGCGCCGTACATATTTTTTTATACGTCGTGGTTGTGATTATAGGTCCATAAATTTTGATTACCATCTACTGATGGTAAACAATATCTTCTTTTTCTCACTTGAAAAACTCAATAAAAATTGTTACAACTACTGATAATACACCTTAAATTGTGTTTATTCGCTTTAAGCTCATGCTCAAATTTTTAAGTAAACTGCTGCAACTTTGCACGGGATTTCAAGTTTTTTGCAGATATTTACCATAATATGTATATTATCTGGGTGTTTTTGCTCGAATACACAATATTAGACATTTTATCTTATGCTGTATGGTGTCAAATAGTTCAAAATCTTTGAATTAAATGAAATAGAAGCTTCCAAAGTAGTAGGCAAAGTTGTGGCAAAAAAATCCAACTTTGCCTAGAAGATTATTTTACAAAATAAAAGCAGAGTCAGAAAACCTTGTCTTTGTTTTATAGGCTTGCTAAAGTCTAATCGTTAAATATCTTTGCACACAATTCAAAACGGCATAGATTTTTTTTTTTCTCGAAATTAGGCAAAGTTGAGCTTGCCTGGAAAATTTACCCATACAATCGGAGAAACTTATTAGGGTTGTGCTAAAAGGCTAAGGCGCCAGGTTTTCTTCTGCTTCCTTTCTTTCCAATTTCTTCATGTAGGCACTGCCGAAAATATAAGAAAACATATATATTTATGATACAAGTACCGATTTTGACATTAACCTTTCGACTCGGAATGCGTATACATGTATACTCGTGACACTTGGCAACGGTAAACTCGGAACGCGTATACATGTATACGAACACACTACTAATTTAAAAAGGTCTTCAAAACGTATCTTTTTTAATCTGTAGGTGAATGGTTTGTATAGAAACAAAAGAGAAGAATACACCCTCTTTCTTTTGGTGTTATAATAACGATGGTTTTTTGTTATTGTTCCTTAGCATGGCCATTTTGAAAATCATCAGTTTGGTTGAAGTGAAGCAAAGTGTTTGTGCGTGTTTAAAAATAGTTTTCGTGAAAAAGGTAAGTAAAACTTGTTATAGTTTTGATCATAGCATATGTGTAGACGTTTGCACTATAATAATAAAGCATTGAATACAATATGAAGTTAGTTTTTCGTTTACAAATGAGGACGCGACGAAATAGTTCTGTGTTCCGAGTATTTTGACGGGTGATTTCGAAGTCATAATGTATTAGTGCATGATTTGATGTCCAAGAAATTTAGAAAATAATCATCATATAATGTATTATTGGTTATATTTCCGGTTAGAAATATCTAAAAAAGCTAAAAATACCATTTCCTTTTGTCAATATGCAAAATATCTGTTTTTTGTCCGCCATTTTTATTTGTTTGGCCGTAGTGCTGGATATAGATCAATATGGCCTTTATCGATAAAAATATCGATAGTTTTTTGGAATAAATAAGTTTTTTTTTATAAATTTGTTTATTATGTTAACTCATGAGGATTTTTTCAGTTTTTTAGGATCTTATTCTAATTTTTTATTTTTCGTGTTTTAGATGTGGAATCCCGATGACGGACACGCTCCCCAGCAATTCTTCGACCTTCTCAATGATGCACGGCTAATGGCCGTAAACAAAGCAGAACGGCTTTTGAATGTCCACAATGTAAAGTGCCTCTCTGTTTGGACTTTTGTTTTGAACAATTCCATACCGTCCCATAATTTTTTTTCTTTTTTTCTTTGTCCGTTTGACACGATGTTATTGATGTGGCAGTAAGAGAGTGAAATTTAGGTAGGTAGTGAAAGTTTTTGCCAGCGAGACCTCAGAAGCATAATAATAAATATCTATTATTTTATCGTTTACAGGTAAATATTACAGCAAGTACATATATTTGTAAGTCATTAATTGATTTTCGTTATGATTATAAATGTTATTTTTTGTTAATGGTTTTGGTTTTGTATAATTTGTAATTTAGTATATCCTGTGGTTTAGGTATATCTATCCACTTATCAAAAGTATGAATAACGCTTTTTTTAGTTACGAGTGCTGATTACTTTACTTCGGTTGTTGTGTAAGCAATTTGTCTGGTGTGGTTTCCATTGTTTTTTTCTTCGTAATATTTTCACCAAAAAAACTAATTCCATTTTATCGATATTTTGCTGTAGCACCTTTATACACATAATAATAACAACAATTTCGACATTTGTATGTGGTACTATTTTTTCATATCATCTGCGAAATTTATCGATAGCATGGTACATCACTATTGGGCTTTGGCTTTTTCATAGAAATTTACTGTGGTTTTGGTTACACTTTCTTTTATTTTTTGTTAGGAATTTGCCATAAATTAATAAAAAAGAAATAAATATACATATTCAGCTATAATTTCTAAGTTTTATTTTATCAAAATATCCTTCTCATTAGGAGTACATAGCAAATAAGATATCAAACACGAAATTGATAGCAATCCCGGGAAATACCTAGAACATCATGTACCGTTGTATATTTTTGCAAAACAATGCATGTAATCATAAAATTCATGTATATCCTTTTGATATAATCAATAATATGTAAATTTTGGCAAAAGATTATTGACTAATTGAGTATAGAAATTTATATTCGATATGGCGACAGCCGCAGAAGAGCTGACATATTGTTACGATATTATCACAGTTCTATCGATTGATATACAAAAACTTATTTTTACAGAAGTATAACAATATACTAAAGATTACAAAAAACATCAAATCGTTTGTTTTTAAACCTGTGATTTAAGTAATAAAAATTAAATTCGACTGAGACACCTTTTTTTTACAATGTCTCCATTTTTAACTATAAATTAGTATTGTTTGAGATGTTAAATCATGTTGAGTTTGAAGAAAACATGTAACAGCGTTATCATATAATCGACTGTTTTTTACACCAATTACTAAAATTTGATAGTTTTTGAATAATCATCATTTTTCTAAACGTCTGCTATGACAGCGCGCAAGCCGCCATTACTCGCGCGAGCTTACGGGTGTAGAGTTTGACAGGCGTCAATCGAGTCGAAGGGTTAAGTGTCTAAAGACCACCGCCGGAAGACACGCTTTCTAACAAAAAACCGCACCAAAGCACAATTGATTGACTCGATTAGGCGCTACAGTGCCACAGACAGACAGACAGACACACATAGCAGTCAAATTGACACCCCCTTTTGCGTCAGGGGTAGAGAATACAAATATAATACTATAAATATTTTATATATTATTTTTATATAAGTATTCGATATTATTAAAATAACATACGGTTAATTGTTTCGTAAAAAACGCGAAGATACGCGAAAGTAACAATCAGGTACATATTCCATGCAAATTGTGAGGTCAAAAATTCTCATTTTCGAAAGTCGGTTATAATACATAGTGGCAGCCCTAGCTCTAGGCAAAGTTGTGTAATTTGTGTTCGAGTAACCGTTTGCAACATTACCTACACTCTATATTACCTTAACTAAGCAATTTCACTAAAAAAAGCAGTAATAGTCACATTAAAATGGTATATTTTCTTACCTTGTGATGGTTTGAGAAAATAGGATTTCTAGCGTTAAACAGGAAAAAACAAAAAGTTTACAACCACTACAAAACAACGTTCCTCGCCTGCGAGTCTTTGACAATACAATGACGGTTCATATGACAGTGTTACCTCAGAAAAAGAAACGAAATGGGTTGCCACTTTAGTAATGTTATTTACCCCATTTTCAAAAGTAAAATACAGATGATGTGTCAAAAGCAAAATGGTATTTTATGATTTAGGCCAAGTTGGTCTTAGTTGACAAAGTTGGAGCAGTTTACGGTATAGGTAATGTACGGGCTAAGTCATGTTTCTTTCCGGAGCAATTATATAGGTAATTTTCGACCCCTATAAAAACAATATATACATACCAACTTGTCAAAATAAACCAAGTCTCAACACTCAGTTGAAATGCAACTTTTTTAAATCAATATGTGTCAGTATGTAGGTATCGATAATTTCCTTCCATCCTTCACGCATCGTGGGTTTTCTACGGTAGGTGGCCAACACTAGCCAGGGCAATTTCTTTTTCGGACCAGTTATTTTCACGCAGTTGCGAATGAACATGTTCATAACAACGTTCATTTTGTTCATTCTAAACAGACAACAAATATACGGTTTAGTTCATTCTATCAAGAAATCAATGAAAATATTTGTCATCTGTACTTCTATTTCCGTAGATATCGAAAAACTCGAATACTTGTCTTTAATTTGATTGAACGCTAATATTTTCTGTATTCTGGCAATATCCCTTTTCTTTGAAAAAATATACTTTTTGGCGGGAAGTCAAAAAAAGCGGGCGTTTTAATTTTTGTTTATTTTAAATTTGTAATTGATTGCGGTTTTTCGACGAGTATTGCGACGCAATAATAACGACATGAGCGTTGCTAGCGACGGGGAGGACCCCGTCGTTACAACAGACAGGAAAAAAAAGAGGAAACTTGAAAACCCCTCATTGAACAATGCAGCCTACAAAGTCTTTCAGAAGCCCCTTTACAAGAGGTTATTTCCCGAAAATCACAGTGGAGACTGCGTGGTTTACGTTGAATCTACAGAAGAAGAAAAGGTTGGAAATAAAAATCCCATAATATTGACAAATTTATTCACTGAAAATGTTAAAGGCATTATAGGTGTCCACCGAATAAATGCTTATAAGGTTGGAGTCACCTTTAAAAAACCAGCTCCAGCTAACAATTTCTTGAAGATGGATAGCTTCCTGAGCAGATATAAGTTGAAAGCTTTCATTCCTGCTTACATGACTGAAGTTATAGGAGTCATCAGGCATATTCCACTGACAATGTCAAATGAAGAAATTTACAAAAATATTACTTGTGATGCTGACGTTGTGTCAATAAAACGATTTATGAAAAAAATAGACGGACAATTAACTCCTCTAGGAACAGTAGCTGTGACTTTCGCAGCTACCACATTACCTACCTATATATACATCAAGCTTTTCAGATACCAGGTACACAAATACATTCAACCACTTTTGCAAACTTGAGTCTCGCGACAGACTTGAGTGGAGCCACGAATTGCGCCGATCGCACCCGACTATAGCCGAGCGCATCGAGTTGGACCCGCAATGGTTGATACGAGCGATAGCGGCAGAGCTGTTAAAATTATATATAAACTAATATCTTAATCTTGATTGTTTTTTTAACCTAATTATAATTTTCTAATAATCTTTTAAAGTAAATATGTAACTATTTATATACCTACAGTTGTGGACCTGGGGTAGGTTTAAAACACAGAATGAATCTCCATAACTAGACTTTTTTTCATAATCTGTAACTTTACAATTAAATAGGTAGGTAGATAACCAACAATTAGATTGCAATTAAATTGATATGGTAAATAAATGGAATGGATGATGTGATCTTGGCTTCTTCGAGAACTTTCCCTTTGCCTGGTCACATCACCTGGAAATAAATGCATAGTTAGATGCTGTATCAATTTTGGTTGAATTTGGTAAACCAAGGGATGTCTTTTATGTTATTTTTTTATCGCAACATTTGAAGGTAACTATAGTACCTACTTACCTAAGCTTATATAATAGACATTTCCAAAGATGTTATTCAAATAACTGTAAATTAGACATACCTACTTAATTGTATGCCCAAGTAGGACTTTTTAACATTAAAGGTTAGACTTAAGTATTAACTCCTAATGTACCTACCAACTTATATTTTTTTATTTGCTATAAATACTGAATGCTAAGTATGGACAAGCTAGGTAAGTACATATTGTACTTAGGTACCTATCTATTAAGCCTAGTAATAGGTAATTAACTCTGAGCTTAAGCTATTAACTTATCATAGGGCTTTGTGATTTCTTAGTAGGTAGGTAGTGCCTACCTATACCTATGAGGTCAAATCTCTGATTAAAAGTTCACATAATACCTTCTTTCTCGTTAAAAAGAAACAAGAAATAAATAAATAAGTAAATAAATATTCCGGGACATTGCACACAGCGCCATCTAGCCCAACACTAAGCAAACGCTTGTGTCGTGGGTACTAGATAACGGATATATTACTTATATACTTTTCTTTTGTAAATACATACAAACAACCAGACTCAACACAAGTAATTATATATATTTTTTTAAAGTACATAAATACTTGTGTCATGCGGGAATCGAACCCGCGACCTCTAGATTAGAAGGCAGAGCCACTACCAACTAAGCTAACAGGCCAGTCCAGAAATTGCAGATATCAAAGATTAAATTGGACAATCTTTCAAAAAAAAAACCAGGACAAGAAAAAGAAGCTGATAAAATGTTAGCTCTATCTTCAGTAAAATATCAGTTTACTGTCTGCAAAGATACGTTTATTACAGTTGATATTGAATTTACTATCCGAGAATGTGCAAAGAAAGAGTCACATCTTGGTGGCCAAGGATTTCAGCATTGCAACTGTACTGGGGAATGCGTTTCTAATAGATGCAAATGTAAAAAGTCAAGCCTCTTGTGTAACTCAAAATGTCATAAAAGCCTTACTTGTAAGAATAAATAATAATCATTTTATTGTATTTTCATGCCAGTTGTTTTTAAATATATTAATATTGTAGTTGTTAAGGAGTGATACCAAATACATCTCGTATTGATTTGTAAACCATTTTAATTTTACTAAGCAATGTTAAATTACTCGTATTGATCTGTGTTTTATTAGTTTTGTCTTATGACTATTGAACAAGGAATTTATTTTTTAACATACAATTTAAATCCAATAATCAATGTTAATTTTTATAAACAATGTTAATCAACGTGAATATATATTTTGAAAATTAATAAAATATAATACATAAGTACTTATTACAATAACTATTTAAAATGAGACTAAATTGTTAGGTACCTACTACATATTTATGCTTCATATTTATATTTAAATAAAAAAATATAATTTTCACCTTTAACTTACTTTTTTATTACATTATCCAAGTATTCCAAGATATTATATAAAATAGCTAGTTAATGTGATTAATTTTGTCTCAATTATCACTTTGTCTAAATTGATATGATATTATGTATAATAGCTGTAGTAGTAGCGTTAGTAATTACTGGACCGGCGCGCCGATTCAGGAATGACAACGGAGAGACTTAACGTGACTTAGCTAATTCTAATGAGATGCGTTAATAAAAACAAATGTTTGTTATACCCAAAGAGTAGGTAATACCTACGTAGGATGAATCAAGAAACACGGAATTATTTACTGCTAGGTACACCTAGTGAGCTTTTTTGTAATATTTTTTTTATTAAATTGGACATCTTAAAAATATTTGCAATGGCGGTATTTGCAAATTGACTAATTTTTTATGGCAGAATGCTACTGTGGCGTAGATATCTATAGGAGACTACCCAAATCAGTGGTCATGTTATTATTGTATAACAATTCTTGAAACACATGAAATGTTAAGCTTTCATTTAAAACTTTTCATGGCTTTTAATTTTGATGAAATGACAAAAAATGAGATTTATTAGATGTTACACCAGAAAAATATTTATTTATTAATAGGTAGTGTAAGAGTACCCTTACTTAACCTTTACTTTACCCGCCACTCATCTCAGATATAGAAACATAACATAAAATTACTGGACTGTCCAACAAAATCTTGGCCAATACCTGTAATCTTGAACTGAAAAAATAAATAGTTTGATCTCCTATAGTCTCATCCAATGTATATCGCAACTCATTCGCCGACTAATACTACTACCAGATATCTATTCTCTGATTTTTGCCCGAAAAATGCTCTGCGGCATTATTTCATTACATCGTTACAAGAAAATATTAATTATTTTAGCAAAATCGTTATAAGAAAATAAAGGACTACGTGACCTTGTACGTGGTGTGCGAAGCCCGTGGTTGATCCCGCCCCGTATCTAGATTAATAACAATATCAATATGATTTCTTATTTAATATGAATATTATAAAAAGAAAGATAAAGAGATTAGTAATATATATATATTAATATAAAAAAAAAAAAAAAATCTATATAACATTTTTATCATATAGATAAATTTTATATGGTTGGGGGAATTTATTATTGGTTTATTTTATATATAAATTTTGGTGTGAATGGAAATTATTTAAATAATATTTTTAAAGTAGTAATTAATATTACTACTTTAAAAACTCGTCGGTGTGTCGTGGTGTCTCTGCCCTCTCACGACGTAGCGGCAGGCTCCTCTCATGACGTAGCAGCTTGCCCCTCTCACGACGTAGCAGCAGGCACCCTTTCTACTTCGACTGCACGAAGGTGTCTCCAACCAGCTTTCCTTTTCTTCGATCACGTTCTGGAACTCGCAGACAATTTCAAATATTAGAAATGTTAATAAATAAACTATGAACTATTTTATGTTTTACTAGTTTTTGCCCGTGGCTTAGCAGCAAAATTACGCACATAAACCTTCTTAGATCACTATCCATTACGAAAACCTGCATCAAACCGTTGTGTAGTTTTAAAGATCTAAGCATATGTACATTTTTGACGACCTCACTGAGGTCCATGTAGTACCAATTAATAAAAATTATTGTCAATAGATCGACTTCATTGAATCTGCAGAAAGATTTGAATTATAAAGTTGTTTAGGAAGGAAGGCACATCTTGATCGGGTTCAAAACTGTGTTTATGTTAAACAAGTTTATAAAATGAAATAAAAAAAGTACTGATTATATGTATGTGTTTTATTAATCTACATACTAGCTGCGCACCGCGGTATTACCCACATTAATACAGGGTCAAAGTTAACCTATGTGTCAGGGCCTAACCTAATTCCATACCAAATTACTTCCAAGTCGGTTAAGGCATTTGAACGTGAAAAATAAACGAACATAAACACATTCAAGCTTTTATAAGATTAATGGTTTTATGTTATTATTACTTAATTAATATGCCTCTATTAATTAAGTATATATTACTTAATTAATATGCCTCTTTAATTTTACGTGAGAACTCTCGGAATAAAACAAAAAAAAATATAAGTATTTGTTTAAGTGTCGAGTTCTGTAACAGTGCTTTTACTGTTACTGTTTTATGATTATCTTTGAATCGATTATAATTATTATTTTCTGTTTGGTAGAGCCAATCAATCCAAAAGATCTTTTGCCGTAACACGTGGCTCAAAAAAGCGAGCAACGCCTGATTAAAAAATACTAAAAAGCGAGGAATAATTATTAAAAAAAAATAACGAATGAAGTATTTTTTTATAAAGAAATTATAAATGTTTTAGAATCTACATAAATAAAATTATCAACACTTTGTTTGTGGACTTCCTGTTAAAAGTTTTAAAGAATCATAGCGTTGCAAGTCAATAAATTGAGCGTCTGATTTGAGCATGCGCCATCAAACCTCCACTTGTAGCTTACATTATATCAAATTTTAAAGAAACTTTCTAACACACTCGATAGTTTACTATTCTATTTATTGCCATAATAGTTCTGTTTCACGTTCGTATTATATTAAATCAGATTGGATTTGAATTTACCTACAAGATTATTTCCGGTCTTGTACCGTAACCGGAAATCTTCTCCTAAATTGAAATCAAATTCAATTATGGTTTTTGGTGTTTAATATGATACCTACAAACATTAAAGATAAGAGAAACAAATTTAATTAAGCTTTCAATCCAAAAGATCTTTTGCCGTAACACGTGGCTCAAAAAAGCGAGCAACGCCTGATTAAAAAATACTAAAAAGCGAGGAATAATTATTAAAAAAAATAACGAATGAAGTATTTTTTTATAAAGAAATTATAAATGTTTTAGAATCTACATAAATAAAATTATCAACACTTTGTTTGTGGACTTCCTGTTAAAAGTTTTAAAGAATCATAGCGTTGCAAGTCAATAAATTGAGCGTCTGATTTGAGCATGCGCCATCAAACCTCCACTTGTAGCTTACATTATATCAAATTTTAAAGAAACTTTCTAACACACTCGATAGTTTACTATTCTATTTTTTGCCATAATAGTTCTGTTTCACGTTCGTATTATATTAAATCAGATTGGATTTGAATTTACCTACAAGATTATTTCCGGTCTTGTACCGTAACCGGAAATCTTCTCCTAAATTGAAATCAAATTCAATTATGGTTTTTGGTGTTTAATATGATACCTACAAACTTTAAAGATAAGAGAAACAAATTTAATTAAGCTTTTATATATTATTAACATATTTGTTATGTTTTAAATAACTTTAAAAGGTTTTCTGACTAAATTCTGTAGTGGCGCAAAGTGAGCGGCAAGTGGGCGGAACGTATTCTGGCTCAGTGATTGGTCCGCCCCCACATTTTCTGCGACTGGATGTTGGTGGAAGGGATGCGATGGCTTCCTGCTTCACGGCGCGCGATACTCAGCTCAGTCGTTCGAGAGTTGCCTACGCGAATACATTTCGGCAGGTGTCTCTGCCCAATTTTCCTTCGACAGTTTGGAACTTCTGAAAGTTTTCGCGGCATCGATGCCGCTACTACATCCTGGGAGGCCCCAGCGACGTGCCTCAGCGGCCCTACCGGTCCATCGCAGAGATACTGGACTCCATGCGCCCGGAGTCTGTTGGAGCGCCTGTTGTCGCCAGAAATGTGAGTACCTACAATTTTACACGATTTTAGTTTTATTCAATTTGGTCGTTAGTTCGTTTCGATTTCAAGCCATTTTATTTCCTAATAATTTATTACGTAGTTTCCGCGAGCGTTAAGTGAGTTATTAAACATTTTACTTCGTAGCTTGGCTGTTTTTTCACGTGAAATAACTAAGCGTTCGTTACATTGTAAGTACGTAGTTCGCCGATTGACCCGCCGCTCCCACGTTGGGCGCCAACACGCCGAATATCTATATTTGCATCCCTTCCCAACAAAAGGAAGATATGAGAAGAACTGATAAAGTCTACGCTATCCCCTCATGTAGGACGGCTTTTGCTCAACGTTTCTCAAGTTTCTTAGGCCCATTCATGTACAATGAAATAAGTCAAACAGTTACTTTAAAGCCACTTAGTGCATACCAAAAAAAACTATAAAGAAAAGTATCAAAACTCGGTCATATCACGATATTGAATCCATAATAGAATCTATAAAGCAGACTATTATTTAACTGATCTAGATCGATTAAGAAAATTATCTAGCTTACCAGCTTTAAGCCTACTTAGGTACTTAGGTAAGTACCTAGGTACTACCGAAAAAAACAAGTAACAAAGCGCCGGAAGCACAGAATACATTGCCGGAAGTAGGAAAAAGCGATGATTTTACGAAGAACACCGTAAAAGTTTGAAGACATTTAAAGTTTACAATATACCTTCTTAGGTACCTATTTAGGTACATTTTTTACGCCGTACAGTCCGGCAACCTACCTAGGTACCTACCTACCTACCTAGCGATACGTGTATCTGGCTAAGTACCTAAACCTATCTAGCTATTATTATATTAGGTACTACTTAAATCATAAACAGCTAATAATATCAGGTATTCAGTCATGTGAAGGCGAAATAACGTTTCCACGAATAGGTAGGACACCTAGGTACATTCTATCTCGTAATACTACATTTATATGTTAACATCTGTTATCAACAATATGACTAAACCAATAGAGAACAATGAAAACAATGATTTAGAATTGCACGCACTGATTTCGCAGCGCTGTTTTTTGGTTCCTCCATTTGTTCCCGATTTGCTCCCGCTCCCGCACACCGCCCGGCGCCGACCGCCAACCGAGCCGTCAGCCGAGTGCCGAGCCGACGGCGCTTCAGTCGCGTGGCGTCGCTCGCACGGGTTGTACGTCCCCTCTGTGACGCCGTTTTGAAAATCCGCGTTTCGTAAATCGTTCGGTGATTGACCAATTGAAATTCGGATTTCGGTGATCGGTTCAGTGTTTTTGAAAGCATTCGAAAAATAGTGTGGTGATAGGAAATTGAAATATTTAGTGTTGTGCTGTGTTTTGTGGAGATCTTCGATGCATTTGTGTGGTGGAATTATCATCGCTAAAACAGGTTGGTGTTCTTTTTGCATTTATGTAGGGATAATTTGACGAGTAAATTATATAGTGTAGGGAGAAATATCTAAATTTCTTGGGTAGGCTTGTTACGGAAATTGTAAATAAGCGTTTAAGTGCGATAGAGACTAGGTACCTACAGGAATTAATGAAATAATACGATTTAATTAATAACTATTAAGGTCTTAACATCATTTATTATCAATGTGGTACCTAACCATCTCATCCGAAGGTACCTTATTCGAGATTAGATTTGTAAGTCATGAATTTCGTACCTAGGCAGGTACCTACGAATTTGACTCAAAAATATCACGCATTTTATAAGAACATTTGAAAAATCGTTTAAATCTTATATAGTTTTTAAATTTAATCGATCTTATAAGAACATATGAATTAATCGTATTCAGTCTCATTCGAATTAGTGGTCAATTTCTATAGAGAGTCACTCGGAAAACGGAGAAATACCTACCTACCTACCTACCTACTGTAAAATTTATAAAATAATCCATAAGTTCACATGTTTTCTAGCTTTGTATCTACTCACAAAAATGTTCCTATTGGAAATCATGAATATACCTACTAAAAATTATACCTACCCAAACCACTAAAACCAACAATTATAAAATACTAAAATGTCGCTAAAAATCGCGATTTAGCGTAGAAACTAGAGTAGAGATTCTACAATTATAAGATTTGCTTTGCAAATAGGCTAGGTATAGTAAAATACTACCTACTAATAGTAAAACGGATTATCGTAGGTAGGTATAGAATAATTACAACGCAGAATCCTGCAATGACACCATATAGCTTTTTTTAAAAAGAACCTACTTTACGTGTTAAACAATATAACTTGCGTGCCTACAGATAGATTCCAACCAATTCCAACCAAATTTCATCAAAATCTGTTAGGTACCTATGTCGTTTAAGAGTGAAGAAAACATTCGCTTTTTAATCGTTACGCTTCGCATCTAGGTTCATACCAACCTACAATTTAAAACGCATTTTGCTCTACCTTGGCACTTCCATGAATAAGTTACAATCTTTATATCCTTGACAAATAATTAAGTAGGTACCTAAATTAGTTCATAGATATTTTTAAATTACTCATTATAGACCAAGTTCTTTCTTGTTTAGTTAGGTAGGTACTTACTAATTATCATCAAGCTTGATTAAATTTTAAATCGTCATTGCGTAGGTAATTATATTTCTTAGTCTTTAGCGGTGCTTAACATCAGGCGGGATGTAGTCCAACGTAAACCTTGTTAAAAAAAACTCTCTCTTTGAGTTGTATTTCCTCATGACTGAGGGTCATGAGTCCCTCGCAGAATTATTCGTTACGGTAGTTCTCTTGGGCAGATACTTCGTGGTGGTTAAAAATCTATTCGTGGTAAAAACGCAATCTATTGTTCTGAAATAATAGAGTATTTATTAATAAATATTAACCTATATCAAACACAATTATGACCACTTAAACTACACTTATCAAAATGAACCCACCTGAAATAATAGAGAAACAACATTCAAAGTTACTACTTCACAAGTAAAAGTACTAATTTTATCAATATCTTTAAAATAAATCTCAATTCACAATCAAACTATGTATGCGTTGTTCTCCATAATAAAATCTAACCTCCAAACTGTCAGCTTCAACAGTGAGCGCGGCAAATTCAAAATATGTATAGGCGGTACATTTAAATAAGCATAGACAGAGTATGTACATAATATATCATACTTTGTTTACATCTCCCCTCCTCCAAGAAGTTTTAAACTGGAGTTTAAAAACTTTTACAACTTTTTCACAGGTATAAGTTTGGTTATGTGAAAATGATTAGATTCACATTTTTTATGACCAGTGTCTACTGTGTACACCGATTTAGACAGTTTTTGTAGAATTTTAAATGGACCAATTTTCAATTCATCTAGTTTTTTCCTATTTAAGCGATTTCCGTTTTCAACATACACATAATCTCCTTCTTCTAATTCACACGCTTTCCTATTTTTGTCAAACAGCTTCTTGTTATAATTATGTGATTTGATAGTCTTATCCAATGCTATTTTTCTATCTTGTATTAAATTGGTAAGGGTTAATTTTGGTCTTAATTCCTCTGGTACCGCATCAATATTTGTTCCATCCATTAAATATTTTGGAGAAAATCCCGTCACAGAATGTTCTGTTTCATTGTATTTCTGAGTACATTCATGAGCGATAGTCGTCCAAGCTGATTTGCCTTTATTTTCGTTAACTCTGCATCTGATTTTATTAACCAATGTTTGGTTCAGTCGTTCGTTCAAACCATTTGAAAATGGGGCGTTTACAGCAGTAAAAATAATAGGGATATTTTCTTTATCTAAGTAGTTTTTGAACTCTTTTGAATTTATACCTGGATATTGATCAGATAAAATCATGCCAATTTTGTCTAATTGGGCCACTCTCTGTACCAATTTTATGAAATCATTTGAATTTTGAGTTTTTGATGTTAATATCCAAGCATATCGGGTGAAATGGTCAACTAATAGGTGTAAGTAAGTTTTTGTTGAGCGTGAACCACCAAATCCACCAATAGTATCAATGGAAACTATTTCAAATGGTCGAGTTGCGGGGCCTAAATGAGACATTAGCCCGTATTTACATTTTTGTCTTGATTTATTTTTTATACAGATCTCACAATCCTCACATATCTTTTTAATGTTTGTAGCCAAATTTTTCGCTGTATAGAACGGTCTAAGTTTTTGTAGTATTTGTTGAGATCCTATGTGACAGAAATGTTTGTGTATGTCCTCTATAATCTTTTTACTAAACTCTTCAGTTAGGTAGTATAATTTTTTCCTTTTTCTTATCCATTTTATAATAAATTTTTTCCTTTAATTTCAAGCTGTTTTTGTTAAGTTGTATATCTCTGTTACTTTCTTGATCTTTTTTTATATCTTCCATTTTAATGAAGTTAATAATTTTGAAACTCTCATCTTGATTTTCATTTGGTTCCAATACAGGGTTTCTGCTCAAGCTATCTGCTTCCAAATTATATTTTCCTGGTGAGTATATAATTTCAAAATTATATTGGGACAGATAATAGGTGAGATCTCCTAATTCCTCATCTGTCCTCGCTTTAATGTTCATTTTTTCTAGAGGTTTGTGATCAGAAAAAACAGTAAACTTTTTTCCCATTAACCAATGTTGCCAATACTTTACTGCTTCTTTTATCGCCAAGCATTCCAGATATATAGCTTTCTTCTTCTTTTGGGCATCATTTAATTTTCTTGAAAAGTATGCACAAGGTTTTTCAGTTCCATCCTCTTGAGGTTGTTTTAGAACGGCACCAAGCCCTTGGATACTGGCGTCTGTATAAATATGTACTGGTAAATTAGGATCAAATATTGCTAATATGGGTTTAGAGCACAGTAATCTTTTTATTGTATCAAATGATTGTTGACTTTCTGTTGACCAAGTAAATTTCTGCCCTTTCCTTAATAACTTGTGTAAGGGCTTTAATATAATTGATATGTTTTGGACATATTTTCCATAAAAGTTTATTTTTCCTAAAAACTGCCGAACATTTTTCTGTGTTTTGGGAATTGGAAAATCCTGGATGGCTACCAAATTGTCTTTCAAAGGTGTTATCGTATTATCTTTTATTATGTGGCCTAAATACTTCACGGAATCCTGTGCAAAGTGACATTTCGAAAACTTCAGTCTAAAGCCCTCTTTCGATATTGCTTCTAATAGAAGAGACAAGTGTTTTATATGCTCCTCGAACGTTTCCGAATAAATCAAAATATCGTCAATGAAATTTACAGTAAAATCCATTAGTTTATGTTTTCTTATGATGCTGCTCAGTATCCTTTGAAAAATTGCCGGAGATGTTTTCAAGCCATATGGTAGACAAGTCCAGTTATAGTGGCCTTCCTGAGTGACAAACGCAGTTTTCTGCCTGTCTTCAATTTTCAGGGGAATGGACCAAAAAGCAGAATTAATATCAAGTGTAGAAAAGTACTTACAGTTCTCTTACTTTTAACCCAACCACCAAAACCAAAGTAAAGATAAGACCAAAGTAAGATCTGTCCATTTTTATTTCGAGTCCAGAGTTGACGCTACCCTCATTTCGTTGTTGTTAATGAGATTCTGATCGTGACCTAGATTTGTTGTGTGTAGTTTTCCCTCGGTAGGGGCCCATACCGAGGTTTATTGCATGTTTGTAACATATTCCATTTTGAACTTTTAATCCGTGAGCATTGGCCAGCTCGTGGATTGGATGTTTGAGAAGGACGAGTAGTCTTGTTTGACTAACAAAAAGTAACAAATTAATGGTACTTGGTTACGGTTACATACAGTGGGTTTTTTGAATAATTTTTGCCTTTGTCCTCAGAAAACGGTAATGATGGTGAAGGCACTGAATGTTTAGATCCAAGACCAGGGGCTTACGCGCACTCTTCGTGTGCTGTTGCGCGGCCGCCTGGTGCGCTACTGCGCGCACTCCAGGTGCGCTGCTGCGCGCGCTCCTCGTGTGCTGCTGCGCGCACTCCTGGTGCGCTGCTGCGCGCACTCCTGGTGCGCTGCTGCGCACACTCCTCGTGTGCTGCTGCGCGCACTCCTGGTGCGCTGCTGCGCGCATTCCTGGTGCGCTGCTGCGCACACTCCTCGTGT
The DNA here is from genome assembly GCA_964023185.1 of Macaria liturata. Lineage (NCBI taxonomy): Eukaryota > Metazoa > Arthropoda > Insecta > Lepidoptera > Geometridae > Macaria > Macaria liturata. The sequence continues at coordinate 5,528,722 of OZ026820.1, read as the reverse complement.
GCTGCTGCACGCACTCCTCGTGCGCTATTGCGCGCACTCCTGGTGTTATTAAAAGGGTTATATGGTAGGTGCGGGAGGATTTTATAAATCTATCTCCCAAATCTACGGCGGTTCCTAACGTTGGTGTATGATGAATTCCAGGGTCATCGAAAGCCGCGTCTCCGCCCACACCCCGGGATTCGAGCCCGCAGACTTCGGGTACGAGACCAGACGCCGCAGGGTGTTCCATGTTTCCTGCTCGGTGCTGACGACATCAGCTCGTGAACTTCCCCCAGCGCGTCGGGTTGGAGATCCGAGCGGTTCAGTGAGCCTGCTACGGACAAAGACATATTTCCAAAGTAAGATCTGTCCATTTTTATTTCGAGTCCCGAGTTGACGCTACCCTCATTTCGTTTTTGTTAATGAGATTCTGATCGTGACCTAGATTTGTTGTGTGCAGTTTTCCCTCGGTAGGGGCCCATACCGAGGTTTATTGCATGTTTGTAACATATTCCATTTTGAACTTTTAATCCGTGAGCATTGGCCAGCTCGTGGATTGGATGTTTGAGAAGGACGAGTAGTCTTGTTTGATTAACAAAAACTAACAAATTAACGGTACTTGGTTACGGTTACATACAGTGGGTTTTTTGAATAATTTTTGCCTTTGTCCTCAGAAAACGGTAATGATGGTGAAGGCACTGAATGTTTAGATCCAAGACCAGGGGCTTACGCGCACTCTTCGTGTGCTGTTGCGCGCCCGCCTGGTGCGCTACTGCGCGCACTCCAGGTGCGCTGCTGCGCGCGCTCCTCGTGTGCTGTTGCGCGCATTCCTGGTGCGCTGCTGCGCGCACTCCTGGTGCGCTGCTGCGCGCACTCCTGGTGTGCTGCTGCGCGCACTCCTGGTGCGCTGCTGCGTGCATTCCTGGTGCGCTGCTGCGCACACTCCTCGTGTGCTGCTGCACGCACTCCTCGTGCGCTATTGCGCGCACTCCTGGTGTTATTAAAAGGGTTATATATCAGGTAGGTGCGGGAGGATTTTATAAATCTATCTCCCAAATCTACGGCGGTTCCTAACGTTGGTGTATGATGAATTCCAGGGTCATCGAAAGCCGCGTCTCCGCCCACACCCCGGGATTCGAGCCCGCAGACTTCGGGTACGAGACCAGACGCCGCAGGGTGTTCCATGTTTCCTGCTCGGTGCTGACGACATCAGCTCGTGAACTTCCCCCAGCGCGTCGGGTTGGAGATCCGAGCGGTTCAGTGAGCCTGCTACGGACAAAGACATATTTCCAAAGTAAGATCTGTCCATTTTTATTTCGAGTCCAGAGTTGACGCTACCATCATTTCGTTGTTGTTAATGAGATTCTGATCGTGACCTAGATTTGTTGTGTGTAGTTTTCCCTCGGTAGGGGCCCATACCGAGGTTTATTGCATGTTTGTAACATATTCCATTTTGAACTTTTAATCCGTGAGCATTGGCCAGCTCGTGGATTGGATGTTTGAGAAGGACGAGTAGTCTTGTTTGATTAACAAAAAGTAACAAATTAATGGTACTTGGTTACGGTTACATACAGTGGGTTTTTTGAATAATTTTTGCCTCTGTCCTCAGAAAACGGTAATGATGGTGAAGGCACTGAATGTTTAGATCCAAGACCAGGGGCTTACGCGCACTCTTCGTGTGCTGTTGCGCGCCCGCCTGGTGCGCTACTGCGCGCACTCCAGGTGCGCTGCTGCGCGCGCTCCTCGTGTGCTGCTGCGCGCACTACTGGTGCGCTGCTGCGCGCACTCCTGGTGCGCTGCTGCGCGCATTCCTGGTGCGCTGCTGCGCACACTCCTCGTGTGCTGCTGCACGCACTCCTCGTGCGCTATTGCGCGCACTCCTGGTGTTATTAAAAGGGTTATATATCAGGTAGGTGCGGGAGGATTTTATAAATCTATCTCCCAAATCTACGGCGGTTCCTAACGTTGGTGTATGATGAATTCCAGGGTCATCGAAAGCCGCGTCTCCGCCCACACCCCGGGATTCGAGCCCGCAGACTTCGGGTACGAGACCAGACGCCGCAGGGTGTTCCATGTTTCCTGCTCGGTGCTGACGACATCAGCTCGTGAACTTCCCCCAGCGCGTCGGGTTGGAGATCCGAGCGGTTCAGTGAGCCTGCTACGGACAAAGACATATTTCCAAAGTAAGATCTGTCCATTTTTATTTCGAGTCCCGAGTTGACGCTACCCTCATTTCGTTGTTGTTAATGAGATTCTGATCGTGACCTAGATTTGTTGTGTGTAGTTTTCCCTCGGTAGGGGCCCATACCGAGGTTTATTGCATGTTTGTAACATATTCCATTTTGAACTTTTAATCCGTGAGCATTGGCCAGCTCGTGGATTGGATGTTTGAGAAGGACGAGTAGTCTTGTTTGACTAACAAAAAGTAACAAATTAATGGTACTTGGTTACGGTTACATACAGTGGGTTTTTTGAATAATTTTTGCCTTTGTCCTCAGAAAACGGTAATGATGGTGAAGGCACTGAATGTTTAGATCCAAGACCAGGGGCTTACGCGCACTCTTCGTGTGCTGTTGCGCGCCCGCCTGGTGCGCTACTGCGCGCACTCCAGGTGCGCTGCTGCGCGCGCTCCTCGTGTGCTGCTGCGCGCACTCCTGGTGCGCTGCTGCGCGCACTCCTGGTGCGCTGCTGCGCGCACTCCTGGTGCGCTGCTGCGCACACTCCTCGTGTGCTGCTGCGCGCACTCCTGGTGCGCTGCTGCGCGCATTCCTGGTGCGCTGCTGCGCACACTCCTCGTGTGCTGCTGCACGCACTCCTCGTGCGCTATTGCGCGCACTCCTGGTGTTATTAAAAGGGTTATATGGTAGGTGCGGGAGGATTTTATAAATCTATCTCCCAAATCTACGGCGGTTCCTAACGTTGGTGTATGATGAATTCCAGGGTCATCGAAAGCCGCGTCTCCGCCCACACCCCGGGTTTCGAGCCCGCAGACTTCGGGTACGAGACCAGACGCCGCAGGGTGTTCCATGTTTCCTGCTCGGTGCTGACGACATCAGCTCGTGAACTTCCCCCAGCGCGTCGGGTTGGAGATCCGAGCGGTTCAGTGAGCCTGCTACGGACAAAGACATATTTCCAAAGTAAGATCTGTCCATTTTTATTTCGAGTCCCGAGTTGACGCTACCCTCATTTCGTTGTTGTTAATGAGATTCTGATCGTGACCTAGATTTGTTGTGTGTAGTTTTCCCTCGGTAGGGGCCCATACCGAGGTTTATTGCATGTTTGTAACATATTCCATTTTGAACTTTTAATCCGTGAGCATTGGCCAGCTCGTGGATTGGATGTTTGAGAAGGACGAATAGTCTTGTTTGATTAATAAAAACTAACAAATTAACGGTAGGTACTTGGTTACGGTTACATGCAGTGGGTTTTTTGAATAATTTTTGCCTTTGTCCTCAGAAAACGGTAATGATGGTGAAGGCACTGAATGTTTAGATCCAAGACCAGGGGCTTACGCGCACTCTTCGTGTGCTGTTGCGCGCCCGCCTGGTGCGCTACTGCGCGCACTCCAGGTGCGCTGCTGCACGCGCTCCTCGTGTGCTTTTGCGCGCACTCCTGGTGCGCTGCTGCGCGCACTCCTGGTGTGCTGCTGCGCGCACTCCTGGTGCGCTGCTGCGCGCACTCCTGGTGCGCTGCTGCGCACACTCTTCGTGTGCTGCTGCACGCACTCCTGGTGTTATTAAAAGGGTTATATATCAGGTAGGTGCGGGAGGATTTTATAAATCTATCTCCCAAATCTACGGCGGTTCCTAACGTTGGTGTATGATGAATTCCAGGGTCATCGAAAGCCGCGTCTCCGCCCACACCCCGGGATTCGAGCCCGCAGACTACGGGTACGAGACCAGACGCCGCAGGGTGTTCCATGTTTCCTGCTCGGTGCTGACGACATCAGCTCGTGAACTTCCCCCAGCGCGTCGGGTTGGAGATCCGAGCGGTTCAGTAAGCCTGCTACGGACAAAGACATATTTCCAAAGTAAGATCTGTCCATTTTTATTTCGAGTCCCGAGTTGACGCTACCCTCATTTCGTTTTTGTTAATGAGATTCTGATCGTGACCTAGATTTGTTGTGTGCAGTTTTCCCTCGGTAGGGGCCCATACCGAGGTTTATTGCATGTTTGAACTTTTAATCCGTGAGCATTGGCCAGCTCGTGGATTGGATGTCTTGTTTGATTAACAAAAACTAACATATTAATGGTACTTGGTTACGGTTACATACAGTGGGTTTTTTGAATAATTTTTGCCTTTGTCCTCAGAAAACGGTAATGATGGTGAAGGCACTGAATGTTTAGATCCAAGACCAGGGGCTTACGCGCACTCTTCGTGTGCTGTTGCGCGCCCGCCTGGTGCGCTACTGCGCGCACTCCAGGTGCGCTGCTGCGCGCGCTCCTCGTGTGCTGCTGCGCGCACTCCTGGTGCGCTGCTGCGCGCACTCCTGGTGCGCTGCTGCGCGCACTCCTGGTGCGCTGCTGCGCACACTCCTCGTGTGCTGCTGCGCGCACTCCTGGTGCGCTGCTGCGCGCATTTCTGGTGCGCTGCTGCGCACACTCCTCGTATGCTGCTGCACGCACTCCTCGTGCGCTATTGCGCGCACTCCTGGTGTTATTAAAAGGGTTATATATCAGGTAGGTGCGGGAGGATTTTATAAATCTATCTCCCAAATCTACGGCGGTTCCTAACGTTGGTGTATGATGAATTCCAGGGTCATCGAAAGCCGCGTCTCCGCCCACACCCCGGGATTCGAGCCCGCAGACTTCGGGTACGAGACCAGACGCCGCAGGGTGTTCCATGTTTCCTGCTCGGTGCTGACGACATCAGCTCGTGAACTTCCCCCAGCGCGTCGGGTTGGAGATCCGAGCGGTTCAGTGAGCCTGCTACGGACAAAGACATATTTCCAAAGTAAGATCTGTCCATTTTTATTTCGAGTCCAGAGTTGACGCTACCCTTATTTCGTTGTTGTTAATGAGATTCTGATCGTGACCTAGATTTGTTGTGTGTAGTTTTCCCTCGGTAGGGGCCCATACCGAGGTTTATTGCATGTTTGTAACATATTCCATTTTGAACTTTTAATCCGTGAGCATTGGCCAGCTCGTGGATTGGATGTTTGAGAAGGACGAGTAGTCTTGTTTGATTAACAAAAACTAACATATTAATGGTACTTGGTTACGGTTACATACAGTGGGTTTTTTGAATAATTTTTGCCTTTGTCCTCAGAAAACGGTAATGATGGTGAAGGCACTGAATGTTTAGATCCAAGACCAGGGGCTTAGGCGCACTCTTCGTGTGCTGTTGCGCGCCCACCTGGTGCGCTACTGCGCGAACTCCAGGTGCGCTGCTGCGCGCACTCTTCGTGTGCTGCTGCGCGCACTCCTGGTGCGCTGCTGCGCGCGCTCCTCGTATGATGCTGCGCGCGCTCCTCGTATGCTGTTGCGCGCACTTCTGGTGCGCTGCTGCGCGCACTCCTGGTGCGCTGCTGCACGCACTCCTCGTGCGCTATTGCGCGCACTCCTGGTGTTATTAAAAGGGTTATATGGTAGGTGCGGGAGGATTTTATAAATCTATCTCCCAAATCTACGGCGGTTCCTAACGTTGGTGTATGATGAATTCCAGGGTCATCGAAAGCCGCGTCTCCGCCCACACCCCGGGATTCGAGCCCGCAGACTTCGGGTACGAGACCAGACGCCGCAGGGTGTTCCATGTTTCCTGCTCGGTGCTGACGACATCAGCTCGTGAACTTCCCCCAGCGCGTCGGGTTGGAGATCCGAGCGGTTCAGTGAGCCTGCTACGGACAAAGACATATTTCCAAAGTAAGATCTGTCCATTTTTATTTCGAGTCCCGAGTTGACGCTACCCTCATTTCGTTGTTGTTAATGAGATTCTGATCGTGACCTAGATTTGTTGTGTGTAGTTTTCCCTCGGTAGGGGCCCATACCGAGGTTTATTGCATGTTTGTAACATATTCCATTTTGAACTTTTAATCCGTGAGCATTGGCCAGCTCGTGGATTGGATGTTTGAGAAGGACGAATAGTCTTGTTTGATTAATAAAAACTAACAAATTAACGGTAGGTACTTGGTTACGGTTACATGCAGTGGGTTTTTTGAATAATTTTTGCCTTTGTCCTCAGAAAACGGTAATGATGGTGAAGGCACTGAATGTTTAGATCCAAGACCAGGGGCTTACGCGCACTCTTCGTGTGCTGTTGCGCGCCCGCCTGGTGCGCTACTGCGCGCACTCCAGGTGCGCTGCTGCACGCGCTCCTCGTGTGCTGTTGCGCGCACTCCTGGTGCGCTGCTGCGCGCACTCCTGGTGTGCTGCTGCGCGCACTCCTGGTGCGCTGCTGCGCGCACTCCTGGTGCGCTGCTGCGCACACTCCTCGTGTGCTGCTGCACGCACTCCTGGTGTTATTAAAAGGGTTATATATCAGGTAGGTGCGGGAGGATTTTATAAATCTATCTCCCAAATCTACGGCGGTTCCTAACGTTGGTGTATGATGAATTCCAGGGTCATCGAAAGCCGCGTCTCCGCCCACACCCCGGGATTCGAGCCCGCAGACTTCGGGTACGAGACCAGACGCCGCAGGGTGTTCCATGTTTCCTGCTCGGTGCTGACGACATCAGCTCGTGAACTTCCCCCAGCGCGTCGGGTTGGAGATCCGAGCGGTTCAGTAAGCCTGCTACGGACAAAGACATATTTCCAAAGTAAGATCTGTCCATTTTTATTTCGAGTCCCGAGTTGACGCTACCCTCATTTCGTTTTTGTTAATGAGATTCTGATCGTGACCTAGATTTGTTGTGTGCAGTTTTCCCTCGGTAGGGGCCCATACCGAGGTTTATTGCATGTTTGTAACATATTCCATTTTGAACTTTTAATCCGTGAGCATTGGCCAGCTCGTGGATTGGATGTTTGAGAAGGACGAGTAGTCTTGTTTGATTAACAAAAACTAACAAATTAACGGTACTTGGTTACGGTTACATACAGTGGGTTTTTTGAATAATTTTTGCCTTTGTCCTCAGAAAACGGTAATGATGGTGAAGGCACTGAATGTTTAGATCCAAGACCAGGGGCTTACGCGCACTCTTCGTGTGCTGTTGCGCGCCCGCCTGGTGCGCTACTGCGCGCACTCCAGGTGCGCTGCTGCGCGCGCTCTTCGTGTGCTGCTGCGCGCACTCCTGGTGCGCTGCTGCGCGCACTCCTGGTGCGCTGCTGCGCGCACTCCTGGTGCGCTGCTGCGCACACTCCTCGTGTGCTGCTGCGCGCACTCCTGGTGCGCTGCTGCGCGCATTTCTGGTGCGCTGCTGCGCACACTCCTCGTGTGCTGCTGCACGCACTCCTCGTGCGCTATTGCGCGCACTCCTGGTGTTATTAAAAGGGTTATATATCAGGTAGGTGCGGGAGGATTTTATAAATCTATCTCCCAAATCTACGGCGGTTCCTAACATTGGTGTATGATGAATTCCAGGGTCATCGAAAGCCGCGTCTCCGCCCACACCCCGGGATTCGAGCCCGCAGACTTCGGGTACGAGACCAGACGCCGCAGGGTGTTCCATGTTTCCTGCTCGGTGCTGACGACATCAGCTCGTGAACTTCCCCCAGCGCGTCGGGTTGGAGATCCGAGCGGTTCAGTGAGCCTGCTACGGACAAAGACATATTTCCAAAGTAAGATCTGTCCATTTTTATTTCGAGTCCAGAGTTGACGCTACCCTCATTTCGTTGTTGTTAATGAGATTCTGATCGTGACCTAGATTTGTTGTGTGTAGTTTTCCCTCGGTAGGGGCCCATACCGAGGTTTATTGCATGTTTGTAACATATTCCATTTTGAACTTTTAATCCGTGAGCATTGGCCAGCTCGTGGATTGGATGTTTGAGAAGGACGAGTAGTCTTGTTTGATTAACAAAAACTAACATATTAATGGTACTTGGTTACGGTTACATACAGTGGGTTTTTTGAATAATTTTTGCCTTTGTCCTCAGAAAACGGTAATGATGGTGAAGGCACTGAATGTTTAGATCCAAGACCAGGGGCTTAGGCGCACTCTTCGTGTGCTGTTGCGCGCCCACCTGGTGCGCTACTGCGCGAACTCCAGGTGCGCTGCTGCGCGCACTCTTCGTGTGCTGCTGCGCGCACTCCTGGTGCGCTGCTGCGCGCGCTCCTCGTATGATGCTGCGCGCGCTCCTCGTATGCTGTTGCGCGCACTTCTGGTGCGCTGCTGCGCGCACTCCTGGTGCGCTGCTGCACGCACTCCTCGTGCGCTATTGCGCGCACTCCTGGTGTTATTAAAAGGGTTATATGGTAGGTGCGGGAGGATTTTATAAATCTATCTCCCAAATCTACGGCGGTTCCTAACGTTGGTGTATGATGAATTCCAGGGTCATCGAAAGCCGCGTCTCCGCCCACACCCCGGGATTCGAGCCCGCAGACTTCGGGTACGAGACCAGACGCCGCAGGGTGTTCCATGTTTCCTGCTCGGTGCTGACGACATCAGCTCGTGAACTTCCCCCAGCGCGTCGGGTTGGAGATCCGAGCGGTTCAGTGAGCCTGCTACGGACAAAGACATATTTCCAAAGTAAGATCTGTCCATTTTTATTTAGAGTCCCGAGTTGACGCTACCCTCATTTCGTTGTTGTTAATGAGATTCTGATCGTGACCTAGATTTGTTGTGTGTAGTTTTCCCTCGGTAGGGGCCCATACCGAGGTTTATTGCATGTTTGTAACATATTCCATTTTGAACTTTTAATCCGTGAGCATTGGCCAGCTCGTGGATTGGATGTTTGAGAAGGACGAGTAGTCTTGTTTGATTAATAAAAACTAACAAATTAACGGTAGGTACTTGGTTACGGTTACATGCAGTGGGTTTTTTGAATAATTTTTGCCTTTGTCCTCAGAAAACGGTAATGATGGTGAAGGCACTGAATGTTTAGATCCAAGACCAGGGGCTTACGCGCACTCTTCGTGTGCTGTTGCGCGCCCGCCTGGTGCGCTACTGCGCGCACTCCAGGTGCGCTGCTGCACGCGCTCCTCGTGTGCTGTTGCGCGCACTCCTGGTGCGCTGCTGCGCGCACTCCTGGTGTGCTGCTGCGCGCACTCCTGGTGCGCTGCTGCGCGCACTCCTGGTGCGCTGCTGCGCACACTCCTCGTGTGCTGCTGCACGCACTCCTGGTGTTATTAAAAGGGTTATATATCAGGTAGGTGCGGGAGGATTTTATAAATCTATCTCCCAAATCTACGGCGGTTCCTAACGTTGGTGTATGATGAATTCCAGGGTCATCGAAAGCCGCGTCTCCGCCCACACCCCGGGATTCGAGCCCGCAGACTTCGGGTACGAGACCAGACGCCGCAGGGTGTTCCATGTTTCCTGCTCGGTGCTGACGACATCAGCTCGTGAACTTCCCCCAGCGCGTCGGGTTGGAGATCCGAGCGGTTCAGTGAGCCTGCTACGGACAAAGACATATTTCCAAAGTAAGATCTGTCCATTTTTATTTCGAGTCCCGAGTTGACGCTACCCTCATTTCGTTTTTGTTAATGAGATTCTGATCGTGACCTAGATTTGTTGTGTGCAGTTTTCCCTCGGTAGGGGCCCATACCGAGGTTTATTGCATGTTTGTAACATATTCCATTTTGAACTTTTAATCCGTGAGCATTGGCCAGCTCGTGGATTGGATGTTTGAGAAGGACGAGTAGTCTTGTTTGATTAACAAAAACTAACAAATTAACGGTACTTGGTTACGGTTACATACAGTGGGTTTTTTGAATAACTTTTGCCTTTGTCCTCAGAAAACGGTAATGATGGTGAAGGCACTGAATGTTTAGATCCAAGACCAGGGGCTTACGCGCACTCTTCGTGTGCTGTTGCGCGCCCGCCTGGTGCGCTACTGCGCGCACTCCAGGTGCGCTGCTGCGCGCGCTCCTCGTGTGTTGTTGCGCGCATTCCTGGTGCGCTGCTGCGCGCACTCCTGGTGCGCTGCTGCGCGCACTCCTGGTGTGCTGCTGCGCGCACTCCTGGTGCGCTGCTGCGTGCATTCCTGGTGCGCTGCTGCGCACACTCCTCGTGTGCTGCTGCACGCACTCCTCGTGCGCTATTGCGCGCACTCCTGGTGTTATTAAAAGGGTTATATATCAGGTAGGTGCGGGAGGATTTTATAAATCTATCTCCCAAATCTACGGCGGTTCCTAACGTTGGTGTATGATGAATTCCAGGGTCATCGAAAGCCGCGTCTCCGCCCACACCCCGGGATTCGAGCCCGCAGACTTCGGGTACGAGACCAGACGCCGCAGGGTGTTCCATGTTTCCTGCTCGGTGCTGACGACATCAGCTCGTGAACTTCCCCCAGCGCGTCGGGTTGGAGATCCGAGCGGTTCAGTGAGCCTGCTACGGACAAAGACATATTTCCAAAGTAAGATCTGTCCATTTTTATTTCGAGTCCCGAGTTGACGCTACCCTCATTTCGTTGTTGTTAATGAGATTCTGATCGTGACCTAGATTTGTTGTGTGTAGTTTTCCCTCGGTAGGGGCCCATACCGAGGTTTATTGCATGTTTGTAACATATTCCATTTTGAACTTTTAATCCGTGAGCATTGGCCAGCTCGTGGATTGGATGTTTGAGAAGGACGAGTAGTCTTGTTTGATTAACAAAAACTAACATATTAATGGTACTTGGTTACGGTTACATACAGTGGGTTTTTTGAATAATTTTTGCCTTTGTCCTCAGAAAACGGTAATGATGGTGAAGGCACTGAATGTTTAGATCCAAGACCAGGGGCTTAGGCGCACTCTTCGTGTGCTGTTGCGCACCCACCTGGTGCGCTACTGCGCGAACTCAAGGTGCGCTGCTGCGCGCACTCTTCGTGTGCTGCTGCGCGCACTCCTGGTGCGCTGCTGCGCGCGCTCCTCGTATGATGCTGCGCGCGCTCCTCGTATGCTGTTGCGCGCACTTCTGGTGCGCTGCTGCGCGCACTCCTCGTGCGCTATTGCGCGCACTCCTGGTGTTATTAAAAGGGTTATATGGTAGGTGCGGGAGGATTTTATAAATCTATCTCCCAAATCTACGGCGGTTCCTAACGTTGGTGTATGATGAATTCCAGGGTCATCGAAAGCCGCGTCTCCGCCCACACCCCGGGATTCGAGCCCGCAGACTTCGGGTACGAGACCAGACGCCGCAGGGTGTTCCATGTTTCCTGCTCGGTGCTGACGACATCAGCTCGTGAACTTCCCCCAGCGCGTCGGGTTGGAGATCCGAGCGGTTCAGTGAGCCTGCTACGGACAAAGACATATTTCCAAAGTAAGATCTGTCCATTTTTATTTCGAGTCCCGAGTTGACGCTACCCTCATTTCGTTGTTGTTAATGAGATTCTGATCGTGACCTAGATTTGTTGTGTGTAGTTTTCCCTCGGTAGGGGCCCATACCGAGGTTTATTGCATGTTTGTAACATATTCCATTTTGAACTTTTAATCCGTGAGCATTGGCCAGCTCGTGGATTGGATGTTTGAGAAGGACGAATAGTCTTGTTTGATTAATAAAAACTAACAAATTAACGGTAGGTACTTGGTTACGGTTACATGCAGTGGGTTTTTTGAATAATTTTTGCCTTTGTCCTCAGAAAACGGTAATGATGGTGAAGGCACTGAATGTTTAGATCCAAGACCAGGGGCTTACGCGCACTCTTCGTGTGCTGTTGCGCGCCCGCCTGGTGCGCTACTGCGCGCACTCCAGGTGCGCTGCTGCACGCGCTCCTCGTGTGCTGTTGCGCGCACTCCTGGTGCGCTGCTGCGCGCACTCCTGGTGTGCTGCTGCGCGCACTCCTGGTGCGCTGCTGCGCGCACTCCTGGTGCGCTGCTGCGCACACTCCTCGTGTGCTGCTGCACGCACTCCTGGTGTTATTAAAAGGGTTATATATCAGGTAGGTGCGGGAGGATTTTATAAATCTATCTCCCAAATCTACGGCGGTTCCTAACGTTGGTGTATGATGAATTCCAGGGTCATCGAAAGCCGCGTCTCCGCCCACACCCCGGGATTCGAGCCCGCAGACTTCGGGTACGAGACCAGACGCCGCAGGGTGTTCCATGTTTCCTGCTCGGTGCTGACGACATCAGCTCGTGAACTTCCCCCAGCGCGTCGGGTTGGAGATCCGAGCGGTTCAGTAAGCCTGCTACGGACAAAGACATATTTCCAAAGTAAGATCTGTCCATTTTTATTTCGAGTCCCGAGTTGACGCTACCCTCATTTCGTTTTTGTTAATGAGATTCTGATCGTGACCTAGATTTGTTGTGTGCAGTTTTCCCTCGGTAGGGGCCCATACCGAGGTTTATTGCATGTTTGAACTTTTAATCCGTGAGCATTGGCCAGCTCGTGGATTGGATGTCTTGTTTGATTAACAAAAACTAACATATTAATGGTACTTGGTTACGGTTACATACAGTGGGTTTTTTGAATAATTTTTGCCTTTGTCCTCAGAAAACGGTAATGATGGTGAAGGCACTGAATGTTTAGATCCAAGACCAGGGGCTTACGCGCACTCTTCGTGTGCTGTTGCGCGCCCGCCTGGTGCGCTACTGCGCGCACTCCAGGTGCGCTGCTGCGCGCGCTCCTCGTGTGCTGCTGCGCGCACTCCTGGTGCGCTGCTGCGCGCACTCCTGGTGCGCTGCTGCGCGCACTCCTGGTGCGCTGCTGCGCGCACTCCTCGTGTGCTGCTGCGCGCACTCCTGGTGCGCTGCTGCGCGCATTTCTGGTGCGCTGCTGCGCACACTCCTCGTGTGCTGCTGCACGCACTCCTCGTGCGCTATTGCGCGCACTCCTGGTGTTATTAAAAGGGTTATATATCAGGTAGGTGCGGGAGGATTTTATAAATCTATCTCCCAAATCTACGGCGGTTCCTAACATTGGTGTATGATGAATTCCAGGGTCATCGAAAGCCGCGTCTCCGCCCACACCCCGGGATTCGAGCCCGCAGACTTCGGGTACGAGACCAGACGCCGCAGGGTGTTCCATGTTTCCTGCTCGGTGCTGACGACATCAGCTCGTGAACTTCCCCCAGCGCGTCGGGTTGGAGATCCGAGCGGTTCAGTGAGCCTGCTACGGACAAAGACATATTTCCAAAGTAAGATCTGTCCATTTTTATTTCGAGTCCAGAGTTGACGCTACCCTCATTTCGTTGTTGTTAATGAGATTCTGATCGTGACCTAGATTTGTTGTGTGTAGTTTTCCCTCGGTAGGGGCCCATACCGAGGTTTATTGCATGTTTGTAACATATTCCATTTTGAACTTTTAATCCGTGAGCATTGGCCAGCTCGTGGATTGGATGTTTGAGAAGGACGAGTAGTCTTGTTTGATTAACAAAAACTAACATATTAATGGTACTTGGTTACGGTTACATACAGTGGGTTTTTTGAATAATTTTTGCCTTTGTCCTCAGAAAACGGTAATGATGGTGAAGGCACTGAATGTTTAGATCCAAGACCAGGGGCTTAGGCGCACTCTTCGTGTGCTGTTGCGCGCCCACCTGGTGCGCTACTGCGCGAACTCCAGGTGCGCTGCTGCGCGCACTCTTCGTGTGCTGCTGCGCGCACTCCTGGTGCGCTGCTGCGCGCGCTCCTCGTATGATGCTGCGCGCGCTCCTCGTATGCTGTTGCGCGCACTTCTGGTGCGCTGCTGCGCGCACTCCTGGTGCGCTGCTGCACGCACTCCTCGTGCGCTATTGCGCGCACTCCTGGTGTTATTAAAAGGGTTATATGGTAGGTGCGGGAGGATTTTATAAATCTATCTCCCAAATCTACGGCGGTTCCTAACGTTGGTGTATGATGAATTCCAGGGTCATCGAAAGCCGCGTCTCCGCCCACACCCCGGGATTCGAGCCCGCAGACTTCGGGTACGAGACCAGACGCCGCAGGGTGTTCCATGTTTCCTGCTCGGTGCTGACGACATCAGCTCGTGAACTTCCCCCAGCGCGTCGGGTTGGAGATCCGAGCGGTTCAGTGAGCCTGCTACGGACAAAGACATATTTCCAAAGTAAGATCTGTCCATTTTTATTTCGAGTCCCGAGTTGACGCTACCCTCATTTCGTTGTTGTTAATGAGATTCTGATCGTGACCTAGATTTGTTGTGTGTAGTTTTCCCTCGGTAGGGGCCCATACCGAGGTTTATTGCATGTTTGTAACATATTCCATTTTGAACTTTTAATCCGTGAGCATTGGCCAGCTCGTGGATTGGATGTTTGAGAAGGACGAGTAGTCTTGTTTGATTAATAAAAACTAACAAATTAACGGTAGGTACTTGGTTACGGTTACATGCAGTGGGTTTTTTGAATAATTTTTGCCTTTGTCCTCAGAAAACGGTAATGATGGTGAAGGCACTGAATGTTTAGATCCAAGACCAGGGGCTTACGCGCACTCTTCGTGTGCTGTTGCGCGCCCGCCTGGTGCGCTACTGCGCGCACTCCAGGTGCGCTGCTGCACGCGCTCCTCGTGTGCTGTTGCGCGCACTCCTGGTGCGCTGCTGCGCGCACTCCTGGTGTGCTGCTGCGCGCACTCCTGGTGCGCTGCTGCGCGCAATCCTGGTGCGCTGCTGCGCACACTCCTCGTGTGCTGCTGCACGCACTCCTGGTGTTATTAAAAGGGTTATATATCAGGTAGGTGCGGGAGGATTTTATAAATCTATCTCCCAAATCTACGGCGGTTCCTAACGTTGGTGTATGATGAATTCCAGGGTCATCGAAAGCCGCGTCTCCGCCCACACCCCGGGATTCGAGCCCGCAGACTTCGGGTACGAGACCAGACGCCGCAGGGTGTTCCATGTTTCCTGCTCGGTGCTGACGACATCAGCTCGTGAACTTCCCCCAGCGCGTCGGGTTGGAGATCCGAGCGGTTCAGTGAGCCTGCTACGGACAAAGACATATTTCCAAAGTAAGATCTGTCCATTTTTATTTCGAGTCCCGAGTTGACGCTACCCTCATTTCGTTGTTGTTAATGAGATTCTGATCGTGACCTAGATTTGTTGTGTGTAGTTTTCCCTCGGTAGGGGCCCATACCGAGGTTTATTGCATGTTTGTAACATATTCCATTTTGAACTTTTAATCCGTGAGCATTGGCCAGCTCGTGGATTGGATGTTTGAGAAGGACGAATAGTCTTGTTTGATTAATAAAAACTAACAAATTAACGGTAGGTACTTGGTTACGGTTACATGCAGTGGGTTTTTTGAATAATTTTTGCCTTTGTCCTCAGAAAACGGTAATGATGGTGAAGGCACTGAATGTTTAGATCCAAGACCAGGGGCTTACGCGCACTCTTCGTGTGCTGTTGCGCGCCCGCCTGGTGCGCTACTGCGCGCACTCCAGGTGCGCTGCTGCACGCGCTCCTCGTGTGCTGTTGCGCGCACTCCTGGTGCGCTGCTGCGCGCACTCCTGGTGTGCTGCTGCGCGCACTCCTGGTGCGCTGCTGCGCGCACTCCTGGTGCGCTGCTGCGCACACTCCTCGTGTGCTGCTGCACGCACTCCTGGTGTTATTAAAAGGGTTATATATCAGGTAGGTGCGGGAGGATTTTATAAATCTATCTCCCAAATCTACGGCGGTTCCTAACGTTGGTGTATGATGAATTCCAGGGTCATCGAAAGCCGCGTCTCCGCCCACACCCCGGGATTCGAGCCCGCAGACTTCGGGTACGAGACCAGACGCCGCAGGGTGTTCCATGTTTCCTGCTCGGTGCTGACGACATCAGCTCGTGAACTTCCCCCAGCGCGTCGGGTTGGAGATCCGAGCGGTTCAGTAAGCCTGCTACGGACAAAGACATATTTCCAAAGTAAGATCTGTCCATTTTTAT
The DNA here is from genome assembly GCA_964023185.1 of Macaria liturata. Lineage (NCBI taxonomy): Eukaryota > Metazoa > Arthropoda > Insecta > Lepidoptera > Geometridae > Macaria > Macaria liturata. The sequence continues at coordinate 5,512,879 of OZ026820.1, read as the reverse complement.
TTCGAGTCCCGAGTTGACGCTACCCTCATTTCGTTTTTGTTAATGAGATTCTGATCGTGACCTAGATTTGTTGTGTGCAGTTTTCCCTCGGTAGGGGCCCATACCGAGGTTTATTGCATGTTTGAACTTTTAATCCGTGAGCATTGGCCAGCTCGTGGATTGGATGTCTTGTTTGATTAACAAAAACTAACATATTAATGGTACTTGGTTACGGTTACATACAGTGGGTTTTTTGAATAATTTTTGCCTTTGTCCTCAGAAAACGGTAATGATGGTGAAGGCACTGAATGTTTAGATCCAAGACCAGGGGCTTACGCGCACTCTTCGTGTGCTGTTGCGCGCCCGCCTGGTGCGCTACTGCGCGCACTCCAGGTGCGCTGCTGCGCGCGCTCCTCGTGTGCTGCTGCGCGCACTCCTGGTGCGCTGCTGCGCGCACTCCTGGTGCGCTGCTGCGCGCACTCCTGGTGCGCTGCTGCGCGCACTCCTCGTGTGCTGCTGCGCGCACTCCTGGTGCGCTGCTGCGCGCATTTCTGGTGCGCTGCTGCGCACACTCCTCGTGTGCTGCTGCACGCACTCCTCGTGCGCTATTGCGCGCACTCCTGGTGTTATTAAAAGGGTTATATATCAGGTAGGTGCGGGAGGATTTTATAAATCTATCTCCCAAATCTACGGCGGTTCCTAACATTGGTGTATGATGAATTCCAGGGTCATCGAAAGCCGCGTCTCCGCCCACACCCCGGGATTCGAGCCCGCAGACTTCGGGTACGAGACCAGACGCCGCAGGGTGTTCCATGTTTCCTGCTCGGTGCTGACGACATCAGCTCGTGAACTTCCCCCAGCGCGTCGGGTTGGAGATCCGAGCGGTTCAGTGAGCCTGCTACGGACAAAGACATATTTCCAAAGTAAGATCTGTCCATTTTTATTTCGAGTCCAGAGTTGACGCTACCCTCATTTCGTTGTTGTTAATGAGATTCTGATCGTGACCTAGATTTGTTGTGTGTAGTTTTCCCTCGGTAGGGGCCCATACCGAGGTTTATTGCATGTTTGTAACATATTCCATTTTGAACTTTTAATCCGTGAGCATTGGCCAGCTCGTGGATTGGATGTTTGAGAAGGACGAGTAGTCTTGTTTGATTAACAAAAACTAACATATTAATGGTACTTGGTTACGGTTACATACAGTGGGTTTTTTGAATAATTTTTGCCTTTGTCCTCAGAAAACGGTAATGATGGTGAAGGCACTGAATGTTTAGATCCAAGACCAGGGGCTTAGGCGCACTCTTCGTGTGCTGTTGCGCGCCCACCTGGTGCGCTACTGCGCGAACTCCAGGTGCGCTGCTGCGCGCACTCTTCGTGTGCTGCTGCGCGCACTCCTGGTGCGCTGCTGCGCGCGCTCCTCGTATGATGCTGCGCGCGCTCCTCGTATGCTGTTGCGCGCACTTCTGGTGCGCTGCTGCGCGCACTCCTGGTGCGCTGCTGCACGCACTCCTCGTGCGCTATTGCGCGCACTCCTGGTGTTATTAAAAGGGTTATATGGTAGGTGCGGGAGGATTTTATAAATCTATCTCCCAAATCTACGGCGGTTCCTAACGTTGGTGTATGATGAATTCCAGGGTCATCGAAAGCCGCGTCTCCGCCCACACCCCGGGATTCGAGCCCGCAGACTTCGGGTACGAGACCAGACGCCGCAGGGTGTTCCATGTTTCCTGCTCGGTGCTGACGACATCAGCTCGTGAACTTCCCCCAGCGCGTCGGGTTGGAGATCCGAGCGGTTCAGTGAGCCTGCTACGGACAAAGACATATTTCCAAAGTAAGATCTGTCCATTTTTATTTCGAGTCCCGAGTTGACGCTACCCTCATTTCGTTGTTGTTAATGAGATTCTGATCGTGACCTAGATTTGTTGTGTGTAGTTTTCCCTCGGTAGGGGCCCATACCGAGGTTTATTGCATGTTTGTAACATATTCCATTTTGAACTTTTAATCCGTGAGCATTGGCCAGCTCGTGGATTGGATGTTTGAGAAGGACGAGTAGTCTTGTTTGATTAATAAAAACTAACAAATTAACGGTAGGTACTTGGTTACGGTTACATGCAGTGGGTTTTTTGAATAATTTTTGCCTTTGTCCTCAGAAAACGGTAATGATGGTGAAGGCACTGAATGTTTAGATCCAAGACCAGGGGCTTACGCGCACTCTTCGTGTGCTGTTGCGCGCCCGCCTGGTGCGCTACTGCGCGCACTCCAGGTGCGCTGCTGCACGCGCTCCTCGTGTGCTGTTGCGCGCACTCCTGGTGCGCTGCTGCGCGCACTCCTGGTGTGCTGCTGCGCGCACTCCTGGTGCGCTGCTGCGCGCAATCCTGGTGCGCTGCTGCGCACACTCCTCGTGTGCTGCTGCACGCACTCCTGGTGTTATTAAAAGGGTTATATATCAGGTAGGTGCGGGAGGATTTTATAAATCTATCTCCCAAATCTACGGCGGTTCCTAACGTTGGTGTATGATGAATTCCAGGGTCATCGAAAGCCGCGTCTCCGCCCACACCCCGGGATTCGAGCCCGCAGACTTCGGGTACGAGACCAGACGCCGCAGGGTGTTCCATGTTTCCTGCTCGGTGCTGACGACATCAGCTCGTGAACTTCCCCCAGCGCGTCGGGTTGGAGATCCGAGCGGTTCAGTGAGCCTGCTACGGACAAAGACATATTTCCAAAGTAAGATCTGTCCATTTTTATTTCGAGTCCCGAGTTGACGCTACCCTCATTTCGTTTTTGTTAATGAGATTCTGATCGTGACCTAGATTTGTTGTGTGCAGTTTTCCCTCGGTAGGGGCCCATACCGAGGTTTATTGCATGTTTGTAACATATTCCATTTTGAACTTTTAATCCGTGAGCATTGGCCAGCTCGTGGATTGGATGTTTGAGAAGGACGAGTAGTCTTGTTTGATTAACAAAAACTAACAAATTAACGGTACTTGGTTACGGTTACATACAGTGGGTTTTTTGAATAACTTTTGCCTTTGTCCTCAGAAAATGGTAATGATGGTGAAGGCACTGAGTGTTTAGATCCAAGACCAGGGGCTTACGCGCACTCTTCGTGTGCTGTTGCGCGCCCGCCTGGTGCGCTACTGCGCGCACTCCAGGTGCGCTGCTGCACGCGCTCCTCGTGTGCTGTTGCGCGCACTCCTGGTGCGCTGCTGCGCGCACTCCTGGTGCGCTGCTGCGCACACTCCTCGTGTGCTGCTGCACGCACTCCTCGTGCGCTATTGCGCGCACTCCTGGTGTTATTAAAAGGGTTATATATCAGGTAGGTGCGGGAGGATTTTATAAATCTATCTCCCAAATCTACGGCGGTTCTTAACGTTGGTGTATGATGAATTCCAGGGTCATCGAAAGCCGCGTCTCCGCCCACACCCCGGGATTCGAGCCCGCAGACTTCGGGTACGAGACCAGATGCCGCAGGGTGTTCCATGTTTCCTGCTCGGTGCTGACGACATCAGCTCGTGAACTTCCCCCAGCGCGTCGGGTTGGAGATCCGAGCGGTTCAGTGAGCCTGCTACGGACAAAGACATATTTCCAAAGTAAGATCTGTCCATTTTTATTTAGAGTCCCGAGTTGACGCTACCCTCATTTCGTTTTTGTTAATGAGATTCTGATCGTGACCTAGATTTGTTGTGTGTAGTTTCCCTCGGTAGGGGCCCATACCGAGGTTTATTGCATGTTTGTAACATATTCCATTTTGAACTTTTAATCCGTGAGCATTGGCCAGCTCTTGGATTGGATGTTTGAGAAGGACGAGTAGTCTTGTTTGATTAATAAAAACTAACAAATTAACGGTACTTGGTTACGGTTACATACAGTGGGTTTTTTGAATAATTTTTGCCTTTGTCCTCAGAAAATGGTAATGATGGTGAAGGCACTGAATGTTTAGATCTAAGACCAGGGGCTTACGCGCACTCTTCGTGTGCTGTTGCGCGCCCGCCTGGTGCGCTACTGCGCGCACTCCAAGTGCGCTGCTGCGCGCGCTCCTCGTGTGCTGTTGCGCGCACTCCTGGTGCGCTGCTGCTTGCACTCCTGGTGCGCTGCTGCGCGCACTCCTGGTGCGCTGCTGCGCGCACTCCTGGTGCGCCGCTGCGCGCACTCCTGGTGCGCCGCTGCGCGCACTTCTGGTGCGCCACTGCGCGCACTCCTGGTGCGCTGCTACGCGCACTCCTCGTGCACTGTTGCGCGCACTCCCCGTGCGCTGTTGCGCGCACTCCTGGTGCGCTGCTGCGCGCACTCCTGGTGCGCTGCTGCGCTCACTCCTGGTGCGCTGCTGCGCGCACTCCTGGTGTGCTGCTGCGCGCACTCCTGGTGCGCTGCTGCGCACACTCCTCGTGTGCTGCTGCACGCACTCCTCGTGCGCTATTGCGCGCACTCCTGGTGTTATTAAAAGGGTTATATATCAGGTAGTTGCGGGAGGATTTTATAAATCTATCTCCCAAATCTACGGCGGTTCCTAACGTTGGTGTATGATGAATTCCAGGGTCATCGAAAGCCGCGTCTCCGCCCACACCCCGGGATTCGAGCCCGCAGACTTCGGGTACGAGACCAGACGCCGCAGGGTGTTCCATGTTTCCTGCTCGGTGCTGACGACATCAGCTCGTGAACTTCCCCCAGCGCGTCGGGTTGGAGATCCGAGCGGTTCAGTGAGCCTGCTACGGACAAAGACATATTTCCAAAGTAAGATCTGTCCATTTTTATTTCGAGTCCAGAGTTGACGCTATCCTCATTTCGTTGTTGTTAATGAGATTCTGATCGTGACCTAGATTTGTTGTGTGTAGTTTTCCCTCGGTAGGGGCCCATACCGAGGTTTATTGCATGTTTGTAACATATTCCATTTTGAACTTTTAATCCGTGAGCAGTGGCCAGCTCGTGGATTGGATGTTTGAGAAGGACGAGAAGTCTTGTTTGATTAATAAAAACTAACAAATTTACGGTACTTGGTTACGGTTACATACAGTGGGTTTTTGAATAATTTTTGCCTTTGTCCTCAGAAAATGGTAATGATGGTGAAGGCACTGAGTGTTTAGATCCAAGACCAGGGGCTTACGCGCACTCTTCGTGTGCTGTTGCGCGCCCGCCTGGTGCGCTACTGCGCGCACTCCAGGTGCGCTGCTGCACGCGCTCCTCGTGTGCTGTTGCGCGCACTCCTGGTGCGCTGCTGCGCGCACTCCTGGTGCGCTGCTGCGCACACTCCTCGTGTGCTGCTGCACGCACTCCTCGTGCGCTATTGCGCGCACTCCTGGTGTTATTAAAAGGGTTATATATCAGGTAGGTGCGGGAGGATTTTATAAATCTATCTCCCAAATCTACGGCGGTTCTTAACGTTGGTGTATGATGAATTCCAGGGTCATCGAAAGCCGCGTCTCCGCCCACACCCCGGGATTCGAGCCCGCAGACTTCGGGTACGAGACCAGATGCCGCAGGGTGTTCCATGTTTCCTGCTCGGTGCTGACGACATCAGCTCGTGAACTTCCCCCAGCGCGTCGGGTTGGAGATCCGAGCGGTTCAGTGAGCCTGCTACGGACAAAGACATATTTCCAAAGTAAGATCTGTCCATTTTTATTTAGAGTCCCGAGTTGACGCTACCCTCATTTCGTTTTTGTTAATGAGATTCTGATCGTGACCTAGATTTGTTGTGTGTAGTTTCCCTCGGTAGGGGCCCATACCGAGGTTTATTGCATGTTTGTAACATATTCCATTTTGAACTTTTAATCCGTGAGCATTGGCCAGCTCTTGGATTGGATGTTTGAGAAGGACGAGTAGTCTTGTTTGATTAATAAAAACTAACAAATTAACGGTACTTGGTTACGGTTACATACAGTGGGTTTTTTGAATAATTTTTGCCTTTGTCCTCAGAAAATGGTAATGATGGTGAAGGCACTGAATGTTTAGATCTAAGACCAGGGGCTTACGCGCACTCTTCGTGTGCTGTTGCGCGCCCGCCTGGTGCGCTACTGCGCGCACTCCAAGTGCGCTGCTGCGCGCGCTCCTCGTGTGCTGTTGCGCGCACTCCTGGTGCGCTGCTGCTTGCACTCCTGGTGCGCTGCTGCGCGCACTCCTGGTGCGCCGCTGCGCGCACTCCTGGTGCGCCGCTGCGCGCACTTCTGGTGCGCCACTGCGCGCACTCCTGGTGCGCTGCTACGCGCACTCCTCGTGCACTGTTGCGCGCACTCCCCGTGCGCTGTTGCGCGCACTCCTGGTGCGCTGCTGCGCGCACTCCTGGTGCGCTGCTGCGCTCACTCCTGGTGCGCTGCTGCGCGCACTCCTGGTGTGCTGCTGCGCGCACTCCTGGTGCGCTGCTGCGCACACTCCTCGTGTGCTGCTGCACGCACTCCTCGTGCGCTATTGCGCGCACTCCTGGTGTTATTAAAAGGGTTATATATCAGGTAGTTGCGGGAGGATTTTATAAATCTATCTCCCAAATCTACGGCGGTTCCTAACGTTGGTGTATGATGAATTCCAGGGTCATCGAAAGCCGCGTCTCCGCCCACACCCCGGGATTCGAGCCCGCAGACTTCGGGTACGAGACCAGACGCCGCAGGGTGTTCCATGTTTCCTGCTCGGTGCTGACGACATCAGCTCGTGAACTTCCCCCAGCGCGTCGGGTTGGAGATCCGAGCGGTTCAGTGAGCCTGCTACGGACAAAGACATATTTCCAAAGTAAGATCTGTCCATTTTTATTTCGAGTCCCGAGTTGACGCTACCCTCATTTCGTTTTTGTTAATGAGATTCTGATCGTGACCTAGATTTGTTGTGTGTAGTTTTCCCTCGGTAGGGGCCCATACCGAGGTTTATTGCATGTTTGTAACATATTCCATTATGAACTTTTAATCCGTGAGCATTGGCCAGCTCGTGGATTGGATGTTTGAGAAGGACGAGTAGTCTTGTTTGATTAATAAAAACTAACAAATTAACGGTAGGTACTTGGTTACGGTTACATACAGTGGGTTTTTTGAATAATTTTTGCCTTTGTCCTCAGAAAACGGTAATGATGGTGAAGGCACTGAATGTTTAGATCCAAGACCAGGAGCTTACGCGCACTCTTCGTGTGCTGTTGCGCGCCCGCCTGGTGCGCTACTGCGCGCACTCCAGGTGCGCTGCTGCGCGCGCTCCTCGTGTGCTGCTGCGCGCACTCCTGGTGCGCTGCTGCGCGCACTCCTGGTGCGCTGCTGCGCGCACTCCTGGTGCGCTGCTGCACGCACTCCTCGTGCGCTATTGCGCGCACTCCTGGTGTTATTAAAAGGGTTATATATCAGGTAGGTGCGGGAGGATTTTATAAATCTATCTCCCAAATCTACGGCGGTTCCTAACGTTGGTGTATGATGAATTCCAGGGTCATCGAAAGCCGCGTCTCCGCCCACACCCCGGGATTCGAGCCCGCAGACTTCGGGTACGAGACCAGACGCCGCAGGGTGTTCCATGTTTCCTGCTCGGTGCTGACGACATCAGCTCGTGAACTTCCCCCAGCGCGTCGGGTTGGAGATCCGAGCGGTTCAGTGAGCCTGCTACGGACAAAGACATATTTCCAAAGTAAGATCTGTCCATTTTTATTTCGAGTCCCGAGTTGACGCTATCCTCATTTCGTTTTTGTTAATGAGATTCTGATCGTGACCTAGATTTGTTGTGTGTAGTTTTCCCTCGGTAGGGGCCCATACCGAGGTTTATTGCATGTTTGTAACATATTCCATTTTGAACTTTTAATCCGTGAGCAGTGGCCAGCTCGTGGATTGGATGTTTGAGAAGGACGAGAAGTCTTGTTTGATTAATAAAAACTAACAAATTTACGGTACTTGGTAACGGTTACATACAGTAGGTTTTTGAATAATTTTTGCCTTTGTCCTCAGAAAACGGTAATGATGGTGAAGGCACTGAATGTTTAGATCCAAGACCAGGGGCTTACGCGCACTCTTCGTGTGCTGTTGCGCGCCCGCCTGGTGCGCTACTGCGCGCACTCCAGGTGCGCTGCTGCGCGCACTCCTGGTGCGCTGCTGCACGCACTCCTCGTGCGCTATTGCGCGCACTCCTGGTGTTATTAAAAGGGTTATATATCAGGTAGGTGCGGGAGGATTTTATAAATCTATCTCCCAAATCTACGGCGGTTCCTAACGTTGGTGTATGATGAATTCCAGGGTCATCGAAAGCCGGGTCTCCGCCCACACCCCGGGATTCGAGCCCGCAGACTTCGGGTACGAGACCAGACGCCGCAGGGTGTTCCATGTTTCCTGCTCGGTGCTGACGACATCAGCTCGTGAACTTCCCCCAGCGCGTCGGGTTGGAGATCCGAGCGGTTCAGTGAGCCTGCTACGGACAAAGACATATTTCCAAAGTAAGATCTGTCCATTTTTATTTCGAGTCCCGAGTTGACGCTACCCTCATTTCGTTTTTGTTAATGAGATTCTGATCGTGACCTAGATTTGTTGTGTGCAGTTTTCCCTCGGTAGGGGCCCATACCGAGGTTTATTGCATGTTTGTAACATATTCCATTTTGAACTTTTAATCCGTGAGCATTGGCCAGCTCTTGGATTGGATGTTTGAGAAGGACGAGTAGTCTTGTTTGATTAATAAAAACTAACAAATTAACGGTACTTGGTTACGGTTACATACAGTGGGTTTTTTGAATAATTTTTGCCTTTGTCATCAGAAAATGGTAATGATGGTGAAGGCACTGAATGTTTAGATCCAAGACCAGGGGCTTACGCGCACTCTTCGTGTGCTGTTGCGCGCCCGCCTGGTGCGCTACTGCGCGCACTCCAAGTGCGCTGCTGCGCGCGCTCCTCGTGTGCTGTTGCGCGCACTCCTGGTGCGCTGCTGCTTGCACTCCTGGTGCGCTGCTGCGCGCACTCCTGGTGCGCTGCTGCGCACACTCCTCGTGTGCTGCTGCACGCACTCCTCGTGCGCTATTTGCGCGCACTCCTGGTGTTATTAAAAGGGTTATATATCAGGTAGGTGCGGGAGGATTTTATAAATCTATCTCCCAAATCTACGGCGGTTCCTAACGTTGGTGTATGATGAGTTCCAGGGTCATCGAAAGCCGCGTCTCCGCCCACACCCCGGGATTCGAGCCCGCAGACTTCGGGTACAAGACCAGACGCTGCAGGGTGTTCCATGTTTCCTGCTCGGTGCTGACGACATCAGCTCGTGAACTTCCCCCAGCGCGTCGGGTTGGAAATCCGAGCGGTTCAGTGAGCCTGCTACGGACAAAGACATATTTCCAAAGTAAGATCTGTCCATTTTTATTTCGAGTCCCGAGTTGACGCTACCCTCATTTCGTTTTTGTTAATGAGATTCTGATCGTGACCTAGATTTGTTGTGTGTAGTTTTCCCTCGGTAGGGGCCCATACCGAGGTTAATTGCATGTTTGTAACATATTCCATTTTGAACTTTTAATCCGTGAGCATTGGCCAGCTCGTGAATGGGATGTTTGAGAAGGACGAGTAGTCTTGTTTGATTAATAAAAACTAACAAATTAACGGTAGGTACTTGGTTACGGTTACATACAGTGGGTTTTTTGAATAATTTTTGTGTTTGTCCTCAGAAAACGGTAATGATGGTGAAGGCACTGAATGTTTAGATCCAAGACCAGGGTCTTAAGCGCACTCTTTGTGTGCTGTTGCGCGCCCGCCTGGTGCGCTACTGCGCGCACTCCAGGTGCGCTGCTGCGCGCACTCCTCGTGTGCTGCTGCGCGCGCTCCTCGTATGCTGTTGCCCACACTCCTGGTGCGCTGCTGCGCGCGCTCCTCGTGTGCTGCTGCGCGCGCTCCTCGCATGCTGTTGCGCGCACTCCTGGTGCGCTGCTGCGCGCACTCCTGGTGCGCTGCTGCGCGCACTCCTGGTGCGCTGCTGCGCGCACTCCTGGTGCGCCGCTGCGCGCACTCCTGGTGCGCCGCTGCGCGCACTTCTGGTGCGCCACTGCGCGCACTCCTGGTGCGCTGCTACGCGCACTCCTCGTGCACTGTTGCGCGCACTCCCCGTGCGCTGTTGCGCGCACTCCTGGTGCGCTGCTGCGCGCACTCCTGGTGCGCTGCTGCGCTCACTCCTGGTGCGCTGCTGCGCGCACTCCTGGTGTGCTGCTGCGCGCACTCCTGGTGCGCTGCTGCGCACACTCCTCGTGTGCTGCTGCACGCACTCCTCGTGCGCTATTGCGCGCACTCCTGGTGTTATTAAAAGGGTTATATATCAGGTAGTTGCGGGAGGATTTTATAAATCTATCTCCCAAATCTACGGCGGTTCCTAACGTTGGTGTATGATGAATTCCAGGGTCATCGAAAGCCGCGTCTCCGCCCACACCCCGGGATTCGAGCCCGCAGACTTCGGGTACGAGACCAGACGCCGCAGGGTGTTCCATGTTTCCTGCTCGGTGCTGACGACATCAGCTCGTGAACTTCCCCCAGCGCGTCGGGTTGGAGATCCGAGCGGTTCAGTGAGCCTGCTACGGACAAAGACATATTTCCAAAGTAAGATCTGTCCATTTTTATTTCGAGTCCCGAGTTGACGCTACCCTCATTTCGTTTTTGTTAATGAGATTCTGATCGTGACCTAGATTTGTTGTGTGTAGTTTTCCCTCGGTAGGGGCCCATACCGAGGTTTATTGCATGTTTGTAACATATTCCATTATGAACTTTTAATCCGTGAGCATTGGCCAGCTCGTGGATTGGATGTTTGAGAAGGACGAGTAGTCTTGTTTGATTAATAAAAACTAACAAATTAACGGTAGGTACTTGGTTACGGTTACATACAGTGGGTTTTTTGAATAATTTTTGCCTTTGTCCTCAGAAAACGGTAATGATGGTGAAGGCACTGAATGTTTAGATCCAAGACCAGGGGCTTACGCGCACTCTTCGTGTGCTGTTGCGCGCCCGCCTGGTGCGCTACTGCGCGCACTCCAGGTGCGCTGCTGCGCGCGCTCCTCGTGTGCTGCTGCGCGCACTCCTGGTGCGCTGCTGCGCGCACTCCTGGTGCGCTGCTGCGCGCACTCCTGGTGCGCTGCTGCGCGCACTCCTGGTGCGCTGCTGCACGCACTCCTCGTGCGCTATTGCGCGCACTCCTGGTGTTATTAAAAGGGTTATATATCAGGTAGGTGCGGGAGGATTTTATAAATCTATCTCCCAAATCTACGGCGGTTCCTAACGTTGGTGTATGATGAATTCCAGGGTCATCGAAAGCCGCGTCTCCGCCCACACCCCGGGATTCGAGCCCGCAGACTTCGGGTACGAGACCAGACGCCGCAGGGTGTTCCATGTTTCCTGCTCGGTGCTGACGACATCAGCTCGTGAACTTCCCCCAGCGCGTCGGGTTGGAGATCCGAGCGGTTCAGTGAGCCTGCTACGGACAAAGACATATTTCCAAAGTAAGATCTGTCCATTTTTATTTCGAGTCCCGAGTTGACGCTATCCTCATTTCGTTTTTGTTAATGAGATTCTGATCGTGACCTAGATTTGTTGTGTGTAGTTTTCCCTCGGTAGGGGCCCATACCGAGGTTTATTGCATGTTTGTAACATATTCCATTTTGAACTTTTAATCCGTGAGCAGTGGCCAGCTCGTGGATTGGATGTTTGAGAAGGACGAGAAGTCTTGTTTGATTAATAAAAACTAACAAATTTACGGTACTTGGTAACGGTTACATACAGTAGGTTTTTGAATAATTTTTGCCTTTGTCCTCAGAAAACGGTAATGATGGTGAAGGCACTGAATGTTTAGATCCAAGACCAGGGGCTTACGCGCACTCTTCGTGTGCTGTTGCGCGCCCGCCTGGTGCGCTACTGCGCGCACTCCAGGTGCGCTGCTGCGCGCACTCCTGGTGCGCTGCTGCACGCACTCCTCGTGCGCTATTGCGCGCACTCCTGGTGTTATTAAAAGGGTTATATATCAGGTAGGTGCGGGAGGATTTTATAAATCTATCTCCCAAATCTACGGCGGTTCCTAACGTTGGTGTATGATGAATTCCAGGGTCATCGAAAGCCGGGTCTCCGCCCACACCCCGGGATTCGAGCCCGCAGACTTCGGGTACGAGACCAGACGCCGCAGGGTGTTCCATGTTTCCTGCTCGGTGCTGACGACATCAGCTCGTGAACTTCCCCCAGCGCGTCGGGTTGGAGATCCGAGCGGTTCAGTGAGCCTGCTACGGACAAAGACATATTTCCAAAGTAAGATCTGTCCATTTTTATTTCGAGTCCCGAGTTGACGCTACCCTCATTTCGTTTTTGTTAATGAGATTCTGATCGTGACCTAGATTTGTTGTGTGCAGTTTTCCCTCGGTAGGGGCCCATACCGAGGTTTATTGCATGTTTGTAACATATTCCATTTTGAACTTTTAATCCGTGAGCATTGGCCAGCTCGTGGATTGGATGTTTGAGAAGGACGAGTAGTCTTGTTTGATTAACAAAAACTAACAAATTAACGGTACTTGGTTACGGTTACATACAGTGGGTTTTTTGAATAATTTTTGCCTTTGTCCTCAGAAAACGGTAATGATGGTGAAGGCACTGAATGTTTAGATCCAAGACCAGGGGCTTACGCGCACTCTTCGTGTGCTGTTGCGCGCCCGCCTGGTGCGCTACTGCGCGCACTCCAGGTGCGCTGCTGCGCGCGCTCTTCGTGTGCTGCTGCGCGCACTCCTGGTGCGCTGCTGCGCGCACTCCTGGTGCGCTGCTGCGCACACTCCTCGTGTGCTGCTGCACGCACTCCTCGTGCGCTATTGCGCGCACTCCTGGTGTTATTAAAAGGGTAATATATCAGGTAGGTGCGGGAGGATTTTATAAATCTATCTCCCAAATCTACGGCGGTTCCTAACGTTGGTGTATGATGAATTCCAGGGTCATCGAAAGCCGCGTCTCCGCCTACACCCCCGGGATTCGAGCCCGCAGACTTCGGGTACGAGACCAGACGCCGCAGGGTGTTCCATGTTTCCTGCTCGGTGCTGACGACATCAGCTCGTGAACTTCCCCCAGCGCGTCGGGTTGGAGATCCGAGCGGTTCAGTGAGCCTGCTACGGACAAAGACATATTTCCAAAGTAAGATCTGTCCATTTTTATTTCGAGTCCCGAGATGACGCTATCCTCATTTCGTTGTTGTTAATGAGATTCTGATCGTGACCTTGATTTGTTGTGTGTAGTTTTCCCTCGGTAGGGGCCCATTCCGAGGTTTATTGCATGTTTGTAACATATTCCATTTTGAACTTTTAATCCGTGAGCATTGGCCAGCTCGTGGATTGGATGTTTGAGAAGGACGAGTAGTCTTGTTTGATTAACAAAAACTAACAAATTAATGGTACTTGGTTACGGTTACATACAGTGGGTTTTTTGAATAATTTTTGCCTTTGTCCTCAGAAAACGGTAATGATGGTGAAGGCACTGAATGTTTAGATCCAAGACCAGGGGCTTAGGCGCACTCTTCGTGTGCTGTTGCGCGCCCGCCTGGTGCGCTACTGCGCGCACTCCAGGTGCGCTGCTGCGCGCGCTCCTCGTGTGCTGCTGCGCGCACTCCTGGTGCGCTGCTGCGCGCACTCCTGGTGCGCTGCTGCGCGCACTCCTGGTGCGCTGCTGCGCACACTCCTCGTGTGCTGCTGCACGCACTCCTCGTGCGCTATTGCGCGCATTCCTGGTGTTATTAAAAGGGTTATATATCAGGTAGGTGCGGGAGGATTTTATAAATCTATCTCCCAAATCTACGGCGGTTCCTAACGTTGGTGTATGATGAATTCCAGGGTCATCGAAAGCCGCGTCTCCGCCTACACCCCCGGGATTCGAGCCCGCAGACTTCGGGTACGAGACCAGACGCCGCAGGGTGTTCCATGTTTCCTGCTCGGTGCTGACGACATCAGCTCGTGAACTTCCCCCAGCGCGTCGGGTTGGAGATCCGAGCGGTTCAGTGAGCCTGCTACGGACAAAGACATATTTCCAAAGTAAGATCTGTCCATTTTTATTTCGAGTCCCGAGTTGACGCTACCCTCATTTCGTTTTTGTTAATGAGATTCTGATCGTGACCTAGATTTGTTGTGTGCAGTTTTCCCTCCGTAGGGGCCCATACCGAGGTTTATTGCATGTTTGTAACATATTCCATTTTGAACTTTTAATCCGTGAGCATTGGCCAGCTCGTGGATTGGATGTCTTGTTTGATTAACAAAAACTAACAAATTAATGGTACTTGGTTACGGTTACATACAGTGGGTTTTTTGAATAATTTTTGCCTTTGTCCTCAGAAAACGGTAATGATGGTGAAGGCACTGAATGTTTAGATCCAAGACCAGGGGCTTACGCGCACTCTTCGTGTGCTGTTGCGCGCCCGCCTGGTGCGCTACTGCGCGCACTCCAGGTGCGCTGCTGCGCGCGCTCTTAGTGTGTCTTGTTTGATTAACAAAAACTAACATATTAATGGTACTTGGTTACGGTTACATACAGTGGGTTTTTTGAATAATTTTTGCCTTTGTCCTCAGAAAACGGTAATGATGGTGAAGGCACTGAATGTTTAGATCCAAGACCAGGGGCTTAGGCGCACTCTTCGTGTGCTGTTGCGCGCCCACCTGGTGCGCTACTGCGCGAACTCCAGGTGCGCTGCTGCGCGCACTCTTCGTGTGCTGCTGCGCGCACTCCTGGTGCGCTGCTGCGCGCGCTCCTCGTATGATGCTGCGCGCGCTCCTCGTATGCTGTTGCGCGCACTTCTGGTGCGCTGCTGCGCGCACTCCTGGTGCGCTGCTGCACGCACTCCTCGTGCGCTATTGCGCGCACTCCTGGTGTTATTAAAAGGGTTATATGGTAGGTGCGGGAGGATTTTATAAATCTATCTCCCAAATCTACGGCGGTTCCTAACGTTGGTGTATGATGAATTCCAGGGTCATCGAAAGCCGCGTCTCCGCCCACACCCCGGGATTCGAGCCCGCAGACTTCGGGTACGAGACCAGACGCCGCAGGGTGTTCCATGTTTCCTGCTCGGTGCTGACGACATCAGCTCGTGAACTTCCCCCAGCGCGTCGGGTTGGAGATCCGAGCGGTTCAGTGAGCCTGCTACGGACAAAGACATATTTCCAAAGTAAGATCTGTCCATTTTTATTTCGAGTCCCGAGTTGACGCTACCCTCATTTCGTTGTTGTTAATGAGATTCTGATCGTGACCTAGATTTGTTGTGTGTAGTTTTCCCTCGGTAGGGGCCCATACCGAGGTTTATTGCATGTTTGTAACATATTCCATTTTGAACTTTTAATCCGTGAGCATTGGCCAGCTCGTGGATTGGATGTTTGAGAAGGACGAGTAGTCTTGTTTGATTAATAAAAACTAACAAATTAACGGTAGGTACTTGGTTACGGTTACATGCAGTGAGTTTTTTGAATAATTTTTGCCTTTGTCCTCAGAAAACGGTAATGATGGTGAAGGCACTGAATGTTTAGATCCAAGACCAGGGGCTTACGCGCACTCTTCGTGTGCTGTTGCGCGCCCGCCTGGTGCGCTACTGCGCGCACTCCAGGTGCGCTGCTGCGCGCGCTCCTCGTGTGCTGCTGCGCGCTCTCCTGGTGCGCTGCTGCGCGCACTCCTGGTGCGCTGCTGCGCACACTCCTCGTGTGCTGCTGCGCGCACTCCTGGTGCGCTGCTGCACGCACTCCTCGTGCGCTATTGCGCGCACTCCTGGTGTTATTAAAAGGGTTATATGGTAGGTGCGGGAGGATTTTATAAATCTATCTCCCAAATCTACGGCGGTTCCTAACGTTGGTGTATGATGAATTCCAGGGTCATCGAAAGCCGCGTCTCCGCCTACACCCCGGGATTCGAGCCCGCAGACTTCGGGTACGAGACCAGACGCCGCAGGGTGTTCCATGTTTCCTGCTCGGTGCTGACGACATCAGCTCGTGAACTTCCCCCAGCGCGTCGGGTTTGAGATCCGAGCGGTTCAGTGAGCCTGCTACGGACAAAGACATATTTCCAAAGTAAGATCTGTCCATTTTTATTTCGAGTCCCGAGTTGACGCTACCCTCATTTCGTTGTTGTTAATGAGATTCTGATCGTGACCTAGATTTGTTGTGTGTAGTTTTCCCTCGGTAGGGGCCCATACCGAGGTTTATTGCATGTTTGTAACATATTCCATTTTGAACTTTTAATCCGTGAGCATTGGCCAGCTCGTGGATTGGATGTTTGAGAAGGACGAGTAGTCTTGTTTGATTAACAAAAACTAACAAATTAATGGTACTTGGTTACGGTTACATACAGTGGGTTTTTTGAATAATTTTTGCCTTTGTCCTCAGAAAACGGTAATGATGGTGAAGGCACTGAATGTTTAGATCCAAGACCAGGGGCTTACGCGCACTCTTCGTGTGCTGTTGCGCGCCCGCCTGGTTTGCTACTGCGCGCACTCCAGGTGCGCTGCTGCGCGCGCTCCTCGTGTGCTGCTGCGCGCACTCCTGGTGCGCTGCTGCGCGCACTCCTGGTGCGCTGCTGCGCACACTCCTCGTGTGCTGCTGCACGCACTCCTCGTGCGCTATTGCGCGCATTCCTGGTGTTATTAAAAGGGTTATATATCAGGTAGGTGCGGGAGGATTTTATAAATCTATCTCCCAAATCTACGGCGGTTCCTAACGTTGGTGTATGATGAATTCCAGGGTCATCGAAAGCCGCGTCTCCGCCTACACCCCCGGGATTCGAGCCCGCAGACTTCGGGTACGAGACCAGACGCCGCAGGGTGTTCCATGTTTCCTGCTCGGTGCTGACGACATCAGCTCGTGAACTTCCCCCAGCTCGTCGGTTTGGAGATCCGAGCGGTTCAGTGAGCCTGCTACGGACAAAGACATATTTCCAAAGTAAGATCTGTCCATTTTTATTTCGAGTCCCGAGTTGACGCTACCCTCATTTCGTTGTTGTTAATGAGATTCTGATCGTGACCTAGATTTGTTGTGTGTAGTTTTCCCTCGGTAGGGGCCCATACCGAGGTTTATTGCATGTTTGTAACATATTCCATTTTGAACTTTTAATCCGTGAGCATTGGCCAGCTCGTGGATTGGATGTTTGAGAAGGACGAGTAGTCTTGTTTGATTAACAAAAACTAACAAATTTACGGTACTTGGTTACGGTTACATACAGTGGGTTTTTTGAATAATTTTTGCCTTTGTCCTCAGAAAACGGTAATGATGGTGAAGGCACTGAATGTTTAGATCCAAGACCAGGGGCTTACGCGCACTCTTCGTGTGCTGTTGCGCGCCCGCCTGGTGCGCTACTGCGCGCACTCCAGGTGCGCTGCAGCGCGCGCTCCTCGTGTGCTGCTGCGCGCACTCCTGGTGCGCTGCTGCGCGCACTCCTCGTGTGCTGATGCACGCACTCCTCGTGCGCTGCTGCACGCACTCCTCGTGCGCTATTGCGCGCATTCCTGGTGTTATTAAAAGGGTTATATATCAGGTAGGTGCGGGAGGATTTTATAAATCTATCTCCCAAATCTACGGCGGTTCCTAACGTTGGTGTATGATTTCCAGGGTCATCGAAAGCCGCGTCTCCGCCTACACCCCCGGGATTCGAGCCCGCAGACTTCGGGTACGAGACCAGACGCCGCAGGGTGTTCCATGTTTCCTGCTCGGTGCTGACGACATCAGCTCGTGAACTTCCCCCAGCGCGTCGGGTTGGAGATCCGAGCGGTTCAGTGAGCCTGCTACGGACAAAGACATATTTCCAAAGTAAGATCTGTCCATTTTTATTTCGAGTCCCGAGTTGACGCTACCCTCATTTCGTTTTTGTTAATGAGATTCTGATCGTGACCTAGATTTGTTGTGTGTAGTTTTCCCTCGGTAGGGGCCCATACCGAGGTTTATTGCATGTTTGTAACATATTCCATTTTGAACTTTTAATCCGTGAGCAGTGGCCAGCTCGTGGATTGGATGTTTGAGAAGGACGAGAAGTCTTGTTTGATTAATAAAAACTAACAAATTTACGGTACTTGGTAACGGTTACATACAGTAGGTTTTTGAATAATTTTTGCCTTTGTCCTCAGAAAACGGTAATGATGGTGAAGGCACTGAATGTTTAGATCCAAGACCAGGGGCTTACGCGCACTCTTCGTGTGCTGTTGCGCGCCCGCCTGGTGCGCTACTGCGCGCACTCCAGGTGCGCTGCTGCGCGCACTCCTGGTGCGCTGCTGCACGCACTCCTCGTGCGCTATTGCGCGCACTCCTGGTGTTATTAAAAGGGTTATATATCAGGTAGGTGCGGGAGGATTTTATAAATCTATCTCCCAAATCTACGGCGGTTCCTAACGTTGGTGTATGATGAATTCCAGGGTCATCGAAAGCCGGGTCTCCGCCCACACCCCGGGATTCGAGCCCGCAGACTTCGGGTACGAGACCAGACGCCGCAGGGTGTTCCATGTTTCCTGCTCGGTGCTGACGACATCAGCTCGTGAACTTCCCCCAGCGCGTCGGGTTGGAGATCCGAGCGGTTCAGTGAGCCTGCTACGGACAAAGACATATTTCCAAAGTAAGATCTGTCCATTTTTATTTCGAGTCCCGAGTTGACGCTACCCTCATTTCGTTTTTGTTAATGAGATTCTGATCGTGACCTAGATTTGTTGTGTGTAGTTTTCCCTCGGTAGGGGCCCATACCGAGGTTTATTGCATGTTTGTTACATATTTCATTTTGAACTTTTAATCCGTGAGCATTGGCCAGCTCGTGGATTGGATGTTTGAGAAGGACGAGTAGTCTTGTTTGATTAACAAAAACTAACAAATTAACGGTACTTGGTTACGGTTACATACAGTGGGTTTTTTGAATAATTTTTGCCTTTGTCCTCAGAAAACGGTAATGATGGTGAAGGCACTGAATGTTTAGATCCAAGACCAGGGGCTTACGCGCACTCTTCGTGTGCTGTTGCGCGCCCGCCTGGTGCGCTACTGCGCGCACTCCAGGTGCGCTGCTGCGCGCGCTCTTCGTGTGCTGCTGCGCGCACTCCTGGTGCGCTGCTGCGCGCACTCCTGGTGCGCTGTTGCGCACACTCCTCGTGTGCTGCTGCACGCACTCCTCGTGCGCTATTGCGCGCACTCCTGGTGTTATTAAAAGGGTAATATATCAGGTAGGTGCGGGAGGATTTTATAAATCTATCTCCCAAATCTACGGCGGTTCCTAACGTTGGTGTATGATGAATTCCAGGGTCATCGAAAGCCGCGTCTCCGCCTACACCCCCGGGATTCGAGCCCGCAGACTTCGGGTACGAGACCAGACGCCGCAGGGTGTTCCATGTTTCCTGCTCGGTGCTGACGACATCAGCTCGTGAACTTCCCCCAGCGCGTCGGGTTGGAGATCCGAGCGGTTCAGTGAGCCTGCTACGGACAAAGACATATTTCCAAAGTAAGATCTGTCCATTTTTATTTCGAGTCCCGAGATGACGCTATCCTCATTTCGTTGTTGTTAATGAGATTCTGATCGTGACCTTGATTTGTTGTGTGTAGTTTTCCCTCGGTAGGGGCCCATTCCGAGGTTTATTGCATGTTTGTAACATATTCCATTTTGAACTTTTAATCCGTGAGCATTGGCCAGCTCGTGGATTGGATGTTTGAGAAGGACGAGTAGTCTTGTTTGATTAACAAAAACTAACAAATTAATGGTACTTGGTTACGGTTACATACAGTGGGTTTTTTGAATAATTTTTGCCTTTGTCCTCAGAAAACGGTAATGATGGTGAAGGCACTGAATGTTTAGATCCAAGACCAGGGGCTTAGGCGCACTCTTCGTGTGCTGTTGCGCGCCCGCCTGGTGCGCTACTGCGCGCACTCCAGGTGCGCTGCTGCGCGCGCTCCTCGTGTGCTGCTGCGCGCACTCCTGGTGCGCTGCTGCGCGCACTCCTGGTGCGCTGCTGCGCGCACTCCTGGTGCGCTGCTGCGCACACTCCTCGTGTGCTGCTGCACGCACTCCTCGTGCGCTATTGCGCGCATTCCTGGTGTTATTAAAAGGGTTATATATCAGGTAGGTGCGGGAGGATTTTATAAATCTATCTCCCAAATCTACGGCGGTTCCTAACGTTGGTGTATGATGAATTCCAGGGTCATCGAAAGCCGCGTCTCCGCCTACACCCCCGGGATTCGAGCCCGCAGACTTCGGGTACGAGACCAGACGCCGCAGGGTGTTCCATGTTTCCTGCTCGGTGCTGACGACATCAGCTCGTGAACTTCCCCCAGCGCGTCGGGTTGGAGATCCGAGCGGTTCAGTGAGCCTGCTACGGACAAAGACATATTTCCAAAGTAAGATCTGTCCATTTTTATTTCGAGTCCCGAGTTGACGCTACCCTCATTTCGTTTTTGTTAATGAGATTCTGATCGTGACCTAGATTTGTTGTGTGCAGTTTTCCCTCCGTAGGGGCCCATACCGAGGTTTATTGCATGTTTGTAACATATTCCATTTTGAACTTTTAATCCGTGAGCATTGGCCAGCTCGTGGATTGGATGTCTTGTTTGATTAACAAAAACTAACAAATTAATGGTACTTGGTTACGGTTACATACAGTGGGTTTTTTGAATAATTTTTGCCTTTGTCCTCAGAAAACGGTAATGATGGTGAAGGCACTGAATGTTTAGATCCAAGACCAGGGGCTTACGCGCACTCTTCGTGTGCTGTTGCGCGCCCGCCTGGTGCGCTACTGCGCGCACTCCAGGTGCGCTGCTGCGCGCGCTCTTCGTGTGTCTTGTTTGATTAACAAAAACTAACATATTAATGGTACTTGGTTACGGTTACATACAGTGGGTTTTTTGAATAATTTTTGCCTTTGTCCTCAGAAAACGGTAATGATGGTGAAGGCACTGAATGTTTAGATCCAAGACCAGGGGCTTAGGCGCACTCTTCGTGTGCTGTTGCGCGCCCACCTGGTGCGCTACTGCGCGAACTCCAGGTGCGCTGCTGCGCGCACTCTTCGTGTGCTGCTGCGCGCACTCCTGGTGCGCTGCTGCGCGCGCTCCTCGTATGATGCTGCGCGCGCTCCTCGTATGCTGTTGCGCGCACTTCTGGTGCGCTGCTGCGCGCACTCCTGGTGCGCTGCTGCACGCACTCCTCGTGCGCTATTGCGCGCACTCCTGGTGTTATTAAAAGGGTTATATGGTAGGTGCGGGAGGATTTTATAAATCTATCTCCCAAATCTACGGCGGTTCCTAACGTTGGTGTATGATGAATTCCAGGGTCATCGAAAGCCGCGTCTCCGCCCACACCCCGGGATTCGAGCCCGCAGACTTCGGGTACGAGACCAGACGCCGCAGGGTGTTCCATGTTTCCTGCTCGGTGCTGACGACATCAGCTCGTGAACTTCCCCCAGCGCGTCGGGTTGGAGATCCGAGCGGTTCAGTGAGCCTGCTACGGACAAAGACATATTTCCAAAGTAAGATCTGTCCATTTTTATTTCGAGTCCCGAGTTGACGCTACCCTCATTTCGTTGTTGTTAATGAGATTCTGATCGTGACCTAGATTTGTTGTGTGTAGTTTTCCCTCGGTAGGGGCCCATACCGAGGTTTATTGCATGTTTGTAACATATTCCATTTTGAACTTTTAATCCGTGAGCATTGGCCAGCTCGTGGATTGGATGTTTGAGAAGGACGAGTAGTCTTGTTTGATTAATAAAAACTAACAAATTAACGGTAGGTACTTGGTTACGGTTACATGCAGTGAGTTTTTTGAATAATTTTTGCCTTTGTCCTCAGAAAACGGTAATGATGGTGAAGGCACTGAATGTTTAGATCCAAGACCAGGGGCTTACGCGCACTCTTCGTGTGCTGTTGCGCGCCCGCCTGGTGCGCTACTGCGCGCACTCCAGGTGCGCTGCTGCGCGCGCTCCTCGTGTGCTGCTGCGCGCTCTCCTGGTGCGCTGCTGCGCGCACTCCTGGTGCGCTGCTGCGCACACTCCTCGTGTGCTGCTGCGCGCACTCCTGGTGCGCTGCTGCACGCACTCCTCGTGCGCTATTGCGCGCACTCCTGGTGTTATTAAAAGGGTTATATGGTAGGTGCGGGAGGATTTTATAAATCTATCTCCCAAATCTACGGCGGTTCCTAACGTTGGTGTATGATGAATTCCAGGTTCATCGAAAGCCGCGTCTCCGCCTACACCCCGGGATTCGAGCCCGCAGACTTCGGGTACGAGACCAGACGCCGCAGGGTGTTCCATGTTTCCTGCTCGGTGCTGACGACATCAGCTCGTGAACTTCCCCCAGCGCGTCGGGTTTGAGATCCGAGCGGTTCAGTGAGCCTGCTACGGACAAAGACATATTTCCAAAGTAAGATCTGTCCATTTTTATTTCGAGTCCCGAGTTGACGCTACCCTCATTTCGTTGTTGTTAATGAGATTCTGATCGTGACCTAGATTTGTTGTGTGTAGTTTTCCCTCGGTAGGGGCCCATACCGAGGTTTATTGCATGTTTGTAACATATTCCATTTTGAACTTTTAATCCGTGAGCATTGGCCAGCTCGTGGATTGGATGTTTGAGAAGGACGAGTAGTCTTGTTTGATTAACAAAAACTAACAAATTAATGGTACTTGGTTACGGTTACATACAGTGGGTTTTTTGAATTATTTTTGCCTTTGTCCTCAGAAAACGGTAATGATGGTGAAGGCACTGAATGTTTAGATCCAAGACCAGGGGCTTACGCGCACTCTTCGTGTGCTGTTGCGCGCCCGCCTGGTTTGCTACTGCGCGCACTCCAGGTGCGCTGCTGCGCGCGCTCCTCGTGTGCTGCTGCGCGCACTCCTGGTGCGCTGCTGCGCGCACTCCTGGTGCGCTGCTGCGCACACTCCTCGTGTGCTGCTGCACGCACTCCTCGTGCGCTATTGCGCGCATTCCTGGTGTTATTAAAAGGGTTATATATCAGGTAGGTGCGGGAGGATTTTATAAATCTATCTCCCAAATCTACGGCGGTTCCTAACGTTGGTGTATGATGAATTCCAGGGTCATCGAAAGCCGCGTCTCCGCCTACACCCCCGGGATTCGAGCCCGCAGACTTCGGGTACGAGACCAGACGCCGCAGGGTGTTCCATGTTTCCTGCTCGGTGCTGACGACATCAGCTCGTGAACTTCCCCCAGCTCGTCGGTTTGGAGATCCGAGCGGTTCAGTGAGCCTGCTACGGACAAAGACATATTTCCAAAGTAAGATCTGTCCATTTTTATTTCGAGTCCCGAGTTGACGCTACCCTCATTTCGTTGTTGTTAATGAGATTCTGATCGTGACCTAGATTTGTTGTGTGTAGTTTTCCCTCGGTAGGGGCCCATACCGAGGTTTATTGCATGTTTGTAACATATTCCATTTTGAACTTTTAATCCGTGAGCATTGGCCAGCTCGTGGATTGGATGTTTGAGAAGGACGAGTAGTCTTGTTTGATTAACAAAAACTAACAAATTTACGGTACTTGGTTACGGTTACATACAGTGGGTTTTTTGAATAATTTTTGCCTTTGTCCTCAGAAAACGGTAATGATGGTGAAGGCACTGAATGTTTAGATCCAAGACCAGGGGCTTACGCGCACTCTTCGTGTGCTGTTGCGCGCCCGCCTGGTGCGCTACTGCGCGCACTCCAGGTGCGCTGCAGCGCGCGCTCCTCGTGTGCTGCTGCGCGCACTCCTGGTGCGCTGCTGCGCGCACTCCTCGTGTGCTGCTGCACGCACTCCTCGTGCGCTGCTGCACGCACTCCTCGTGCGCTATTGCGCGCATTCCTGGTGTTATTAAAAGGGTTATATATCAGGTAGGTGCGGGAGGATTTTATAAATCTATCTCCCAAATCTACGGCGGTTCCTAACGTTGGTGTATGATTTCCAGGGTCATCGAAAGCCGCGTCTCCGCCTACACCCCCGGGATTCGAGCCCGCAGACTTCGGGTACGAGACCAGACGCCGCAGGGTGTTCCATGTTTCCTGCTCGGTGCTGACGACATCAGCTCGTGAACTTCCCCCAGCGCGTCGGGTTGGAGATCCGAGCGGTTCAGTGAGCCTGCTACGGACAAAGACATATTTCCAAAGTAAGATCTGTCCATTTTTATTTCGAGTCCCGAGTTGACGCTACCCTCATTTCGTTTTAGTTAATGAGATTCTGATCGTGACCTAGATTTGTTGTGTGTAGTTTTCCCTCGGTAGGGGCCCATACCGAGGTTTATTGCATGTTTGTAACATATTCCATTTTGAACTTTTAATCCGTGAGCATTGGCCAGCTCGTGGATTGGATGTTTGAGAAGGACGAGTAGTCTTGTTTGATTAACAAAAACTAACAAATTAATGGTACTTGGTTACGGTTACATACAGTGGGTTTTTGACGTGACAACGTCTTATAAATTGGTTTGCCGGGTGACACTTCAAGAAACTGCGTTACGCTCCGCTCACGTTATGCGCTCACAATGAGAGCGAGTGAGAGGCACGCGTCCCTTCCACTCGGGCATGGTTAGCCCGCCTAAGAGCGAGAGAGACAGACATAAAAAGTGAAAGGCACGCGTCCCTTCCACTCGAGCACAGTTAGCCCGCCTAAGAGCGAGAGAGACAGAATAATAAATATAATATGAAATTCAGTGCGAGATTCTTTGTATAAATTAATGTTTTAAATATAATTCTTTGTATAAATAAATGTTTTAAATTGTTACTATTATTTCATCCTTCCTACTATACGAATGAATATTCACATTAAAATTATTTTACCACTCAAAGTCGTTGTCACGTAAAACTTTCGCCCGTATACCGACTTTACAGGCAACAAATTTTTTTGAATAATTTTTGCCTTTGTCCTCAGAAAACGGTAATGATGGTGAAGGCACTGAATGTTTAGATCCAAGACCAGGGGCTTACGCGCACTCTTCGTGTGCTGCTGCACGCACTCCTCGTGCGCTATTGCGCGCACTCCTGGTGTTATTAAAAGGGTTATATATCAGGTAGGTGCGGGAGGATTTTATAAATCTATCTCCCAAATCTACGGCGGTTCCTAACGTTGGTGTATGATGAATTCCAGGGTCATCGAAAGCCGCGTCTCCGCCCACACCCCGGGATTCGAGCCCGCAGACTTCGGGTACGAGACCAGACGCCGCAGGGTGTTCCATGTTTCCTGCTCGGTGCTGACGACATCAGCTCGTGAACTTCCCCCAGCGCGTCGGGTTGGAGATCCGAGCGGTTCAGTGAGCCTGCTACGGACAAAGACATATTTCCAAAGTAAGATCTGTCCATTTTTATTTCGAGTCCCGAGTTGACGCTACCCTCATTTCGTTGTTGTTAATGAGATTCTGATCGTGACCTAGATTTGTTGTGTGTAGTTTTCCCTCGGTAGGGGCCCATACCGAGGTTTATTGCATGTTTGTAACATATTCCATTTTGAACTTTTAATCCGTGAGCATTGGCCAGCTCGTGGATTGGATGTTTGAGAAGGACGAGTAGTCTTGTTTGATTAACAAAAACTAACATATTAATGGTACTTGGTTACGGTTACATACAGTGGGTTTTTTGAATAATTTTTGCCTTTGTCCTCAGAAAACGGTAATGATGGTGAAGGCACTGAATGTTTAGATCCAAGACCAGGGGCTTAGGCGCACTCTTCGTGTGCTGTTGCGCGCCCACCTGGTGCGCTACTGCGCGAACTCCAGGTGCGCTGCTGCGCGCACTCTTCGTGTGCTGCTGCGCGCACTCCTGGTGCGCTGCTGCGCGCGCTCCTCGTATGATGCTGCGCGCGCTCCTCGTATGCTGTTGCGCGCACTTCTGGTGCGCTGCTGCGCGCACTCCTGGTGCGCTGCTGCACGCACTCCTCGTGCGCTATTGCGCGCACTCCTGGTGTTATTAAAAGGGTTATATGGTAGGTGCGGGAGGATTTTATAAATCTATCTCCCAAATCTACGGCGGTTCCTAACGTTGGTGTATGATGAATTCCAGGGTCATCGAAAGCCGCGTCTCCGCCCACACCCCGGGATTCGAGCCCGCAGACTTCGGGTACGAGACCAGACGCCGCAGGGTGTTCCATGTTTCCTGCTCGGTGCTGACGACATCAGCTCGTGAACTTCCCCCAGTGCGTCGGGTTGGAGATCCGAGCGGTTCAGTGAGCCTGCTACGGACAAAGACATATTTCCAAAGTAAGATCTGTCCATTTTTATTTCGAGTCCCGAGTTGACGCTACCCTCATTTCGTTGTTGTTAATGAGATTCTGATCGTGACCTAGATTTGTTGTGTGTAGTTTTCCCTCGGTAGGGGCCCATACCGAGGTTTATTGCATGTTTGTAACATATTCCATTTTGAACTTTTAATCCGTGAGCATTGGCCAGCTCGTGGATTGGATGTTTGAGAAGGACGAGTAGTCTTGTTTGATTAATAAAAACTAACAAATTAACGGTAGGTACTTGGTTACGGTTACATGCAGTGGGTTTTTTGAATAATATTTGCCTTTGTCCTCAGAAAACGGTAATGATGGTGAAGGCACTGAATGTTTAGATCCAAGACCAGGAGCTTACGCGCACTCTTCGTGTGCTGTTGCGCGCCCGCCTGGTGCGCTACTGCGCGCACTCCAGATGCGCTGCTGCGCACGCTCCTCGTGTGCTGTTGCGCGCACTCCTGGTGCGCTGCTGCGCGCACTCCTGGTGCGCTGCTGCGCGCACTCCTGGTGTGCTGCTGCGCGCACTCCTGGTGCGCTGCTGCGCGCACTCCTGGTGCGCTGCTGCGCGTACTCCTGGTGCGCTGCTGCACGCACTCCTCGTGCGCTATTGCGCGCACTCCTGGTGTTATTAAAAGGGTTATATGGTAGGTGCGGGAGGATTTTATAAATCTATCTCCCAAATCTACGGCGGTTCCTAACGTTGGTGTATGATGAATTCCAGGGTCATCGAAAGCCGCGTCTCCGCCCACACCCCGGGATTCGAGCCCGCAGACTTCGGGTACGAGACCAGACGCCGCAGGGTGTTACATGTTTCCTGCTCGGTGCTGACGACATCAGCTCGTGAACTTCCCCCAGCGCGTCGGGTTGGAGATCCGAGCGGTTCAGTGAGCCTGCTACGGACAAAGACATATTTCCAAAGCAAGATCTGTCCATTTTTATTTCGAGTCCCGAGTTGACGCTACCCTCATTTCGTTTTTGTTAATGAGATTCTGATCGTGACCTAGATTTGTTGTGTAGTTTTCCCTCGGTAGGGGGGCATACCGAGGTTTATTGCATGTTTGTAACATATTCCATTTTGAACTTTTAATCCGTGAGCATTGGCCAGCTCGTGGATTGGATGTTTGAGAAGGACGAGTAGTCTTGTTTGATTAATAAAAACTAACAAATTAACGGTAGGTACTTGGTTACGGTTACATGCAGTGGGTTTTTTGAATAATTTTTGCCTTTGTCCTCAGAAAACGGTAATGATGGTGAAGGCACTGAATGTTTAGATCCAAGACCAGGAGCTTACGCGCACTCTTCGTGTGCTGTTGCGCGCCCGCCTGGTGCGCTACTGCGCGCACTCCAGATGCGCTGCTGCGCACGCTCCTCGTGTGCTGTTGCGCGCACTCCTGGTGCGCTGCTGCGCGCACTCCTGGTGCGCTGCTGCGCGCACTCCTGGTGCGCTGCTGCGCGCACTCCTGGTGCGCTGCTGCGCGCACTCCTGGTGCGCTGCTGCGCGCACTCCTGGTGCGCTGCTGCACGCACTCCTCGTGCGCTATTGCGCGCACTCCTGGTGTTATTAAAAGGGTTATATGATAGGTGCGGGAGGATTTTATAAATCTATC
Source organism: Macaria liturata (assembly GCA_964023185.1). Taxonomy (NCBI): domain Eukaryota; kingdom Metazoa; phylum Arthropoda; class Insecta; order Lepidoptera; family Geometridae; genus Macaria; species Macaria liturata. The sequence goes on along the minus strand of OZ026820.1, from coordinate 5,485,202 downwards.
TCCCAAATTCACGGCGGTTCCTAACGTTGGTGTATGATGAATTCCAGGGTCATCGAAAGCCGCGTCTCCGCCCACACCCCGGGATTCGAGCCCGCAGACTTCGGGTACGAGACCAGACGCCGCAGGGTGTTCCATGTTTCCTGCTCGGTGCTGACGACATCAGCTCGTGAACTTCCCCCAGCGCGTCGGGTTGGAGATCCGAGCGGTTCAGTGAGCCTGCTACGGACAAAGACATATTTCCAAAGTGAGATCTGTCCATTTTTATTTCGAGTCCCGAGTTGACGCTACCCTCATTTCGTTTTTGTTAATGAGATTCTGATCGTGACCTAGATTTGTTGTGTAGTTTTCCCTCGGTAGGGGGGCATACCGAGGTTTATTGCATGTTTGTAACATATTCCATTTTGAACTTTTAATCCGTGAGCATTGGCCAGCTCGTGGATTGGATGTTTGAGAAGGACGAGTAGTCTAGTTTGATTAACAAAAACTAACAAATTAATGGTACTTGGTTACGGTTACATACAGTGGGTTTTTTGAATAATTTTTGCCTTTGTCCTCAGAAAACGGTAATGATGGTGAAGGCACTGAATGTTTAGATCCAAGACCAGGGGCTTGCGCTGCTGCGCTCACTCCTCGTGTGCTGCTGCACGCACTCCTCGTGCGCTATTGCGCGCACTCCTGGTGTTATTAAAAGGGTTATATATCAGGTAGGTGCGGGAGGATTTTATAAATCTATCTCCCAAATCTACGGCGGTTCCTAACGTTGGTGTATGATGAATTCCAGGGTCATCGAAAGCCGCGTCTCCGCCTACACCCCCGGGATTCGAGCCCGCAGACTTCGGGTACGAGACCAGACGCCGCAGGGTGTTCCATGTTTCCTGCTCGGTGCTGACGACATCAGCTCGTGAACTTCCCCCAGCGCGTCGGGTTGGAGATCCGAGCGGTTCAGTGAGCCTGCTACGGACAAAGACATATTTCCAAAGTAAGATCTGTCCATTTTTATTTCGAGTCCCGAGTTGACGCTACCCTCATTTCGTTGTTGTTAGTGAGATTCTGATCGTGACCTAGATTTGTTGTGTAGTTTTCCCTCGGTAGGGGGGCATACCGAGGTTTATTGCATGTTTGTAACATATTCCATTTTGAACTTTTAATCCGTGAGCATTGGCCAGCTCGTGGATTGGATGTTTGAGAAGGACGAGTAGTCTTGTTTGATTAACAAAACCTAACAAATTAATGGTACTTGGTTACGGTTACATACAGTGGGTTTTTTGAATAATTTTTGCCTTTGTCCTCAGAAAACGGTAATGATGGTGAAGGCACTGAATGTTTAGATCCAAGACCAGGGGCTTACGCGCACTCTTCGTGTGCTGTTGCGCGCCCGCCTGGTGCGCTACTGCGCGCACTCCAGGTGCGCTGCTGCGCGCGCTCCTCGTGTGCTGCTGCGCGCACTCCTGGTGCGCTGCTGCGCGCACTCCTGGTGCGCTGCTGCGCACACTCCTCGTGTGCTGCTGCACGCACTCCTCGTGCGCTATTGCGCGCACTCCTGGTGTTATTAAAAGGGTTATATATCAGGTAGGTGCGGGAGGATTTTATAAATCTATCTCCCAAATCTACGGCGGTTCCTAACGTTGGTGTATGATGAATTCCAGGGTCATCGAAAGCCGCGTCTCCGCCTACACCCCCGGGATTCGAGCCCGCAGACTTCGGGTACGAGACCAGACGCCGCAGGGTGTTCCATGTTTCCTGCTCGGTGCTGACGACATCAGCTCGTGAACTTCCCCCAGCGCGTCGGGTTGGAGATCCGAGCGGTTCAGTGAGCCTGCTACGGACAAAGACATATTTCCAAAGTAAGATCTGTCCATTTTTATTTCGAGTCCCGAGTTGACGCTACCCTCATTTCGTTGTTGTTAGTGAGATTCTGATCGTGACCTAGATTTGTTGTGTAGTTTTCCCTCGGTAGGGGGGCATACCGAGGTTTATTGCATGTTTGTAACATATTCCATTTTGAACTTTTAATCCGTGAGCATTGGCCAGCTCGTGGATTGGATGTTTGAGAAGGACGAGTAGTCTTGTTTGATTAACAAAACCTAACAAATTAATGGTACTTGGTTACGGTTACATACAGTGGGTTTTTTGAATAATTTTTGCCTTTGTCCTCAGAAAACGGTAATGATGGTGAAGGCACTGAATGTTTAGATCCAAGACCAGGGGCTTACGCGCACTCTTCGTGTGCTGTTGCGCGCCCGCCTGGTGCGCTACTGCGCGCACTCCTGGTGCGCTGCTGCGCGCACTCCTGGTGCGCTGCTGCGCACACTCCTCGTGTGCTGCTGCACGCACTCCTCGTGCGCTATTGCGCGCACTCCTGGTGTTATTAAAAGGGTTATATATCAGGTTGGTGCGGGAGGATTTTATAAATCTATCTCCCAAATCTACGGCGGTTCCTAACGTTGGTGTATGATGAATTCCAGGGTCATCGAAAGCCGCGTCTCCGCCTACACCCCCGGAATTCGAGCCCGCAGACTTCGGGTACGAGACCAGACGCCGCAGGGTGTTCCATGTTTCCTGCTCGGTGCTGACGACATCAGCTCGTGAACTTACGCTTACGCGCACTCTTCGTGTGCTGTTGCGCGCCCGCCTGGTGCGCTACTGCGCGCACTCCAGATGCGCTGCTGCGCACGCTCCTCGTGTGCTGTTGCGCGCATTCCTGGTGCGCTGCTGCGCACACTCCTCGTGTGCTGCTGCACGCACTCCTCGTGCGCTATTGCGCGCACTCCTGGTGTTATTAAAAGGGTTATATGGTAGGTGTGGGAGGATTTTATAAATCTATCTCCCAAATCTACGGCGGTTCCTAACGTTGGTGTATGATGAATTCCAGGGTCATCGAAAGCCGCGTCTCCGCCCACACCCCGGGATTCGAGCCCGCAGACTTCGGGTACGAGACCAGACGCCGCAGGGTGTTCCATGTTTCCTGCTCGGTGCTGACGACATCAGCTCGTGAACTTCCCCCAGCGCGTCGGGTTGGAGATCCGAGCGGTTCAGTGAGCCTGCTACGGACAAAGACATATTTCCAAAGTAAGATCTGTCCATTTTTATTTCGAGTCCCGAGTTGACGCTACCCTCATTTCGTTGTTGTTAATGAGATTCTGATCGTGACCTAGATTTGTTGTGTGTAGTTTTCCCTCGGTAGGGGCCCATACCGAGGTTTATTGCATGTTTGTAACATATTCCATTTTGAACGTTTAATCCGTGAGCATTGGCCAGCTCGTGGATTGGATGTTTGAGAAGGACGAGTAGTCTTGTTTGATTAACAAAAACTAACAAATTAATGGTACTTGGTTACGGTTTCATACAGTGGGTTTTTTGAATAATTTTTGCCTTTGTCCTCAGAAAACGGTAATGATGGTGAAGGCACTGAATGTTTAGATCCAAGACCAGGGGCTTACGCGCACTCTTCGTGTGCTGTTGCGCGCCCGCCTGGTGCGCTACTGCGCGCACTCCTGGTGCGCTGCTGCGCGCACTCCTGGTGCGCTGCTGCGCACACTCCTCGTGTGCTGCTGCACGCACTCCTCGTGCGCTATTGCGCGCACTCCTGGTGTTATTAAAAGGGTTATATATCAGGTTGGTGCGGGAGGATTTTATAAATCTATCTCCCAAATCTACGGCGGTTCCTAACGTTGGTGTATGATGAATTCCAGGGTCATCGAAAGCCGCGTCTCCGCCTACACCCCCGGGATTCGAGCCCGCAGACTTCGGGTACGAGACCAGACGCCGCAGGGTGTTCCATGTTTCCTGCTCGGTGCTGACGACATCAGCTCGTGAACTTCCCCCAGCGCGTCGGGTTGGAGATCCGAGCGGTTCATTGAGCCTGCTACGGACAAAGACATATTTCCAAAGTAAGATCTGTCCATTTTTATTTCGAGTCCCGAGTTGACGCTACCCTCATTTCGTTTTTGTTAATGAGATTCTGATCGTGACCTAGATTTGTTGTGTAGTTTTCCCTCGGTAGGGGGGCATACCGAGGTTTATTGCATGTTTGTAACATATTCCATTTTGAACTTTTAATCCGTGAGCATTGGCCAGCTCGTGGATTGGATGTTTGAGAAGGACGAGTAGTCTTGTTTGATCAATAAAAACTAACAAATTAACGGTACTTGGTTACGGTTACATGCAGTGGGTTTTTTGAATAATTTTTGCCTTTGTCCTCAGAAAACGGTAATGATGGTGAAGGCACTGAATGTTTAGATCCAAGACCAGGAGCTTACGCGCACTCTTCGTGTGCTGTTGCGCGCCCGCCTGGTGCGCTACTGCGCGCACTCCAGATGCGCTGCTGCGCACGCTCCTCGTGTGCTGTTGCGCGCATTCCTGGTGCGCTGCTGCGCACACTCCTCGTGTGCTGCTGCACGCACTCCTCGTGCGCTATTGCGCGCACTCCTGGTGTTATTAAAAGGGTTATATGGTAGGTGCGGGAGGATTTTATAAATCTATCTCCCAAATCTACGGCGGTTCCTAACGTTGGTGTATGATGAATTCCAGGGTCATCGAAAGCCGCGTCTCCGCCCACACCCCGGGATTCGAGCCCGCAGACTTCGGGTACGAGACCAGACGCCGCAGGGTGTTCCATGTTTCCTGCTCGGTGCTGACGACATCAGCTCGTGAACTTCCCCCAGCGCGTCGGGTTGGAGATCCGAGCGGTTCAGTGAGCCTGCTACGGACAAAGACATATTTCCAAAGTAAGATCTGTCCATTTTTATTTCGAGTCCCGAGTTGACGCTACCCTCATTTCGTTGTTGTTAATGAGATTCTGATCGTGACCTAGATTTGTTGTGTGTAGTTTTCCCTCGGTAGGGGCCCATACCGAGGTTTATTGCATGTTTGTAACATATTCCATTTTGAACGTTTAATCCGTGAGCATTGGCCAGCTCGTGGATTGGATGTTTGAGAAGGACGAGTAGTCTTGTTTGATTAACAAAAACTAACAAATTAATGGTACTTGGTTACGGTTTCATACAGTGGGTTTTTTGAATAATTTTTGCCTTTGTCCTCAGAAAACGGTAATGATGGTGAAGGCACTGAATGTTTAGATCCAAGACCAGGGGCTTACGCGCACTCTTCGTGTGCTGTTGCGCGCCCGCCTGGTGCGCTACTGCGCGCACTCCTGGTGCGCTGCTGCGCGCACTCCTGGTGCGCTGCTGCGCACACTCCTCGTGTGCTGCTGCACGCACTCCTCGTGCGCTATTGCGCGCACTCCTGGTGTTATTAAAAGGGTTATATATCAGGTTGGTGCGGGAGGATTTTATAAATCTATCTCCCAAATCTACGGCGGTTCCTAACGTTGGTGTATGATGAATTCCAGGGTCATCGAAAGCCGCGTCTCCGCCTACACCCCCGGGATTCGAGCCCGCAGACTTCGGGTACGAGACCAGACGCCGCAGGGTGTTCCATGTTTCCTGCTCGGTGCTGACGACATCAGCTCGTGAACTTACGCTTACGCGCACTCTTCGTGTGCTGTTGCGCGCCCGCCTGGTGCGCTACTGCGCGCACTCCAGATGCGCTGCTGCGCACGCTCCTCGTGTGCTGTTGCGCGCATTCCTGGTGCGCTGCTGCGCACACTCCTCGTGTGCTGCTGCACGCACTCCTCGTGCGCTATTGCGCGCACTCCTGGTGTTATTAAAAGGGTTATATGGTAGGTGCGGGAGGATTTTATAAATCTATCTCCCAAATCTACGGCGGTTCCTAACGTTGGTGTATGATGAATTCCAGGGTCATCGAAAGCCGCGTCTCCGCCCACACCCCGGGATTCGAGCCCGCAGACTTCGGGTACGAGACCAGACGCCGCAGGGTGTTCCATGTTTCCTGCTCGGTGCTGACGACATCAGCTCGTGAACTTCCCCCAGCGCGTCGGGTTGGAGATCCGAGCGGTTCAGTGAGCCTGCTACGGACAAAGACATATTTCCAAAGTAAGATCTGTCCATTTTTATTTCGAGTCCCGAGTTGACGCTACCCTCATTTCGTTGTTGTTAATGAGATTCTGATCGTGACCTAGATTTGTTGTGTGTAGTTTTCCCTCGGTAGGGGCCCATACCGAGGTTTATTGCATGTTTGTAACATATTCCATTTTGAACGTTTAATCCGTGAGCATTGGCCAGCTCGTGGATTGGATGTTTGAGAAGGACGAGTAGTCTTGTTTGATTAACAAAAACTAACAAATTAATGGTACTTGGTTACGGTTTCATACAGTGGGTTTTTTGAATAATTTTTGCCTTTGTCCTCAGAAAACGGTAATGATGGTGAAGGCACTGAATGTTTAGATCCAAGACCAGGGGCTTACGCGCACTCTTCGTGTGCTGTTGCGCGCCCGCCTGGTGCGCTACTGCGCGCACTCCTGGTGCGCTGCTGCGCGCACTCCTGGTGCGCTGCTGCGCACACTCCTCGTGTGCTGCTGCACGCACTCCTCGTGCGCTATTGCGCGCACTCCTGGTGTTATTAAAAGGGTTATATATCAGGTTGGTGCGGGAGGATTTTATAAATCTATCTCCCAAATCTACGGCGGTTCCTAACGTTGGTGTATGATGAATTCCAGGGTCATCGAAAGCCGCGTCTCCGCCTACACCCCCGGGATTCGAGCCCGCAGACTTCGGGTACGAGACCAGACGCCGCAGGGTGTTCCATGTTTCCTGCTCGGTGCTGACGACATCAGCTCGTGAACTTACGCTTACGCGCACTCTTCGTGTGCTGTTGCGCGCCCGCCTGGTGCGCTACTGCGCGCACTCCAGATGCGCTGCTGCGCACGCTCCTCGTGTGCTGTTGCGCGCATTCCTGGTGCGCTGCTGCGCACACTCCTCGTGTGCTGCTGCACGCACTCCTCGTGCGCTATTGCGCGCACTCCTGGTGTTATTAAAAGGGTTATATGGTAGGTGCGGGAGGATTTTATAAATCTATCTCCCAAATCTACGGCGGTTCCTAACGTTGGTGTATGATGAATTCCAGGGTCATCGAAAGCCGCGTCTCCGCCCACACCCCGGGATTCGAGCCCGCAGACTTCGGGTACGAGACCAGACGCCGCAGGGTGTTCCATGTTTCCTGCTCGGTGCTGACGACATCAGCTCGTGAACTTCCCCCAGCGCGTCGGGTTGGAGATCCGAGCGGTTCAGTGAGCCTGCTACGGACAAAGACATATTTCCAAAGTAAGATCTGTCCATTTTTATTTCGAGTCCCGAGTTGACGCTACCCTCATTTCGTTGTTGTTAATGAGATTCTGATCGTGACCTAGATTTGTTGTGTGTAGTTTTCCCTCGGTAGGGGCCCATACCGAGGTTTATTGCATGTTTGTAACATATTCCATTTTGAACGTTTAATCCGTGAGCATTGGCCAGCTCGTGGATTGGATGTTTGAGAAGGACGAGTAGTCTTGTTTGATTAACAAAAACTAACAAATTAATGGTACTTGGTTACGGTTTCATACAGTGGGTTTTTTGAATAATTTTTGCCTTTGTCCTCAGAAAACGGTAATGATGGTGAAGGCACTGAATGTTTAGATCCAAGACCAGGGGCTTACGCGCACTCTTCGTGTGCTGTTGCGCGCCCGCCTGGTGCGCTACTGCGCGCACTCCAGGTGCGCTGCTGCGCGCGCTCCTCGTGTGCTGCTGCGCGCACTCCAGGTGCGCTGCTGCGCGCACTCCTGGTGCGCTGCTGCGCACACTCCTCGTGTGCTGCTGCACGCACTCCTCGTGCGCTATTGCGCGCACTCCTGGTGTTATTAAAAGGGTTATATATCAGGTAGGTGCGGGAGGATTTTATAAATCTATCTCCCTAATCTACGGCGGTTCTTAACGTTGGTGTATGATGAATTCCAGGGTCATCGAAAGCCGCGTCTCTGCCCACACCCCGGGATTCGAGCCCGCAGACTTCGGGTACGAGACTTGACGCCGCAGGGTGTTCCATGTTTCCTGCTCGGTGCTGACGACATCAGCTCGTGAACTTCCCCCAGCGCGTCGGGTTGGAGATCCGAGCGTTTCAGTGAGCCTGCTACGGACAAAGACATATTTCCAAAGTAAAATCTGTCCATTTTTATTTCGAGTCGCAAATGACGCTACCCTCATTTCGTTTTTGTTAATGAGATTCTGATCGTGACCTAGATTTGTTGTGTGCAGTTTTCCCTCGGTAGGGGCCCATACCGAGGTTTATTGCATGTTTGTAACATATTCCATTTTGAACTTTTAATCCGTGAGCATTGGCCAGCTCGTGGATTGGATGTTTGAGAAGGACGAGTAGTCTTGTTTGATTAACAAAAACTAACAAATTAATGGTACTTGGTTACGGTTACATACAGTGGGTTTTTTGAATAATTTTTGCCTTTGTCCTCAGAAAACGGTAATGATGGTGAAGGCACTGAATGTTTAGATCCAAGACCAGGGGCTTACGCGCACTCATCGTGTGCTGTTGCGCGCCCGCCTGGTGCGCTTCTGCGCGTACTCCAGTTGCACTGTTGCGCGCGCTCCTCGTGTGCTGTTGCGCGCCCGCCTGGTGCGCTACTGCGCGCACTCCAGGTGCGCTGCTGCGCGCGCTCCTCGTGTGCTGTTGCGCACACTCCAGGTGTGCTGCTGCGCGCGCTCCTCATGTGCTGTTGCGCACATTCCTCGTGCGCTGCTGCGCGCACTCCTGGTGCGCTGCTGCGTGCGCTCCTCGTATGCTGTTGCGCGCACTCCTAGTGCGCTGCTGCGCGCACTCCTGGTGCACTGTTGCGCGCACTCCCCGTGCGCTGTTGTGCGCACTCTTCGTGTGCTGCTGCGCGCACTCCTGGTGCGCTGCTGCGCGCGCTCCTCGTATGCTGCTGCGCGCGCTCCTCGTATGCTGTTGCGCGCACTCCTGGTGTGATGTTGCACGCACGCCTGGTGCGGTGCTGCGCGCACTCCTGGTTCGCTGCTGCGCGCACTCCTGGTGCGCTGCTGCGCGCACTCCTCGTGTGCTGCTGCACGCACTCCTCGTGCGCTATTGCGCGCACTCCTGGTGTTATTAAAAGGGTTATATATCAGGTAGGTGCGGAAGGATTTTAAAAATCTATCTCCCAAATCTACGGCGGTTCCTAACGTTGGTGTATGATGAATTCCAGGGTCATCGAAAGCCGCGTCTCCGCCCACACCCCGGGATTCGAGCCCGCAGACTTCGGGTACGAGACCATACGCCGCAGGGTGTTCCATGTTTCCTGCTCGGTACTGACGACATCAGCTCGTGAACTTCCCCCAGCGCGTCGGGTTGGAGATCCGAGCGGTTCAGTGAGCCTGCTACGGACAAAGACATATTTCCAAAGTAAGATCTGTCCATTTTTATTTCGAGTCCCGAGTTGACGCTACCCTCATTTCGTTTTTGTTAATGAGATTCTGATCGTGACCTAGATTTGTTGTGTGCAGTTATCCCTCGGTAGGGGCCCATACCGAGGTTTATTGCATGTTTGTAACATATTCCATTATGAACTTTTAATCCGTGAGCATTGGCCAGCTCGTGGATTTGATGTTTGAGAAGGACGAGTAGTCTTGTTTGATTAACAAAAACTAACAAATTAACGGTATTTGGTTACGGTTACATACAGTGGGTTTTTTGAATAATTTTTGCCTATGTCCTCAGAAAACGGTAATGATGGTGAAGGCACTGAATGTTTAGATCCAAGACCAGGGGCTTACGCGCACTCTTCGTGTGCTGTTGCGCGCCCGCCTGGTGCGCTACTGCACGCACTCCAGGTGCGCTGCTGCGCGCGCTTATCGTGTGCTGTTACGCACACTCCAGGTGCACTGCTGCGCGCGCTCCTCGTGTGCTGTTGCGCGCCCGCCTGGTGCGCTACTGCGCGCACTCCAGGTGCGCTGCTGCGCGCGCTCCTCGTGTGCTGTTGCGCACACTCCAGGTGTGCTGCTGCGCGTACTCCTAGTGCGCTGCTACGCGCACTCTTCGTGCACTGTTGCGCGCACTCCTCGTGCGCTGTTGCGCGCACTCCCCGTGCGCTGTTGCGCGCACTCTACGTGTGCTGCTGCGCGCACTCCTGGTGCGCTGCTGCGCGCGCTCCTCGTATGCTGCTGCGCGCGCTCCTCGTATGCTGTTGCGCGCACTCCTGGTGTGATGTTGCACGCACGCCTGGTGCGATACTGCGCGCACTCCTGGTGCGGTGCTGCGCGCGCTCAACGTGTGCTGTTGCGCGCACTCCTGGTGCGCTGCTGCGCGCACTCCTGGTGCGCTGCTGCGCGCACTCCTGGTGCGCTGCTGCGCGCACTCCTGGTGCGCTGCTGCGCTCACTCCTCGTGTGCTGCTGCACGCACTCCTCGTGCGCTATTGCGCGCTTTCCTGGTGTTATTAAAAGGGTTATAAATCAGGTAGGTGCGGGAGGATTTTATAAATCTATCTCCCAAATCTACGGCGGTTCCTAACGTTGGTGTATGATGAATTCCAGGGTCATCGAAAGCCGCGTCTCCGCCCACACCCCGGGATTCGAGCCCGCAGACTTCGGGTACGAGACCAGACGCCGCAGGGTGTTCCATGTTTCCTGCTCGGTGCTGACGACATCAGCTCGTGAACTTTCCCCAGTGCGTCGGGTTGGAGATCCGAGCGGTTCAGTGAGCCTGCTACGGACAAAGACATATTTCCAAAGTAAGATCTGTCCATTTTTATTTCGAGTCCCGAGTTGACGCTACCCTCATTTCGTTTTTGTTAATGAGATTCTGATCGTGACCTAGATTTGTTGTGTGCAGTTATCCCTCGGTAGGGGCCCATACCGAGGTTTATTGCATGTTTGTAACATATTCCATTATGAACTTTTAATCCGTGAGCATTGGCCAGCTCGTGGATTTGATGTTTGAGAAGGACGAGTAGTCTTGTTTGATTAACAAAAACTAACAAATTAACGGTATTTGGTTACGGTTACATACAGTGGGTTTTTTGAATAATTTTTGCCTATGTCCTCAGAAAACGGTAATGATGGTGAAGGCACTGAATGTTTAGATCCAAGACCAGGGGCTTACGCGCACTCTTCGTGTGCTGTTGCGCGCCCGCCTGGTGCGCTACTGCACGCACTCCAGGTGCGCTGCTGCGCGCGCTTATCGTGTGCTGTTACGCACACTCCAGGTGCACTGCTGCGCGCGCTCCTCGTGTGCTGTTGCGCGCCCGCCTGGTGCGCTACTGCGCGCACTCCAGGTGCGCTGCTGCGCGCGCTCCTCGTGTGCTGTTGCGCACACTCCAGGTGTGCTGCTGCGCGCGCTCCTCATGTGCTGTTGCGCACATTCCTCGTGCGCTGCTGCGCGCACTCCTGGTGCGCTGCTGCGTGCGCTCCTCGTATGCTGTTGCGCGCACTCCTAGTGCGCTGCTGCGCGCACTCCTGGTGCGCTGCTGCGCGCACTCCTGGTGCGCCGCTGCGCGCACTCCTGGTGCGCCACTGCGCGCACTCCTAGTGCGCTGCTACGCGCACTCTTCGTGCACTGTTGCGCGCACTCCTCGTGCACTGTTGCGCGCACTCCCCGTGCGCTGTTGCGCGCACTCTACGTGTGCTGCTGCGCGCACTCCTGGTGCGCTGCTGCGCGCGCTCCTCGTATGCTGCTGCGCGCGCTCCTCGTATGCTGTTGCGCGCACTCCTGGTGTGATGTTGCACGCACGCCTGGTGCGATACTGCGCGCACTCCTGGTGCGGTGCTGCGCGCGCTCAACGTGTGCTGTTGCGCGCACTCCTGGTGCGCTGCTGCGCGCACTCCTGGTGCGCTGCTGCGCGCACTCCTGGTGCGCTGCTGCGCGCACTCCTGGTGCGCTGCTGCGCTCACTCCTCGTGTGCTGCTGCACGCACTCCTCGTGCGCTATTGCGCGCACTCCTGGTGTTATTAAAAGGGTTATAAATCAGGTAGGTGCGGGAGGATTTTATAAATCTATCTCCCAAATCTACGGCGGTTCCTTACGTTGGTGTATGATGAATTCCAGGGTCATCGAAAGCCGCGTCTCCGCCCACACCCCGGGATTCGAGCCCGCAGACTTCGGGTACGAGACCAGACGCCGCAGGGTGTTCCATGTTTCCTGCTCGGTGCTGACGACATCAGCTCGTGAACTTCCCCCAGTGCGTCGGGTTGGAGATCCGAGCGGTTCAGTGAGCCTGCTACGGACAAAGACATATTTCCAAAGTAAGATCTGTCCATTTTTATTTCGAGTCCCGAGTTGACGCTACCCTCATTTCGTTTTTGTTAATGAGATTCTGATCGTGACCTAGATTTGTTGTGTGTAGTTTTCCCTCGGTAGGGGCCCATACCGAGGTTTATTGCATGTTTGTAACATATTCCATTTTGAACTTTTAATCCGTGAGCATTGGCCAGCTCGTGGATTGGATGTTTGAGAAGGACGAGTAGTCTTGTTTGATCAATAAAAACTAACAAATTAACGGTACTTGGTTACGGTTACATACAGTGGGTTTTTTGAATAATATTTGCCTTTGTCCTCAGAAAACGGTAATGATGGTGAAGGCACTGAATGTTTAGATCCAAGACCAGGGGCTTACGCGCACTCTTCGTGTGCTGTTGCGCGCCCGCCTGGTGCGCTACTGCGCGCACTCCAGGTGCGCTGCTGCGCGCGCTCCTCGTGTGCTGTTGCGCGCACTCCTGGTGCGCTGCTGCGCACACTCCTGGTGCGCTGCTGTGCGCACTCCTGGTGTGCTGCTGCGCGCACTCCTGGTGCGCTGCTGCGCGCACTCCTGGTGCGCTGCTGCGCGCACTCCTGGTGCGCTGCTGCGCACACTCCTCGTGTGCTGCTGCACGCACTCCTCGTGCGCTATTGCGCGCACTCCTGGTGTTATTAAAAGGGTTATATATCAGGTAGGTGCGGGAGGATTTTATAAATCTATCTCCCAAATCTACGGCGGTTCCTAACGTTGGTGTATGATGAATTCTAGGGTCATGGAAAGCCGCGTCTCTGCCCACACCCCGGGATTTGAGCCCGCAGACTTCGGGTACGAGACCAGACGCCGCAGGGTGTTCCATGTTTCCTGCTCGTTGCTGACGACATCAGCTCGTGAACTTCCCCCAGCGCGTCGGGTTGGAGATCCGAGCGGTTCAGTGAGCCTGCTACGGACAAAGACATATTTCCAAAGTAAGATCTGTCCATTTTTATTTCGAGTCCCGAGTTGACGCTACCCTCATTTCGTTGTTGTTAATGAGATTCTGATCGTGACCTAGATTTGTTGTGTGTAGTTTTCCCTCGGTAGGGGCCCATACCGAGGTTTATTGCATGTTTGTAACATATTCCATTTTGAACTTCTAATCCGTGAGCATTGGCCAGGTCGTGGATTGGATGTTTGAGAAGGACGAGTAGTCTTGTTTGATTAACAAAAACTAACAAATTAATGGTACTTGGTTACGGTTACATACAGTGGGTTTTTTGAATAATTTTTGCCTTTGTCCTCAGAAAACGGTAATGATGGTGAAGGCACTGAATATTTAGATCCAAGACCAGGGGCTTAGGCGCACTCTTCGTGTGCTGTTGCGCGCCCACCTGGTGCGCTACTGCGCGAACTCCAGATGCGCTGCTGCGCGCACTCTTCGTGTGCTGCTGCGCGCACTCCTGGTGTTATTAAAAGGGTTATATATCAGGTAGGTGCGGGAGGATTTTATAAATCTATCTCCCAAATCTACGGCGGTTCCTAACGTTGGTGTATGATGAATTCCAGGGTCATCGAAAGCCGCGTCTCCGCCCACACCCCGGGATTCGAGCCCGCAGACTTCGGGTACGAGACCAGACGCCGCAGGGTGTTCCATGTTTCCTGCTCGGTGCTGACGACATCAGCTCGTGAACTTCCCCCAGCGCGTCGGGTTGGAGATCCGAGCGGTTTAGTGAGCCTGCTACGGACAAAGACATATTTCGAGTCCCGAGTTGACGCTACCCTCATTTCGTTGTTGTTAATGAGATTCTGATCGTGACCTAGATTTGTTGTGTGTAGTTTTCCCTCGGTAGGGGCCCCATACTGAGGTTTATTGCATGTTTGTAACATGTTCCATTTTGAACTTTTAATCCGTGAGCATTGGCCAGCTCGTGGATTGGATGTTTGAGAAGGACGAGTAGTCTTGTTTGATTAACAAAAACTAACAAATTAATGGTACTTGGTTACGGTTACATATAGTGGGTTTTTTGAATAATTTTTGCCTTTGTCCTCAGAAAACGGTAATGATGGTGAAGGCACTGAATGTTTAGATCCAAGACCAGGGGCTTACGCGCACTCTTCGTGTGCTGTTGCGCGCCCGCCTGGTGCGCTACTGCGCGCACTCCAGGTGCGCTGCTGCACGCGCTCCTCGTGTGCTGTTGCGCGCACTCCTGGTGCGCTGCTGCGCACACTCCTGGTGCGCTGCTGCGCGCACTCCTGGTGTGCTGCTGCGCGCACTCCTGGTGCGCTGCTGCGCGCGCTCCTCGTGTGCTGTTGCGCGCACTCCTGGTGCGCTGCTGCGCACACTCCTCGTGTGCTGCTGCACGCACTCCTCGTGCGCTATTGCGCGCACTCCTGGTGTTATTAAAAGGGTTATATATCAGGTAGGTGCGGGAGGATTTTATAAATCTATCTCCCAAATCTACGGCGGTTCCTAACGTTGGTGTATGATGAATTCCAGGGTCATCGAAAGCCGCGTCTCCGCCCACACCCCGGGATTCGAGCCCGCAGACTTCGGGTACGAGACCAGACGCCGCAGGGTGTTCCATGTTTCCTGCTCGGTGCTGACGACATCAGCTCGTGAACTTCCCCCAGCGCGTCGGGTTGGAGATCCGAGTGGTTCAGTGAGCCTGCTACGGACAAAGACATATTTCCAAAGTAAGATCTGTCCATTTTTATTTCGAGTCCCGAGTTGACGCTACCCTCATTTCGTTGTTGTTAATGAGATTCTGATCGTGACCTAGATTTGTTGTGTGTAGTTTTCCCTCGGTAGGGGCCCATACCGAGGTTTATTGCATGTTTGTAACATATTCCATTTTGAACTTTTAATCCGTGAGCATTGGCCAGCTCGTGGATTGGATGTTTGAGAAGGACGAGTAGTCTTGTTTGATTAACAAAAACTAACAAATTAATGGTACTTGGTTACGGTTACATACAGTGGGATTTTTGAATAATTTTTGCCTTTGTCCTCAGAAAACGGTAATGATGGTGAAGGCACTGAATGTTTTGATCCAAGACCAGGGGCTTACGCGCACTCTTCGTGTGCTGTTGCGCGCCCGCCTGGTGCGCTACTGCGCGCACTCCAGGTGCGCTGCTGCGCGCACTCTTCGTGTGCTGTTGCGCGCCCACCTGGTGCGCTACTGCGCGCACTCCAGATGCGCTGCTGCGCACGCTCCTCGTGTGCTGTTGCGCGCACTCCTGGTGCACTGCTGCGCGCACTCCTGGTGCGCTGCTGCGCGCACTCCTGGTGTGCTGCTGCGCGCACTCCTGGTGCGCTGCTGCGCGCACTCCTGGTGCGCTGCTGCGCGCACTCCTGGTGCGCTGCTGCGCGCACTCCTGGTGCGCTGCTGCGCACACTCCTCGTGTGCTGCTGCACGCACTCCTCGTGCGCTATTGCGCGCACTCCTGGTGTTATTAAAAGGGTTATATATCAGGTAGGTGCGGGAGGATTTTATAAATCTATCTCCCAAATCTACGGCGGTTCCTAACGTTGGTGTATGATGAATTCCAGGGTCATCGAAAGCCGCGTCTCCGCCCACACCCCGGGATTCGAGCCCGCAGACTTCGGGTACGAGACCAGACACAGCACACTCCTCGTGTGCTGCTGCACGCACTCCTCGTGCGCTATTGCGCGCACTCCTGGTGTTATTAAAAGGGTTATATATCAGGTAGGTGCGGGAGGATTTTATAAATCTATCTCCCAAATCTACGGCGGTTCCTAACGTTGGTGTATGATGAATTCCAGGGTCATCGAAAGCCGCGTCTCCGCCCACACCCCGGGATTCGAGCCCGCAGACTTCGGGTACGAGACCAGACGCCGCAGGGTGTTCCATGTTTCCTGCTCGGTGCTGACGACATCAGCTCGTGAACTTCCCCCAGCGCGTCGGGTTGGAGATCCGAGTGGTTCAGTGAGCCTGCTACGGACAAAGACATATTTCCAAAGTAAGATCTGTCCATTTTTATTTCGAGTCCCGAGTTGACGCTACCCTCATTTCGTTGTTGTTAATGAGATTCTGATCGTGACCTAGATTTGTTGTGTGTAGTTTTCCCTCGGTAGGGGCCCATACCGAGGTTTATTGCATGTTTGTAACATATTCCATTTTGAACTTTTAATCCGTGAGCATTGGCCAGCTCGTGGATTGGATGTTTGAGAAGGACGAGTAGTCTTGTTTGATTAACAAAAACTAACAAATTAATGGTACTTGGTTACGGTTACATACAGTGGGATTTTTGAATAATTTTTGCCTTTGTCCTCAGAAAACGGTAATGATGGTGAAGGCACTGAATGTTTTGATCCAAGACCAGGGGCTTACGCGCACTCTTCGTGTGCTGTTGCGCGCCCGCCTGGTGCGCTACTGCGCGCACTCCAGGTGCGCTGCTGCGCGCACTCTTCGTGTGCTGTTGCGCGCCCACCTGGTGCGCTACTGCGCGCACTCCAGATGCGCTGCTGCGCACGCTCCTCGTGTGCTGTTGCGCGCACTCCTGGTGCACTGCTGCGCGCACTCCTGGTGCGCTGCTGCGCGCACTCCTGGTGTGCTGCTGCGCGCACTCCTGGTGCGCTGCTGCGCGCACTCCTGGTGCGCTGCTGCGCGCACTCCTGGTGCGCTGCTGCGCGCACTCCTGGTGCGCTGCTGCGCGCACTCCTGGTGCGCTGCTGCGCACACTCCTCGTGTGCTGCTGCACGCACTCCTCGTGCGCTATTGCGCGCACTCCTGGTGTTATTAAAAGGGTTATATATCAGGTAGGTGCGGGAGGATTTTATAAATCTATCTCCCAAATCTACGGCGGTTCCTAACGTTGGTGTATGATGAATTCCAGGGTCATCGAAAGCCGCGTCTCCGCCCACACCCCGGGATTCGAGCCCGCAGACTTCGGGTACGAGACCAGACGCTGCAGGGTGTTCCATGTTTCCTGCTCGGTGCTGACGACATCAGCTCGTGAACTTCCCCCAGCGCGTCGGGTTGGAGATCCGAGCGGTTCAGTGAGCCTGCTACGGACAAAGACCAGTGGGTTTTTTGAATAATTTTTGCCTTTGTCCTCAGAAAACGGTAATGATGGTGAAGGCACTGAATGTTTAGATCCAAGACCAGGGGCTTAGGCGCACTCTTCGTGTGCTGTTGCGCGCCCACCTGGTGCGCTACTGCGCGAACTCCAGGTGCGCTGCTGCGCGCACTCTTCGTGTGCTGCTGCGCGCACTCCTGGTGCGCTGCTGCGCGCGCTCCTGGTGCGCTGCTGCGCGCACTCCTGGTGTGCTGCTGCGCGCACTCCTGGTGCGCTGCTGCGCGCACTCCTGTTGCGCTGCTGCGCACACTCCTCGTGTGCTGCTGCACGCACTCCTCGTGCGCTATTGCGCGCACTACTGGTGTTATTAAAAGGGTTATATATCAGGTAGGTGCGGGAGGATTTTATAAATCTATCTCCCAAATCTACGGCGGTTCCTAACGTTGGTGTATGATGAATTCCAGGGTCATCGAAAGCCGCGTCTCCGCCCACACCCCGGGATTCGAGCCCGCAGACTTCGGGTACGAGACCAGACGCCGCAGGGTGTTCCATGTTTCCTGCTCGGTGCTGACGACATCAGCTCGTGAACTTCCCCCAGCGCGTCGGGTTGGAGATCCGAGCGGTTCAGTGAGCCTGCTACGGACAAAGACATATTTCCAAAGTAAGATCTGTCCATTTTTATTTCGAGTCCCGAGTTGACGCTACCCTCATTTCGTTGTTGTGTCATGGGGTCTACTAAGTCTGGGAGTGATTTAAAACCAAACCCGGAACGTTTCGAGGCATTTATTCAAACTAAACTTAAAATGTTACAAATATGCTTAAAATTATACTTTGCGTGATTTACACGAACAAGTGGCGCCATCTAGTTTTGATGGGCCGAACTAAACTGACTTACAATTTAAACATACCGCCCCCGGAAGGACCGATGGTCCTTCTATAATTAACATTAAATTTCCAAACACATCTATTTACATTGCAATTAGTCGAGGGTTATGGGTAAAGGACAAATTTTTGAAGTTGGCCGTTGTATCAAGGAACTTTTATGCTTTAAATATAATACTCTATAGATATTATCCTGTCCCGGGGGAACTGCTACTATAAGACCACAGAGCCATTTCGCGGGAGGTAAGTGATCTTCCTTAACCAGAACAACGTCGCCAACCTTTCGTTTAGGTGTACGAGTTTTCCATTTAGAAAATGACCCGGGGTCAATAGAGTCGGATCATCATGATCAAAACTTGTCTCTGTGACAAAGGCTGAGAATTGAGGCAGGCCTCAATTTGCGCTAGAACTGTAGCCACTTCTTCTTATGTCAAGGTTGAGTCTCCTTGCAAAGTTCTGTCAAGTGCATCTGCCACGATGAGTTTTGCTGAATGTGATTCTCCACTAATAATCATGGGATGCTTGTTATGATCCGGTAAGTTTGACCTTTCCATTCAACCCCCAACTTTCAACATTCCATACTTGTCAAGGAACGGAGTCCGATTCCGAAGTTGCGATCGAAGCAGCATGAGCCTTCTCTTTCTGAGATCTTTATCTTTACCTTTGCTTTAAAATCTGTTTGGTCTGTTTTTGGACTGATCGCTTGTGGCTTGCAAATATCTTCTGGACCGTACTTCCACAATTTGTTTTCGATTAACTCAAAAGGAGCAATCCCACGCAAAGCACAGTCGGCGGGATTTTGTGTGGACTGTATATGTGAAGTGTCGAAAAGATTCAGTATTTTGGAAGTACGGTTTGCCACAAACGTCTTCCATCGGCTTGGATGATCACTCAACCAAGCCAATACGATAGTAGAGTCTGTCCACGCGTGTATACATGATTTGTCAATATTTAAGACTTCTGCTACTTCCCGAAGTAGTTTTGCGAGCAGCACTGCTCCATACAATTCCAGTCGAGGAATTGACACTTGCTTGATGGGTGCAACCTTGGTTTTTGCCGTGACCAGATGAGTACTGATTGTCCCATCAGCAGCGATGCAGCGAACGTAAATAACTGCTGCGTAAGAAGCGCTGCTGGCGTCGCTGAGCCCGTGTAACTCCGTCCGGTTGTCGCAACGATTTGTCTCCATCCATCGCGGGATGTGAAAATGGGCCAACTTAGACAACTCGTTGCGATAAAGGTCCCATTCTCGGACTAACTCAGGCGGGAGTTCACTATCCCAGTCCAGACCGGTGATCCCGAGCTTCTGAATCAATATTTTTGCCGTAATTACACAGGGAGAGACCCATCCTAGTGGGTCGTATAAGGGGCAGATTTCACCAATAATCTGTCGCTTCGTTTGGGGCGCAGATGAATCGAACGACAATTTGACCCTGTAATCAAATTCATCGGTTTGGCGATTCCACGTGAGACCTAACACTTTAGTTATCTCTTCGTCTCCAAATTCTCTGTCTGCTGCCGAATTCTCCATGAGCTTTTCTAACAACTCTGAAAGGTTACTCGCCCATTTTTGCAATTTAAAACCTCCCCTTTCTTCATTCATTTGCTTACACGTCATCTCTGTCTCAGCTTCTGGCGGCAACCAAACTTTACCTACGTCTGGTTCAGACTCTGAAGCTGGAACTTCTTCCATGTGCTCAAGCTTGACGTATTCTTTTGGAACTTGAGCATGATCTTCTTTGGGCTGTGCATTGCTGTATAATCCTTTTTCTAGACTAAACCTCTTCACAGCAACTGCACGCATATCTCCGTCATCAGGTTCTACATAAGGTCGCATAGGTAAGTGTACCTCATATCGACCAGACTCGTCTCTGAGAGTCGCTTGTTGGAAGACCTTCTCACAATTTTGTTCTTCGGGGGTTAGCACTTTAGTTGTTAACGAACTAGGTTCCGCTTCTAGTTCCCGAAACTTTTTCAGGAACGCATTCTCTTCCAAATTTACATGGAAGTTCGTTATCACATTATGACAATTTTGATTATTGTCCTCCTGGCCATTTACTTCACCCGATATAATCCATCCAAGGTGTGTCTCCTGCGCAATCATTGAACCGTCGGGCTTTTTAATTAAACCCCCTTTCAGGAGACGACTATACGCCTTGGAACCTAATAAGATATCAATCTTATTAGGTGTATTATATTGTGGATCCGCTAAGTCCAGGTTAGATATATCCGCCCAATCTGGGAGTCCGAACTCCTTTTCGGGAAGCTCGGACGTTACGGTGCTGAGCACGTATGCTTGCACTAGCAGTTTAAAAGTGGGATCATAGAGTGATCGAATGTGTAGCATAACCATCGCCTTCGAGGTTAGACCACTCAGACCGCCACCTAAACCGGATATTTTGGTATTTACCGCTATCTTAGTCAGCCGTAGCAACTTTACGGCTGCTTCAGTAATGAAAGACGCTTTGGACCCCTGGTCCATCAAGGCTCTCAATAACTGAAGGTGTCCATGTTTTGACTCGGCTTTAATTAAAGCCGTGGCTAATAAGGCCTGCTGGAGGACCTTTCCTGTCATAACATGTGAAACTATGTTGGCCTCCCTCATCTCAACAGATGATTCCGGGTGATTGCACTCATTCCCTGACACAGTGTCTGCTGCCACTGTGAGTGGGTTAGGTTTCCCATGGAGAAGTGTATGATGCTTTCTATTGCATATACGACATTTGGTGGATAAACGACATAATTTTCCTGTGTGACCGCTGCCAAGACAATTATAGCAAAGCTTCAGAGATTTCACTATATCTTGCCGGTTACTAAGATCTAATTTGGCAAACTTACCACAGGAATATAATTTGTGTGATTCCTGGCAGTGTGGACATGACATATTCGAGCAAGTTGTGACATGCAAGACTTTTACGTTGTTCTGGTTAGGCTTAGGTTTACTTTTCGTTGGCTCTACACATTCTAACGCACGAAACCGAGACTCGAGAAACTTTTTAAAGTTATCAAATGAAGGCAAATCTTTATTTGACGAATTTACCTGTAATTCCCATTGCTTACGCGTTTCAACGTCCAACTTCAAGGTTACAATATATATGACAATAATGTCCCATGTTGATACATTAATACCTAAGTTAGACAATTCGTGCATACAATCGGATGTGGTATCAAGAAGCTCTTTCAAAGATCGAGACGATTCACAACTCATGGATCTCTGTTCAAAAAGACGTTTTAAAATACAGTTTGACATATATCTTTTGTTATCGAACCTATCTGATAACAAATCCCAACATTTTTTGTAATTGGCCTGTGTTATCGGAATATGCTTAATAATTTTCTCTGCTTCGCCTCTCACTTGCGTTTTTAAATAATGTAGCCGTTGAACATCATCGAGGGCCGAGTTGTTATGTACTAACGAGCAAAACAAATCCTTAAAAGTCGGCCACTCCGAGTATTCTCCGTTAAACACCGGGATGGAAATACTCGGTAACCTCAACGACTCCTGTTTTGTGATAGTTGTGACGGACGAAGTAGGCTGCGGGTTTCTTGGTCTGAAAGACTCCAACGCTAACTTCAGCTCCCCTTTATACATGAGATAGGTTTCATATCCGAGATTGTATGTGTCGTTTTCTATATAGCTGCTTCTTTCCAAAACTTCCTTTTTGTAACTCGATAATATTTGTTCATGCTTCTTTGAAAACTTGTCTATTAACTCATCCAAGCCTTCCAATCTTGCTATTATGTATTGTTCTGTAATTCTTTCCGTAGGTGACTTTCTAAAGTTTGATCTTCCTCTTTCAATTTGATTTTTCATGTCTTCTATAACTCGCATATCGCCTTCCATTATGATAAACGTGTGAGTCTGTTTTTAATTTTAAAGTAATGCTCAATAGTTTTTTCTAAGTCAATATGACGAAACCACGATTTTTCTAAGTCGATGGCTTTTTTGTGCAAATTTTTCTAAGTGTTTGGGACTTGTATCTGCTCGCTCGGAAATCGGGCATAGGTTCCCCGTTCCCTCGTTTTTATCGAAATTATTCTAAGTCCTGAGCTACACTTCAAAATTTTACAAGTCCATGCATTACTTTAAATTTTCTAAGTCTTGAATCTCTGTATAATAACTTGAACAGTACTCACAGTTTAATCCGGAACTTTACCACTTGTCCAATAGCCTGAGTTGCCGTAGTCCACTAGATGGCTTCACTTGTACTGCTTCCACACGACGATCTTGAATGGCTGGAACACTGCGTCACCTTGCTGTTGCTGCGCCACCTTGCTGATACTGCGCCACCTTGCTGATACTGCGTCACCTTGCTTGTACTGCGCCACCTTGCTGATACTGCGTCACCTTGCTTATACTGCGTCACCTTGCTGATACTGCGCCACCTTGCTGTCATTTATCACTGATATCCACCACTAACTAAACTTCCCCAGTGTGTGCATGTGCGAATCGCACCAAAAATACGTTCCGACTCCGATAGGACCTTTTATGTCATGGGGTCTACTAAGTCTGGGAGTGATTTAAAACCAAACCCGGAACGTTTCGAGGCATTTATTCAAACTAAACTTAAAATGTTACAAATATGCTTAAAATTATACTTTGCGTGATTTACACGAACAAGTGGCGCCATCTAGTTTTGATGGGCCGAACTAAACTGACTTACAATTTAAACAGTTGTTAATGAGATTCTGATCGTGACCTAGATTTGTTGTGTGTAGTTTTCCCTCGGTAGGGGCCCATACCGAGGTTTATTGCATGTTTGTAACATATTCCATTTTGAACTTTTAATCCGTGAGCATTGGCCAGCTCGTGGATTGGATGTTTGAGAAGGACGAGTAGTCTTGTTCGATTAACAAAAACTAACAAATTAATGGTACTTGGTTACGGTTACATATAGTGGGTTTTTTGAATAATTTTTGCCTTTGTCCTCAGAAAACGGTAATGATGGTGAAGGCACTGAATGTTTAGATCCAAGACCAGGGGCTTACGCGCACTCTTCGTGTGCTGTTGTGCGCCCGCCTGGTGCGCTACTGCGCGCACTCCAGGTGCGCTGCTACGCGCGCTCCTCGTGTGCTGTTGCGCGCACTCCTGGTGCGCTGCTGCGCACACTCCTGGTGCGCTGCTGCGCGCACTCCTGGTGTGCTGCTGCGCGCACTCCTGGTGCGCTGCTGCGCGCGCTCCTCGTGTGCTGTTGCGCGCACTCCTGGTGCGCTGCTGCGCACACTCCTCGTGTGCTGCTGCACGCATTCCTCGTGCGCTATTGCGCGCACTCCTGGTGCTATTAAAAGGGTTATATATCAGGTAGGTGCGGGAGGATTTTATAAATCTATCTCCCAAATCTACGGCGGTTCCTAACGTTGGTGTATGATGAATTCCAGGGTCATCGAAAGCCGCGTCTCCGCCCACACCCCGGGATTCGAGCCCGCAGACTTCGGGTACGAGACCAGACGCCGCAGGGTGTTCCATGTTTCCTGCTCGGTGCTGACGACATCAGCTCGTGAACTTCCCCCAGCGCGTCGGGTTGGAGATCCGAGTGGTTCAGTGAGCCTGCTACGGACAAAGACATATTTCCAAAGTAAGATCTGTCCATTTTTATTTCGAGTCCCGAGTTGACGCTACCCTCATTTCGTTGTTGTTAATGAGATTCTGATCGTGACCTAGATTTGTTGTGTGTAGTTTTCCCTCGGTAGGGGCCCATACCGAGGTTTATTGCATGTTTGTAACATATTCCATTTTGAACTTTTAATCCGTGAGCATTGGCCAGCTCGTGGATTGGATGTTTGAGAAGGACGAGTAGTCTTGTTTGATTAACAAAAACTAACAAATTAATGGTACTTGGTTACGGTTACATACAGTGGGATTTTTAATAATTTTTGCCTTTGTCCTCAGAAAACGGTAATGATGGTGAAGGCACTGAATGTTTAGATCCAAGACCAGGGGCTTACGCGCACTCTTCGTGTGCTGTTGCGCGCCCAACTGGTGCGCTACTGCGCGCACTCCAGGTGCGCTGCTGCGCGCACTCTTCGTGTGCTGTTGCGCGCCCACCTGGTGCGCTACTGCGCGCACTCCAGATGCGCTGCTGCGCACGCTCCTCGTGTGCTGTTGCGCGCACTCCTGGTGCACTGCTGCGCGCACTCCTGGTGCGCTGCTGCGCGCACTCCTGGTGTGCTGCTGCGCGCACTCCTGGTGCGCTGCTGCGCGCACTCCTGGTGCGCTGCTGCGCGCACTCCTGGTGCTCTGCTGCGCGCACTCCTGGTGCGCTGCTGCGCACACTCCTCGTGTGCTGCTGCACGCACTCCTCGTGCGCTATTGCGCGCACTCCTGGTGTTATTAAAAGGGTTATATATCAGGTAGGTGCGGGAGGATTTTATAAATCTATCTCCCAAATCTACGGCGGTTCCTAACGTTGGTGTATGATGAATTCCAGGGTCATCGAAAGCCGCGTCTCCGCCCACACCCCAGGATCCGAGCCCGCAGACTTCGGGTACGAGACCAGACGCCGCAGGGTGTTCCATGTTTCCTGCTCGGTGCTGACGACATCAGCTCGTGAACTTCCCCCAGCGCGTCGGGTTGGAGATCCGAGCGGTTCAGTGAGCCTGCTACGGACAAAGACATATTTCCAAAGTAAGATCTGTCCATTTTTATTTCGAGTCCCGAGTTGACGCTACTCTCATTTCGTTGTTGTTAATGAGATTCTGATCGTGACCTAGATTTGTTGTGTGTAGTTTTCCCTCGGTAGGGGCCCATACCGAGGTTTATTGCATGTTTGTAACATATTCCATTTTGAACTTTTAATCCGTGAGCATTGGCCAGCTCGTGGATTGGATGTTTGAGAAGGACGAGTAGTCTTGTTTGATTAACAAAAACTAACAAATTAACGGTACTTGGTTACGGTTACATACAGTGGGTTTTTTGAATAATATTTGCCTTTGTCCTCAGAAAACGGTAATGATGGTGAAGGCACTGAATGTTTAGATCCAAGACCAGGGGCTTACGCGCACTCTTCGTGTGCTGTTGCGCGCCCGCCTGGTGCGCTACTGCGCGCACTCCAGGTGCGCTGCTGCGCGCGCTCCTCGTGTGCTGTTGCGCGCACTCCTGGTGCGCTGCTGCGCACACTCCTGGTGCGCTGCTGCGCGCACTCCTGGTGTGCTGCTGCGCGCACTCCTGGTGCGCTGCTGCGCGCACTCCTGGTGCGCTGCTGCGCACACTCCTCGTGTGCTGCTGCACGCACTCCTCGTGCGCTATTGCGCGCACTCCTGGTGTTATTAAAAGGGTTATATATCAGGTAGGTGCGGGAGGATTTTATAAATCTATCTCCCAAATCTACGGCGGTTCCTAACGTTGGTGTATGATGAATTCCAGGGTCATCGAAAGCCGCGTCTCCGCCCACACCCCGGGATTCGAGCCCGCAGACTTCGGGTACGAGACCAGACGCCGCAGGGTGTTCCATGTTTCCTGCTCGGTGCTGACGACATCAGCTCGTGAACTTCCCCCAGCGCGTCGGGATGGAGATCCGAGCGGTTCAGTGAGCCTGCTACGGACAAAGACATATTTCCAAAGTAAGATCTGTCCATTTTTATTTCGAGTCCCGAGTTGACGCTACTCTCATTTCGTTGTTGTTAATGAGATTCTGATCGTGACCTAGATTTGTTGTGTGTAGTTTTCCCTCGGTAGGGGCCCATACCGAGGTTTATTGCATGTTTGTAACATATTCCATTTTGAACTTTTAATCCGTGAGCATTGGCCAGCTCGTGGATTGGATGTTTGAGAAGGACGAGTAGTCTTGTTTGATTAACAAAAACTAACAAATTAACGGTACTTGGTTACGGTTACATACAGTGGGTTTTTTGAATAATATTTGCCTTTGTCCTCAGAAAACGGTTATGATGGTGAAGGCACTGAATGTTTAGATCCAAGACCAGGGGCTTACGCGCACTCTTCGTGTGCTGTTGCGCGCCCGCCTGGTGCGCTACTGCGCGCACTCCAGGTGCGCTGCTGCGCGCGCTCCTCGTGTGCTGTTGCGCGCACTCCTGGTGCGCTGCTGCGCACACTCCTGGTGCGCTGCTGCGCGCACTCCTGGTGTGCTGCTGCGCGCACTCCTGGTGCGCTGCTGCGCGCACTCCTGGTGCGCTGCTGCGCACACTCCTCGTGTGCTGCTGCACGCACTCCTCGTGCGCTATTGCGCGCACTCCTGGTGTTATTAAAAGGGTTATATATCAGGTAGGTGCGGGAGGATTTTATAAATCTATCTCCCAAATCTACGGCGGTTCCTAACGTTGGTGTATGATGAATTCCAGGGTCATCGAAAGCCGCGTCTCCGCCCACACCCCGGGATTCGAGCCCGCAGACTTCGGGTACGAGACCAGACGCCGCAGGGTGTTCCATGTTTCCTGCTCGGTGCTGACGACATCAGCTCGTGAACTTCCCCCAGCGCGTCGGGTTGGAGATCCGAGCGGTTTAGTGAGCCTGCTACGGACAAAGACATATTTCGAGTCCCGAGTTGACGCTATCCTCATTTCGTTTTTGTTAATGAGATTTTGATCGTGACCTAGATTTGTTGTGTGTAGTTTTCCCTCGGTAGGGGCCCATACCGAGGTTTATTGCATGTTTGTAACATATTCCATTTTGAACTTTTAATCCGTGAGCATTGGCCAGCTCGTGGATTGGATGTTTGAGAAGGACGAGTAGTCTTGTTTGATCAATAAAAACTAACAAATTAACGGTACTTGGTTACGGTTACATACAATGGGTTTTTTGAATAATATTTGCCTTTGTCCTCAGAAAACGGTAATGATGGTGAAGGCACTGAATGTTTAGATCCAAGACCAGGGGCTTACGCGCACTCTTCGTGTGCTGTTGCGCGCCTGCCTGGTGCGCTACTGCGCGCACTCCAGGTGCGCTGCTGCGCGCGCTCCTCGTGTGCTGTTGCGCGCACTCCTGGTGCGCTGCTGCGCACACTCCTGGTGCGCTGCTGCGCACACTCCTGGTGTGCTGCTGCGCGCACTCCTGGTGCGCTGCTGCGCGCACTCCTGTTGCGCTGCTGCGCACACTCCTCGTGTGCTGCTGCACGCACTCCTCGTGCGCTATTGCGCGCACTCCTGGTGTTATTAAAAGGGTTATATATCAGGTAGGTGCGGGAGGATTTTATAAATCTATCTCCCAAATCTACGGCGGTTCCTAACGTTGGTGTATGATGAATTCCAGGGTCATCGAAAGCCGCGTCTCCGCCCACACCCCGGGATTCGAGCCCGCAGACTTCGGGTACGAGACCAGACGCCGCAGGGTGTTCCATGTTTCCTGCTCGGTGCTGACGACATCAGCTCGTGAACTTCCCCCAGCGCGTCGGGTTGGAGATCCGAGCGGTTCAGTGAGCCTGCTACGGACAAAGACATATTTCCAAAGTAAGATCTGTCCATTTTTATTTCGAGTCCCGAGTTGACGCTACCCTCATTTCGTTGTTGTTAATGAGATTCTGATCGTGACCTAGATTTGTTGTGTGTAGTTTTCCCTCGGTAGGGGCCCATACTGAGGTTTATTGCATGTTTGTAACATGTTCCATTTTGAACTTTTAATCCGTGAGCATTGGCCAGCTCGTGGATTGGATGTTTGAGAAGGACGAGTAGTCTTGTTTGATTAACAAAAACTAACAAATTAATGGTACTTGGTTACGGTTACATATAGTGGGTTTTCTGAATAATTTTTGCCTTTGTCCTCAGAAAACGGTAATGATGGTGAAGGCACTGAATGTTTAGATCCAAGACCAGGGGCTTACGCGCACTCTTCGTGTGCTGTTGCGCGCCCGCCTGGTGCGCTACTGCGCGCACTCCAGGTGCGCTGCTGCGCGCGCTTCTCGTGTGCTGTTGCGCGCACTCCTGGTGCGCTGCTGCGCACACTCCTGGTGCGCTGCTGCGCGCACTCCTGATGCGCTGCTGCGCGCACTCCTGGTGCGCTGCTGCGCGCACTCCTGGTGCGCTGCTGCGCACACTCCTCGTGTGCTGCTGCACGCACTCCTCGTGCGCTATTGCGCGCACTCTTGGTGTTTTTAAAAGGGTTATATATCAGGTAGGTGCGGGAGGATTTTATAAATCTATCTCCCAAATCTACGGCGGTTCCTAACGTTGGTGTATGATGAATTCCAGGGTCATCGAAAGCCGCGTCTCCACCCACACCCCGGGATTCGAGCCCGCAGACTTCGGGTACGAGACCAGACGCCGCAGGGTGTTCCATGTTTCCTACTCGGTGCTGACGACATCAGCTCGTGAACTTCCCCCAGCGCGTCGGGTTGGAGATCCGAGCGGTTCAGTGAGCCTGCTACGGACAAAGACATATTTCCAAAGTAAGATCTGTCCATTTTTATTTCGAGTCCCGAGTTGACGCTACCCTCATTTCGTTGTTGTTAATGAGATTCTGATCGTGACCTAGATTTGTTGTGTGTAGTTTTCCATCGGTAGGGGCCCATACCGAGGTTTATTGCATGTTTGTAACATATTCCATTTTGAACTTTTAATCCGTGAGCATTGGCCAGCTCGTGGATTGGATGTTTGAGAAGGACGAGTAGTCTGGTTTGATCAATTAAAACTAACAAATTAACGGTACTTGGTTACGGTTACATACAGTGGGTTTTTTGAATAATTTTTGCCTTTGTCCTCAGAAAACGGTAATGATGGTGAAGGCACTGAATGTTTAGATCCAAGACCAGGGGCTTACGCGCACTCTTCGTGTGCTGTTGCGCGCTCGCCTGGTGCGCTACTGCGCGCACTCCAGGTGCGCTGCTGCGCGCACTCTTCGTGTGCTGTTGCGCGCCCACCTGGTGCGCTACTGCGCGCACTCCAGATGCGCTGCTGCGCACGCTCCTCGTGTGCTGTTGCGCGCACTCCTGGTGCACTGCTGCGCGCACTCCTGGTGCGCTGCTGCGCGCACTCCTGGTGCGCTGCTGCGCGCACTCCTGGTGCGCTGCTGCGCGCACTCCTGGTGCGCTGCTGCGCGCACTCCTGGTGCGCTGCTGCGCGCACTCCTGGTGCGCTGCTGCGCGCACTCCTGGTGCGCTGCTGCGCACACTCCTCGTGTGCTGCTGCACGCACTCCTCGTGCGCTATTGCGCGCACTCCTGGTGTTATTAAAAGGGTTATATATCAGGTAGGTGCGGGAGGATTTTATAAATCTATCTCCCAAATCTACGGCGGTTCCTAACGTTGGTGTATGATGAATTCCAGGGTCATCGAAAGCCGCGTCTCCGCCCACACCCCGGGATTCGAGCCCGCAGACTTCGGGTACGAGACCAGACGCCGCAGGGTGTTCCATGTTTCCTGCTCGGTGCTGACGACATCAGCTCGTGAACTTCCCCCAGCGCGTCGGGTTGGAGATCCGAGCGGTTCAGTGAGCCTGCTACGGACAAAGACATATTTCCAAAGTAAGATCTGTCCATTTTTATTTCGAGTCCCGAGTTGACGCTACCCTCATTTCGTTGTTGTTAATGAGATTCTGATCGTGACCTAGATTTGTTGTGTGTAGTTTTCCCTCGGTAGGGGCCCATACCGAGGTTTATTGCATGTTTGTAACATATTCCATTTTGAACTTCTAATCCGTGAGCATTGGCCAGCTCGTGGATTGGATGTTTGAGAAGGACGAGTAGTCTTGTTTGATTAACAAAAACTAACAAATTAATGGTACTTGGTTACGGTTACATACAGTGGGTTTTTTGAATAATTTTTGCCTTTGTCTTCAGAAAACGGTAATGATGGTGAAGGCACTGAATGTTTAGATCCAAGACCAGGGGCTTAGGCGCACTCTTCGTGTGCTGTTGCGCGCCCACCTGGTGCGCTACTGCGCGAACTCCAGGTGCGCTGCTGCGCGCACTCTTCGTGTGCTGCTGCGCGCACTCCTGGTGCGCTGCTGCGCGCGCTCCTCGTATGATGCTGCACGCGCTCCTCGTATGCTGTTGCGCGCACTTCTGGTGCGCTGCTGCGCGCACTCCTGGTGCGCTGTTGCACGCACTCCTCGTGCGCTATTGCGCGCACTCCTGGTGTTATTAAAAGGGTTATATATCAGGTAGGTGCGGGAGGATTTTATAAATCTATCTCCCAAATCTACGGCGGTTCCTAACGTTGGTGTATGATGAATTCCAGGGTCATCGAAAGCCGCGTCTCCGCCCACACCCCGGGATTCGAGCCCGCAGACTTTGGGTACGAGACCAGACGCCGCAGGGTGTTCCATGTTTCCTGCTCGGTGCTGACGACATCAGCTCGTGAACTTCCCCCAGCGCGTCGGGTTGGAGATCCGAGCGGTTCAGTGAGCCTGCTACGGACAAAGACATATTTCCAAAGTAAGATCTGTCCATTTTTATTTCGAGTCCCGAGTTGACGCTACCCTCATTTCGTTGTTGTTAATGAGATTCTGATCGTGACCTAGATTTGTTGTGTGTAGTTTTCCCTCGGTAGGGGCCCATACTGAGGTTTATTGCATGTTTGTAACATGTTCCATTTTGAACTTTTAATCCGTGAGCATTGGCCAGCTCGTGGATTGGATGTTTGAGAAGGACGAGTAGTCTTGTTTGATTAACAAAAACTAACAAATTAATGGTACTTGGTTACGGTTACATATAGTGGGTTTTTTGAATAATTTTTGCCTTTGTCCTCAGAAAACGGTAATGATGGTGAAGGCACTGAATGTTTAGATCCAAGACCAGGGGCTTACGCGCACTCTTCGTGTGCTGTTGCGCGCCCGCCTGGTGCGCTACTGCGCGCACTCCAGGTGCGCTGCTGCACGCGCTCCTCGTGTGCTGTTGCGCGCACTCCTGGTGCGCTGCTGCGCACACTCCTGGTGCGCTGCTGCGCGCACTCCTGGTGTGCTGCTGCGCGCACTCCTGGTGCGCTGCTGCGCGCGCTCCTCGTGTGCTGTTGCGCGCACTCCTGGTGCGCTGCTGCGCACACTCCTCGTGTGCTGCTGCACGCACTCCTCGTGCGCTATTGCGCGCACTCCTGGTGTTATTAAAAGGGTTATATATCAGGTAGGTGCGGGAGGATTTTATAAATCTATCTCCCAAATCTACGGCGGTTCCTAACGTTGGTGTATGATGAATTCCAGGGTCATCGAAAGCCGCGTCTCCGCCCACACCCCGGGATTCGAGCCCGCAGACTTCGGGTACGAGACCAGACGCCGCAGGGTGTTCCATGTTTCCTGCTCGGTGCTGACGACATCAGCTCGTGAACTTCCCCCAGCGCGTCGGGTTGGAGATCCGAGTGGTTCAGTGAGCCTGCTACGGACAAAGACATATTTCCAAAGTAAGATCTGTCCATTTTTATTTCGAGTCCCGAGTTGACGCTACCCTCATTTCGTTGTTGTTAATGAGATTCTGATTGTGACCTAGATTTGTTGTGTGTAGTTTTCCCTCGGTAGGGGCCCATACCGAGGTTTATTGCATGTTTGTAACATATTCCATTTTGAACTTTTAATCCGTGAGCATTGGCCAGCTCGTGGATTGGATGTTTGAGAAGGACGAGTAGTCTTGTTTGATTAACAAAAACTAACAAATTAATGGTACTTGGTTACGGTTACATACAGTGGGATTTTTGAATAATTTTTGCCTTTGTCCTCAGAAAACGGTAATGATGGTGAAGGCACTGAATGTTTAGATCCAAGACCAGGGGCTTACGCGCACTCTTCGTGTGCTGTTGCGCGCCCGCCTGGTGCGCTACTGCGCGCACTCCAGGTGCGCTGCTGCGCGCACTCTTCGTTTGCTGTTGCGCGCCCACCTGGTGCGCTACTGCGCGCACTCCAGATGCGCTGCTGCGCACGCTCCTCGTGTGCTGTTGCGCGCACTCCTGGTGCACTGCTGCGCGCACTCCTGGTGCGCTGCTGCGCGCACTCCTGGTGTGCTGCTGCGCGCACTCCTGGTGCGCTGCTGCGCGCACTCCTGGTGCGCTGCTGCGCGCACTCCTGGTGCGCTGCTGCGCGCACTCCTGGTGCGCTGCTGCGCGCACTCCTGGTGCGCTGCTGCGCACACTCCTCGTGTGCTGCTGCACGCACTCCTCGTGCGCTATTGCGCGCACTCCTGGTGTTATTAAAAGGGTTATATATCAGGTAGGTGCGGGAGGATTTTATAAATCTATCTCCCAAATCTACGGCGGTTCCTAACGTTGGTGTATGATGAATTCCAGGGTCATCGAAAGCCGCGTCTCCGCCCACACCCCGGGATTCGAGCCCGCAGACTTCGGGTACGAGACCAGACGCCGCAGGGTGTTCCATGTTTCCTGCTCGGTGCTGACGACATCAGCTCGTGAACTTCCCCCAGCGCGTCGGGTTGGAGATCCGAGCGGTTCAGTGAGCCTGCTACGGACAAAGACATATTTCCAAAGTAAGATCTGTCCATTTTTATTTCGAGTCCCGAGTTGACGCTACCCTCATTTCGTTGTTGTTAATGAGATTCTGATCGTGACCTAGATTTGTTGTGTGTAGTTTTCCCTCGGTAGGGGCCCATACCGAGGTTTATTGCATGTTTGTAACATATTCCATTTTGAACTTTTAATCCGTGAGCATTGGCCAGCTCGTGGATTGGATGTTTGAGAAGGACGAGTAGTCTTGTTTGATTAACAAAAACTAACAAATTAATGGTACTTGGTTACGGTTACATACAGTGGGATTTTTGAATAATTTTTGCCTTTGTCCTCAGAAAACGGTAATGATGGTGAAGGCACTGAATGTTTAGATCCAAGACCAGGGGCTTACGCGCACTCTTCGTGTGCTGTTGCGCGCCCGCCTGGTGCGCTACTGCGCGCACTCCAGGTGCGCTGCTGCGCGCACTCTTCGTGTGCTGTTGCGCGCCCACCTGGTGCGCTACTGCGCGCACTCCAGATGCGCTGCTGCGCACGCTCCTCGTGTGCTGTTGCGCGCACTCCTGGTGCACTGCTGCGCGCACTCCTGGTGCGCTGCTGCGCGCACTCCTGGTGCGCTGCTGCGCGCACTCCTGGTGCGCTATTGCGCGCACTCCTGGTGTTATTAAAAGGGTTATATATCAGGTAGGTGCGGGAGGATTTTATAAATCTATCTCCCAAATCTACGGCGGTTCCTAACGTTGGTGTATGATGAATTCCAGGGTCATCGAAAGCCGCGTCTCCGCCCACACCCCGGGATTCGAGCCCGCAGACTTCGGGTACGAGACCAGACGCCGCAGGGTGTTCCATGTTTCCTGCTCGGTGCTGACGACATCAGCTCGTGAACTTCCCCCAGCGCGTCGGGTTGGAGATCCGAGCGGTTCAGTGAGCCTGCTACGGACAAAGACATATTTCCAAAGTAAGATCTGTCCATTAACAAAAACTAACAAATTAATAGTACTTGGTTACGGTTACATACAGTAGGTTTTTTGAATAATTTTTGCCTTTGTCCTCAGAAAACGGTAATGATGGTGAAGGCACTGAATGTTTAGATCCAAGACCAGGGGCTTACGCGCACTCTTCGTGTGCTGTTGCGCGCCCGCCTGGTGCGCTACTGCGCGCACTCCAGGTGCGCTGCTGCGCGCGCTCCTCGTGTGCTGTTGCGCGCACTCCTGGTGCGCTGCTGCGCACACTCCTGGTGCGCTGCTGCGCGCACTCCTGGTGTGTTGCTGCGCGCACTCCTGGTGCGCTGCTGCGCGCACTCCTGGTGCGCTGCTGCGCACACTCCTCGTGTGCTGCTGCACGCACTCCTCGTGCGCTATTGCGCGCACTCCTGGTGTTATTAAAAGGGTTATATATCAGGTAGGTGCGGGAGGATTTTATAAATCTATCTCCCAAATCTACGGCGGTTCCTAACGTTGGTGTATGATGAATTCCAGGGTCATCGAAAGCCGCGTCTCCGCCCACACCCCGGGATTCGAGCCCGCAGACTTCGGGTACGAGACCAGACGCCGCAGGGTGTTCCATGTTTCCTGCTCGGTGCTGACGACATCAGCTCGTGAACTTCCCCCAGCGCGTCGGGTTGGAGATCCGAGCGGTTTAGTGAGCCTGCTACGGACAAAGACATATTTCGAGTCCCGAGTTGACGCTACCCTCATTTCGTTTTTGTTAATGAGATTCTGATCGTGACCTAGATTTGTTGTGTGTAGTTTTCCCTCGGTAGGGGCCCATACCGAGGTTTATTGCATGTTTGTAACATATTCCATTTTGAACTTTTAATCCGTGAGCATTGGCCAGCTCGTGGATTGGATGTTTGAGAAGGACGAGTAGTCTTGTTTGATCAATAAAAACTAACAAATTAATGGTACTTGGTTACGGTTACATACAGTGGGTTTTTTGAATAATATTTGCCTTTGTCCTCAGAAAACGGTAATGATGGTGAAGGCACTGAATGTTTAGATCCAAGACCAGGGGCTTACGCGCACTCTTCGTGTGCTGTTGCGCGCCCGCCTGGTGCGCTACTGCGCGCACTCCAGGTGCGCTGCTGCGCGCGCTCCTCGTGTGCTGTTGCGCGCACTCCTGGTGCGCTGCTGCGCACACTCCTGGTGCGCTGCTGCGCGCACTCCTGGTGTGCTGCTGCGCGCACTCCTGGTGCGCTGCTGCGCGCACTCCTGTTGCGCTGCTGCGCACACTCCTCGTGTGCTGCTGCACGCACTCCTCGTGCGCTATTGCGCGCACTCCTGGTGTTATTAAAAGGGTTATATATCAGGTAGGTGCGGGAGGATTTTATAAATCTATCTCCCAAATCTACGGCGGTTCCTAACGTTGGTGTATGATGAATTCCAGGGTCATCGAAAGCCGCGTCTCCGCCCACACCCCGGGATTCGAGCCCGCAGACTACGGGTACGAGACCAGACGCCGCAGGGTGTTCCATGTTTCCTGCTCGGTGCTGACGACATCAGCTCGTGAACTTCCCCCAGCGCGTCGGGTTGGAGATCCGAGCGGTTCAGTGAGCCTGCTACGGACAAAGACATATTTCCAAAGTAAGATCTGTCCATTTTTATTTCGAGTCCCGAGTTGACGCTACCCTCATTTCGTTGTTGTTAATGAGATTCTGATCGTGACCTAGATTTGTTGTGTGTAGTTTTCCCTCGGTAGGGGCCCATACTGAGGTTTATTGCATGTTTGTAACATGTTCCATTTTGAACTTTTAATCCGTGAGCATTGGCCAGCTCGTGGATTGGATGTTTGAGAAGGACGAGTAGTCTTGTTTGATTAACAAAAACTAACAAATTAATGGTACTTGGTTACGGTTACATACAGTGGGTTTTTTGAATAATTTTTGCCTTTGTCCTCAGAAAACGGTAATGATGGTGAAGGCACTGAATGTTTAGATCCAAGACCAGGGGCTTACGCACGCTCCTCGTGTGCTGTTGCGCGCACTCCTGGTGCACTGCTGCGCGCACTCCTGGTGCGCTGCTGCGCGCACTCTTGGTGTGCTGCTGCGCGCACTCTTGGTGTGCTGTTGCGCGCACTCCTGGTGCGCTGCTGCGCGCACTCCTGGTGCGCTGCTGCGCGCACTCCTGGTGCGCTGCTGCGCACACTCCTCGTGTGCTGCTGCACGCACTCCTCGTCCTTTTGTCCTCAGAAAACGGTAATGATGGTGAAGGCACTGAATGTTTAGATCCAAGACCAGGGGCTTAGGCGCACTCTTCGTGTGCTGTTGCGCGCCCACCTGGTGCGCTACTGCGCGAACTCCAGGTGCGCTGCTGCGCGCACTCTTCGTGTGCTGCTGCGCGCACTCCTGGTGCGCTGCTGCGCGCGCTCCTCGTATGATGCTGCACGCGCTCCTCGTATGCTGTTGCGCGCACTTCTGGTGCGCTGCTGCGCGCACTCCTGGTGCGCTGCTGCACGCACTCCTCGTGCGCTATTGCGCGCACTCCTGGTGTTATTAAAAGGGTTATATATCAGGTAGGTGCGGGAGGATTTTATAAATCTATCTCCCAAATCTACGGCGGTTCCTAACGTTGGTGTATGATGAATTCCAGGGTCATCGAAAGCCGCGTCTCCGCCCACACCCCGGGATTCGAGCCCGCAGACTTCGGGTACGAGACCAGACGCCGCAGGGTGTTCCATGTTTCCTGCTCGGTGCTGACGACATCAGCTCGTGAACTTCCCCCAGCGCGTCGGGTTGGAGATCCGAGCGGTTTAGTGAGCCTGCTACGGACAAAGACATATTTCGAGTCCCGAGTTGACGCTACCCTCATTTCGTTTTTGTTAATGAGATTCTGATCGTGACCTAGATTTGTTGTGTGTAGTTTTCCCTCGGTAGGGGCCCATACCGAGGTTTATTGCATGTTTGTAACATATTCCATTTTGAACTTTTAATCCGTGAGCATTGGCCAGCTCGTGGATTGGATGTTTGAGAAGGACGAGTAGTCTTGTTTGATCAATAAAAACTAACAAATTAACGGTACTTGGTTACGGTTACATACAGTGGGTTTTTTGAATAATATTTGCCTTTGTCCTCAGAAAACGGTAATGATGGTGAAGGCACTGAATGTTTAGATCCAAGACCAGGGGCTTACGCGCACTCTTCGTGTGCTGTTGCGCGCCCGCCTGGTGCGCTACTGCGCGCACTCCAGGTGCGCTGCTGCGCGCGCTCCTCGTGTGCTGTTGCGCGCACTCCTGGTGCGCTGCTGCGCACACTCCTGGTGCGCTGCTGCGCGCACTCCTGGTGTGCTGCTGCGCGCACTCCTGGTGCGCTGCTGCGCGCACTCCTGTTGCGCTGCTGCGCACACTCCTCGTGTGCTGCTGCACGCACTCCTCGTGCGCTATTGCGCGCACTCCTGGTGTTATTAAAAGGGTTATATATCAGGTAGGTGCGGGAGGATTTTATAAATCTATCTCCCAAATCTACGGCGGTTCCTAACGTTGGTGTATGATGAATTCCAGGGTCATCGAAAGCCGCGTCTCCGCCCACACCCCGGGATTCGAGCCCGCAGACTACGGGTACGAGACCAGACGCCGCAGGGTGTTCCATGTTTCCTGCTCGGTGCTGACGACATCAGCTCGTGAACTTCCCCCAGCGCGTCGGGTTGGAGATCCGAGCGGTTCAGTGAGCCTGCTACGGACAAAGACATATTTCCAAAGTAAGATCTGTCCATTTTTATTTCGAGTCCCGAGTTGACGCTACCCTCATTTCGTTGTTGTTAATGAGATTCTGATCGTGACCTAGATTTGTTGTGTGTAGTTTTCCCTCGGTAGGGGCCCATACTGAGGTTTATTGCATGTTTGTAACATGTTCCATTTTGAACTTTTAATCCGTGAGCATTGGCCAGCTCGTGGATTGGATGTTTGAGAAGGACGAGTAGTCTTGTTTGATTAACAAAAACTAACAAATTAATGGTACTTGGTTACGGTTACATACAGTGGGTTTTTTGAATAATTTTTGCCTTTGTCCTCAGAAAACGGTAATGATGGTGAAGGCACTGAATGTTTAGATCCAAGACCAGGGGCTTACGCACGCTCCTCGTGTGCTGTTGCGCGCACTCCTGGTGCACTGCTGCGCGCACTCCTGGTGCGCTGCTGCGCGCACTCTTGGTGTGCTGCTGCGCGCACTCTTGGTGTGCTGTTGCGCGCACTCCTGGTGCGCTGCTGCGCGCACTCCTGGTGCGCTGCTGCGCGCACTCCTGGTGCGCTGCTGCGCACACTCCTCGTGTGCTGCTGCACGCACTCCTCGTCCTTTTGTCCTCAGAAAACGGTAATGATGGTGAAGGCACTGAATGTTTAGATCCAAGACCAGGGGCTTAGGCGCACTCTTCGTGTGCTGTTGCGCGCCCACCTGGTGCGCTACTGCGCGAACTCCAGGTGCGCTGCTGCGCGCACTCTTCGTGTGCTGCTGCGCGCACTCCTGGTGCGCTGCTGCGCGCGCTCCTCGTATGATGCTGCACGCGCTCCTCGTATGCTGTTGCGCGCACTTCTGGTGCGCTGCTGCGCGCACTCCTGGTGCGCTGCTGCACGCACTCCTCGTGCGCTATTGCGCGCACTCCTGGTGTTATTAAAAGGGTTATATATCAGGTAGGTGCGGGAGGATTTTATAAATCTATCTCCCAAATCTACGGCGGTTCCTAACGTTGGTGTATGATGAATTCCAGGGTCATCGAAAGCCGCGTCTCCGCCCACACCCCGGGATTCGAGCCCGCAGACTTCGGGTACGAGACCAGACGCCGCAGGGTGTTCCATGTTTCCTGCTCGGTGCTGACGACATCAGCTCGTGAACTTCCCCCAGCGCGTCGGGTTGGAGATCCGAGCGGTTTAGTGAGCCTGCTACGGACAAAGACATATTTCGAGTCCCGAGTTGACGCTACCCTCATTTCGTTTTTGTTAATGAGATTCTGATCGTGACCTAGATTTGTTGTGTGTAGTTTTCCCTCGGTAGGGGCCCATACCGAGGTTTATTGCATGTTTGTAACATATTCCATTTTGAACTTTTAATCCGTGAGCATTGGCCAGCTCGTGGATTGGATGTTTGAGAAGGACGAGTAGTCTTGTTTGATCAATAAAAACTAACAAATTAACGGTACTTGGTTACGGTTACATACAGTGGGTTTTTTGAATAATATTTGCCTTTGTCCTCAGAAAACGGTAATGATGGTGAAGGCACTGAATGTTTAGATCCAAGACCAGGGGCTTACGCGCACTCTTCGTGTGCTGTTGCGCGCCCGCCTGGTGCGCTACTGCGCGCACTCCAGGTGCGCTGCTGCGCGCGCTCCTCGTGTGCTGTTGCGCGCACTCCTGGTGCGCTGCTGCGCACACCCCTGGTGCGCTGCTGCGCGCACTCCTGGTGTGCTGCTGCGCGCACTCCTGGTGCGCTGCTGCGCGCACTCCTGTTGCGCTGCTGCGCACACTCCTCGTGTGCTGCTGCACGCACTCCTCGTGCGCTATTGCGCGCACTCCTGGTGTTATTAAAAGGGTTTAAAGCGTGTTCCTTCCTAACTCCATATTCCAGAAAGAAACGACACTTTAAATTGATTGAATGATTTGTATATTCATTTACGAGAGGGTTACAGCGTTTTTATTGTGCTCGCAAAACTGACGTGCATTCGCCGTGGGACGCTAGGACACACTGCCGCTCGCGACCGAGCGAAAGCGATTTAATAACTCGTTTTGTGAAACAATAGGCTGGGCCCGCGGCACAGGTTTGTGCGCGTGCCCATAGCACTCACGCGGCATACAAGCGTTGTTCGTCGGTTTTGCTTGCTTACAAAAATATAAATAATTAATTTTTGTTAAATACAAAATTGGTTGCTACAGTACTCCCCCGCTGAGACCGAAGGTCACGAAGGTCGATAGTAATCTGTGAAGCGAACTGTACGTCCAGATCTGGTCTTCTTTTCTGGTTTAGCCATCTGTGTGGGTCTGGTCTCATCAATCTTCACAGGAACTGATTTGGTAGGAGTCTGTTCCGGTCTTGTTTGTTCTGATTCATATGACATAATATGTGCTGGTTTCAGACGATCTATTGAAACGGTAGACTCTCTGCCATTGATAGAAATTTTAAATGTTTTGTTTTTCCTTTCTATCACTTTGTAGGGGCCTGTATATGGCGGTTCCAGCGAGCGTCTCGATGCATCTTGCCGAAGAAAGACATATTCTGCTGCAGCGAGATCTTTTGGTACATAAAATGGCTTCCTTCCGTGTCTACTTGCAGGTTCTGGAGACAACCGGGCCATGTGGAGTCGGAGTCGAGACACGAAGTTGGTTATGTCATGAGATGTCTTGTCAGGTACGAAGAACTCTCCAGGCAGTCTAAGTGTTTCGCCGTAGACGAGCTCAGCTGCTGAAGCTTTAATATCTTCTTTCCAGGCTGTACGGATACCCAAGAGTACGAGTGGTAGCGCCTCGGTCCATCCGGAATTCTGATGGCACATGATTGCGGCCTTCATTTGACGATGCAGGCGCTCAACCATACCATTGCATGCAGGATGATATGCTGTAGTAGGGCGATGTTGTGCCCCCAAGATGGTCGTCAGTTTGCGGAAGAGCTCACACTGGAACTGTGTTCCTCGGTCGGTGGTGATACGATGTGGTGTTCCAAAGCGAGACACCCAGCCAGCGATGAAGGCGCGGGCACATGTCTCCGCAGTGATGTCTGGAAGTGGATATGCCTCAGGCCAACGCGTGAAACGGTCGATGACAGTGAGACAGTACCTGTAACCACATGAAATTGGTAAAGGGCCCACAATATCCATGTGGATAGTGGAAAAACGTTGAGAAGGGAGAGGGAAATCAGAAGTAGGTGATTGAGTATGCCGGTATACTTTGCATGTTTGGCATTCTGTGCATTCTTTGGCCCATTGTCGGCAATCTTTTTGTGCTCCAGGCCAAATGAATCTCTGGGTGACTAGTTTTGCTGTCGCTTTTGCGCCTGGATGACTCAATCGATGAAGTGCTTCAAAGACCAGTTTTCGGTAAGCAGGTGTCACGTACGGTCGTGGGTTTGGAGTGGAAACATCGCAAAAGACAAATATTTCGGAATCCGGTGCTTTGATTTTCTGAAGCTTGAGTGCTGAACCTCTCTGTAGCAGTTGTCTGAGTTCTGGATCGGTATCTTGTGCCTTGGTGAGTGCTTGGTAGTCCAGTGTTTGAGTGCCAATTTCTTCTATCCGAGAAAGCGCGTCCGCTACGCCATTTTGGCTTCCTTTGACGTACTGTATGTCTGTTGTGAATTGTGATATGTAGTCTAAGTACCGAAATTGCCGGGGAGAACATTTCTCGCGGTTATGGGAAAAGACAAATGTCAGCGGTTTATGATCTGTATAAACCGTGAATGGTCTTGCTTCTACCATATGTCGAAAGTGGCGAATTGCATCGTAGATTGCCAGTAGTTCGCGATCGTAGGGACTATACTTCTTTTGTGCTGGATTTAGGCGTCGCGAAAAGAACGCGAGTGGTTGCCAACTATCGTCGCATTTCTGTTGAAGTACTGCTCCTATCGATGAGTCCGATGCATCCGTAAACACAGCTAACTGCGCATCTGGTTTAGGGTGCGCAAGTAGAACTGCATTTGATAGGCTAGTCTTGCACGCGTTGAAAGCTTGTAACATCTCTGGGGTCATTGTTATGGTTTGTGATCCTCTTGTTTTAGATCCAGATAGCACGACATTGAGAGGTGCTTGGAATTCTGCTGCTCCTGGTATGAATCGGCGGTAGAAGTTGTACATACCGAGGAATCTGCGTACTTCCTTCACAGTTGTTGGAGTAGGGTAGTCTTGGATAGCCTGTACTTTGTCTGAAAGTGGCTTGATACCCGCTGCACTGACTTCGTGCCCAAGAAAAATTATCTGGGTCTTCCCAAACTCGCATTTAGCGGTATTTATGAGCATACCGTAGTCTGCCAAGCGCTGGAAAAGCTGTCGCAAGTGCTGGTAGTGAAGGTCTTCGTTTTCAGAGGCGATTAAAATGTCATCTAAGAATCCGTAGCAAAATGGGAGATCCTTGAGCATTTCATCCACAAACCTCTGGAACGTCTGCGCTGCGTTTCGTAATCCGAAGGTCATGTATGGAAATTCATATAGACCGAATGGCGTGGTGATGGCTGCTTTCGGTATATCTTCTGCGTGCACAGGTATTTGGTTGTAGGCCTTGACCAAATCAATTTTTGAAAATATTGTGGCACCTGCCAGTTGTTGTGAAAAATCCTGAATGTGACGTATTGGGTACTTATCCGGAACAGTACGCGCGTTGAGTGCGCGGTAGTCACCGCATGGACGCCAACCATTGTCCTTCTTGGGTGCGAGGTGAAGTGGGGATGCCCATGAACTTTCAGATCTGCGCGCGGTTCCATTGACTAACATCTCTTCGAATTCCTTCTTGGCGATTATCAGTCTATCTGGTGGAAGTCTTCTAGGGCGACTAGAAACAGGTGGACCTGGCGTTGTGCGAATGTGGTGTTCCGTACCATGCTTAACCTCCTTCCGGGTTCCAGCTGGACATGTGATAGCAGGGTACTCACGTAAGATTTGGTGGTACGCAGTGTCACCGGCTACGGCTTTGATTGATGAGATTGCATCATGTAGCTTGACAGGTGCGCCGGTAGTTGATAGTGTTGTAAGTCCATCTATTAATCGATTATTCCTCACGTCAACTAATAATCCATAAAACCTGAGGAAATCAGCACCTATGATTGGCTTAGACACGTCCGCTATTACAAAACGCCAACTATAAGTACGTCGTAGTCCCAGATCCAGTTGCAGGTGGATCCAGCCGTAGGTTGAGATCGTGGATCCATTCGCGGCAAATAGTTGATAATTTGTCTTGGTACGACTTTGTTTGATTAGTGACCGTGGATACGCACACACCTCTGAGCCCGAATCCATTAGGTATGGAACTTTAGATTGTCGTTCAGTAATAAATAAGCGGACTGTTTTATGCAGGCAGTCGTTAGCCGCTACTTCCGGCTGCCGCTTGCGTTTCCCTGAACGTCGAAATTGCATGGGGTAGTACATCTAGTAGCATGTTCACCAAATTTATTATGATACCAGCATATATCAGGGTTATGACTTTTGGGACGTGAGCGACTGCGTCTGCGCTGCCTGTTGTTGTGTGTATTGGAATCACCGTACTTACGTGACCGGGTCAACTGTTCTTTTAGCGATGAAACTTCCAGGGAAAGTTCACTCAACTGCTTCATCATACCCGCCACTGTGTCTGTCGACGCCACGATGTTTGCCGGAGGCATAGGCACAATATCATAAACCCTATCCGCTAAGTCGGCTATGGTCTCCAATGGTGTATCTGTCTGCGAGGCTATGACTGTCTGAATGTTGTGCGGCAAACGGCTACTCCACAAAGTGCGCAGGAATGTGTCCGGTACGGTTGGGCCTGCTAACGTTTGAAGGTGCCGTAAAAATTGTGAAGGCTTACGGTCACCTAGTTCTTCATGCGTCAGCAGCTGCTTTACCTTCTTTTCTTGAGATTCCGATAGGCGTTTGATTAATTCGGTTTTCAATTTCAGGTACTTATTTTCCGCTGGTGGGGCCACTATCACGTCTTTGACTTCTGCTGCATACTGTTGGTCGAGCTGCGATATAACGTGATAAAACTTTGTTGTATCTGACGTGATACCGGAGATGAGGAATTGGCCTTCAATTTGTGCGAACCACAGCGTAGGTTCCTCGGGCCAAAATGGCGGTATCTTCACTCCTACCTTGAAAATGCTAACCGCACCGTCGCTTTGTTCTCGGCTCCCGCTTTGACTATTCATCTTCAATTCAATCCTGTTCTCTCTATTTATCCAAACGTAGGTGGTCACCACTAAAGCGTGTTCCTTCCTAACTCCATATTCCAGAAAGAAACGACACTTTAAATTGATTGAATGATTTGTATATTCATTTACGAGAGGGTTACAGCGTTTTTATTGTGCTCGCAAAACTGACGTGCATTCGCCGTGGGACGCTAGGACACACTGCCGCTCGCGACCGAGCGAAAGCGATTTAAGCGCACTCACGCGGCATACAAGCGTTGTTCGTCGGTTTTGCTTGCTTACAAAAATATAAATAATTAATTTTTGTTAAATACAAAATTGGTTGCTACAGGTTATATATCAGGTAGGTGCGGGAGGATTTTATAAATCTATCTCCCAAATCTACGGCGGTTCCTAACGTTGGTGTATGATGAATTCCAGGGTCATCGAAAGCCACGTCTCCGCCCACACCCCGGGATTCGAGCCCGCAGACTTCGGGTACGAGACCAGACGCCGCAGGGTGTTCCATGTTTCCTGCTCGGTGCTGACGACATCAGCTCGTGAACTTCCCCCAGCGCGTCGGGTTGGAGATCCGAGCGGTTCAGTGAGCCTGCTACGGACAAAGACATATTTCCAAAGTAAGATCTGTCCATTTTTATTTCGAGTCCCGAGTTGACGCTACCCTCATTTCGTTGTTGTTAATGAGATTCTGATCGTGACCTAGATTTGTTGTGTGTAGTTTTCCCTCGGTAGGGGCCCATACCGAGGTTTATTGCATGTTTGTAACATATTCCATTTTGAACTTTTAATCCGTGAGCATTGGCCAGCTCGTGGAT
Organism: Macaria liturata; assembly: GCA_964023185.1. NCBI lineage: Eukaryota > Metazoa > Arthropoda > Insecta > Lepidoptera > Geometridae > Macaria > Macaria liturata. The sequence continues at coordinate 5,441,223 of OZ026820.1, read as the reverse complement.
TGGATGTTTGAGAAGGACGAGTAGTCTTGTTTGATTAACAAAAACTAACAAATTAATGGTACTTGGTTACGGTTACATACAGTGGGATTTTTGAATAATTTTTGCCTTTGTCCTCAGAAAACGGTAATGATGGTGAAGGCACTGAATGTTTAGATCCAAGACCAGGGGCTTACGCGCACTCTTCGTGTGCTGTTGCGCGCCCGCCTGGTGCGCTACTGCGCGCACTCCAGGTGCGCTGCTGCGCGCACTCTTCGTGTGCTGTTGCGCGCCCACCTGGTGCGCTACTGCGCGCACTCCAGATGCGCTGCTGCGCACGCTCCTCGTGTGCTGTTGCGCGCACTCCTGGTGCACTGCTGCGCGCACTCCTGGTGCGCTGCTGCGCGCACTCCTGGTGCGCTGCTGCGCGCACTCCTGGTGCGCTATTGCGCGCACTCCTGGTGTTATTAAAAGGGTTATATATCAGGTAGGTGCGGGAGGATTTTATAAATCTATCTCCCAAATCTACGGCGGTTCCTAACGTTGGTGTATGATGAATTCCAGGGTCATCGAAAGCCGCGTCTCCGCCCACACCCCGGGATTCGAGCCCGCAGACTTCGGGTACGAGACCAGACGCCGCAGGGTGTTCCATGTTTCCTGCTCGGTGCTGACGACATCAGCTCGTGAACTTCCCCCAGCGCGTCGGGTTGGAGATCCGAGCGGTTCAGTGAGCCTGCTACGGACAAAGACATATTTCCAAAGTAAGATCTGTCCATTAACAAAAACTAACAAATTAATAGTACTTGGTTACGGTTACATACAGTAGGTTTTTTGAATAATTTTTGCCTTTGTCCTCAGAAAACGGTAATGATGGTGAAGGCACTGAATGTTTAGATCCAAGACCAGGGGCTTACGCGCACTCTTCGTGTGCTGTTGCGCGCCCGCCTGGTGCGCTACTGCGCGCACTCCAGGTGCGCTGCTGCGCGCGCTCCTCGTGTGCTGTTGCGCGCACTCCTGGTGCGCTGCTGCGCACACTCCTGGTGCGCTGCTGCGCGCACTCCTGGTGTGTTGCTGCGCGCACTCCTGGTGCGCTGCTGCGCGCACTCCTGGTGCGCTGCTGCGCACACTCCTCGTGTGCTGCTGCACGCACTCCTCGTGCGCTATTGCGCGCACTCCTGGTGTTATTAAAAGGGTTATATATCAGGTAGGTGCGGGAGGATTTTATAAATCTATCTCCCAAATCTACGGCGGTTCCTAACGTTGGTGTATGATGAATTCCAGGGTCATCGAAAGCCGCGTCTCCGCCCACACCCCGGGATTCGAGCCCGCAGACTTCGGGTACGAGACCAGACGCCGCAGGGTGTTCCATGTTTCCTGCTCGGTGCTGACGACATCAGCTCGTGAACTTCCCCCAGCGCGTCGGGTTGGAGATCCGAGCGGTTTAGTGAGCCTGCTACGGACAAAGACATATTTCGAGTCCCGAGTTGACGCTACCCTCATTTCGTTTTTGTTAATGAGATTCTGATCGTGACCTAGATTTGTTGTGTGTAGTTTTCCCTCGGTAGGGGCCCATACCGAGGTTTATTGCATGTTTGTAACATATTCCATTTTGAACTTTTAATCCGTGAGCATTGGCCAGCTCGTGGATTGGATGTTTGAGAAGGACGAGTAGTCTTGTTTGATCAATAAAAACTAACAAATTAATGGTACTTGGTTACGGTTACATACAGTGGGTTTTTTGAATAATATTTGCCTTTGTCCTCAGAAAACGGTAATGATGGTGAAGGCACTGAATGTTTAGATCCAAGACCAGGGGCTTACGCGCACTCTTCGTGTGCTGTTGCGCGCCCGCCTGGTGCGCTACTGCGCGCACTCCAGGTGCGCTGCTGCGCGCGCTCCTCGTGTGCTGTTGCGCGCACTCCTGGTGCGCTGCTGCGCACACTCCTGGTGCGCTGCTGCGCGCACTCCTGGTGTGCTGCTGCGCGCACTCCTGGTGCGCTGCTGCGCGCACTCCTGTTGCGCTGCTGCGCACACTCCTCGTGTGCTGCTGCACGCACTCCTCGTGCGCTATTGCGCGCACTCCTGGTGTTATTAAAAGGGTTATATATCAGGTAGGTGCGGGAGGATTTTATAAATCTATCTCCCAAATCTACGGCGGTTCCTAACGTTGGTGTATGATGAATTCCAGGGTCATCGAAAGCCGCGTCTCCGCCCACACCCCGGGATTCGAGCCCGCAGACTACGGGTACGAGACCAGACGCCGCAGGGTGTTCCATGTTTCCTGCTCGGTGCTGACGACATCAGCTCGTGAACTTCCCCCAGCGCGTCGGGTTGGAGATCCGAGCGGTTCAGTGAGCCTGCTACGGACAAAGACATATTTCCAAAGTAAGATCTGTCCATTTTTATTTCGAGTCCCGAGTTGACGCTACCCTCATTTCGTTGTTGTTAATGAGATTCTGATCGTGACCTAGATTTGTTGTGTGTAGTTTTCCCTCGGTAGGGGCCCATACTGAGGTTTATTGCATGTTTGTAACATGTTCCATTTTGAACTTTTAATCCGTGAGCATTGGCCAGCTCGTGGATTGGATGTTTGAGAAGGACGAGTAGTCTTGTTTGATTAACAAAAACTAACAAATTAATGGTACTTGGTTACGGTTACATACAGTGGGTTTTTTGAATAATTTTTGCCTTTGTCCTCAGAAAACGGTAATGATGGTGAAGGCACTGAATGTTTAGATCCAAGACCAGGGGCTTACGCACGCTCCTCGTGTGCTGTTGCGCGCACTCCTGGTGCACTGCTGCGCGCACTCCTGGTGCGCTGCTGCGCGCACTCTTGGTGTGCTGCTGCGCGCACTCTTGGTGTGCTGTTGCGCGCACTCCTGGTGCGCTGCTGCGCGCACTCCTGGTGCGCTGCTGCGCGCACTCCTGGTGCGCTGCTGCGCACACTCCTCGTGTGCTGCTGCACGCACTCCTCGTCCTTTTGTCCTCAGAAAACGGTAATGATGGTGAAGGCACTGAATGTTTAGATCCAAGACCAGGGGCTTAGGCGCACTCTTCGTGTGCTGTTGCGCGCCCACCTGGTGCGCTACTGCGCGAACTCCAGGTGCGCTGCTGCGCGCACTCTTCGTGTGCTGCTGCGCGCACTCCTGGTGCGCTGCTGCGCGCGCTCCTCGTATGATGCTGCACGCGCTCCTCGTATGCTGTTGCGCGCACTTCTGGTGCGCTGCTGCGCGCACTCCTGGTGCGCTGCTGCACGCACTCCTCGTGCGCTATTGCGCGCACTCCTGGTGTTATTAAAAGGGTTATATATCAGGTAGGTGCGGGAGGATTTTATAAATCTATCTCCCAAATCTACGGCGGTTCCTAACGTTGGTGTATGATGAATTCCAGGGTCATCGAAAGCCGCGTCTCCGCCCACACCCCGGGATTCGAGCCCGCAGACTTCGGGTACGAGACCAGACGCCGCAGGGTGTTCCATGTTTCCTGCTCGGTGCTGACGACATCAGCTCGTGAACTTCCCCCAGCGCGTCGGGTTGGAGATCCGAGCGGTTTAGTGAGCCTGCTACGGACAAAGACATATTTCGAGTCCCGAGTTGACGCTACCCTCATTTCGTTTTTGTTAATGAGATTCTGATCGTGACCTAGATTTGTTGTGTGTAGTTTTCCCTCGGTAGGGGCCCATACCGAGGTTTATTGCATGTTTGTAACATATTCCATTTTGAACTTTTAATCCGTGAGCATTGGCCAGCTCGTGGATTGGATGTTTGAGAAGGACGAGTAGTCTTGTTTGATCAATAAAAACTAACAAATTAACGGTACTTGGTTACGGTTACATACAGTGGGTTTTTTGAATAATATTTGCCTTTGTCCTCAGAAAACGGTAATGATGGTGAAGGCACTGAATGTTTAGATCCAAGACCAGGGGCTTACGCGCACTCTTCGTGTGCTGTTGCGCGCCCGCCTGGTGCGCTACTGCGCGCACTCCAGGTGCGCTGCTGCGCGCGCTCCTCGTGTGCTGTTGCGCGCACTCCTGGTGCGCTGCTGCGCACACTCCTGGTGCGCTGCTGCGCGCACTCCTGGTGTGCTGCTGCGCGCACTCCTGGTGCGCTGCTGCGCGCACTCCTGTTGCGCTGCTGCGCACACTCCTCGTGTGCTGCTGCACGCACTCCTCGTGCGCTATTGCGCGCACTCCTGGTGTTATTAAAAGGGTTATATATCAGGTAGGTGCGGGAGGATTTTATAAATCTATCTCCCAAATCTACGGCGGTTCCTAACGTTGGTGTATGATGAATTCCAGGGTCATCGAAAGCCGCGTCTCCGCCCACACCCCGGGATTCGAGCCCGCAGACTACGGGTACGAGACCAGACGCCGCAGGGTGTTCCATGTTTCCTGCTCGGTGCTGACGACATCAGCTCGTGAACTTCCCCCAGCGCGTCGGGTTGGAGATCCGAGCGGTTCAGTGAGCCTGCTACGGACAAAGACATATTTCCAAAGTAAGATCTGTCCATTTTTATTTCGAGTCCCGAGTTGACGCTACCCTCATTTCGTTGTTGTTAATGAGATTCTGATCGTGACCTAGATTTGTTGTGTGTAGTTTTCCCTCGGTAGGGGCCCATACTGAGGTTTATTGCATGTTTGTAACATGTTCCATTTTGAACTTTTAATCCGTGAGCATTGGCCAGCTCGTGGATTGGATGTTTGAGAAGGACGAGTAGTCTTGTTTGATTAACAAAAACTAACAAATTAATGGTACTTGGTTACGGTTACATACAGTGGGTTTTTTGAATAATTTTTGCCTTTGTCCTCAGAAAACGGTAATGATGGTGAAGGCACTGAATGTTTAGATCCAAGACCAGGGGCTTACGCACGCTCCTCGTGTGCTGTTGCGCGCACTCCTGGTGCACTGCTGCGCGCACTCCTGGTGCGCTGCTGCGCGCACTCTTGGTGTGCTGCTGCGCGCACTCTTGGTGTGCTGTTGCGCGCACTCCTGGTGCGCTGCTGCGCGCACTCCTGGTGCGCTGCTGCGCGCACTCCTGGTGCGCTGCTGCGCACACTCCTCGTGTGCTGCTGCACGCACTCCTCGTCCTTTTGTCCTCAGAAAACGGTAATGATGGTGAAGGCACTGAATGTTTAGATCCAAGACCAGGGGCTTAGGCGCACTCTTCGTGTGCTGTTGCGCGCCCACCTGGTGCGCTACTGCGCGAACTCCAGGTGCGCTGCTGCGCGCACTCTTCGTGTGCTGCTGCGCGCACTCCTGGTGCGCTGCTGCGCGCGCTCCTCGTATGATGCTGCACGCGCTCCTCGTATGCTGTTGCGCGCACTTCTGGTGCGCTGCTGCGCGCACTCCTGGTGCGCTGCTGCACGCACTCCTCGTGCGCTATTGCGCGCACTCCTGGTGTTATTAAAAGGGTTATATATCAGGTAGGTGCGGGAGGATTTTATAAATCTATCTCCCAAATCTACGGCGGTTCCTAACGTTGGTGTATGATGAATTCCAGGGTCATCGAAAGCCGCGTCTCCGCCCACACCCCGGGATTCGAGCCCGCAGACTTCGGGTACGAGACCAGACGCCGCAGGGTGTTCCATGTTTCCTGCTCGGTGCTGACGACATCAGCTCGTGAACTTCCCCCAGCGCGTCGGGTTGGAGATCCGAGCGGTTTAGTGAGCCTGCTACGGACAAAGACATATTTCGAGTCCCGAGTTGACGCTACCCTCATTTCGTTTTTGTTAATGAGATTCTGATCGTGACCTAGATTTGTTGTGTGTAGTTTTCCCTCGGTAGGGGCCCATACCGAGGTTTATTGCATGTTTGTAACATATTCCATTTTGAACTTTTAATCCGTGAGCATTGGCCAGCTCGTGGATTGGATGTTTGAGAAGGACGAGTAGTCTTGTTTGATCAATAAAAACTAACAAATTAACGGTACTTGGTTACGGTTACATACAGTGGGTTTTTTGAATAATATTTGCCTTTGTCCTCAGAAAACGGTAATGATGGTGAAGGCACTGAATGTTTAGATCCAAGACCAGGGGCTTACGCGCACTCTTCGTGTGCTGTTGCGCGCCCGCCTGGTGCGCTACTGCGCGCACTCCAGGTGCGCTGCTGCGCGCGCTCCTCGTGTGCTGTTGCGCGCACTCCTGGTGCGCTGCTGCGCACACTCCTGGTGCGCTGCTGCGCGCACTCCTGGTGTGCTGCTGCGCGCACTCCTGGTGCGCTGCTGCGCGCACTCCTGTTGCGCTGCTGCGCACACTCCTCGTGTGCTGCTGCACGCACTCCTCGTGCGCTATTGCGCGCACTCCTGGTGTTATTAAAAGGGTTTAAAGCGTGTTCCTTCCTAACTCCATATTCCAGAAAGAAACGACACTTTAAATTGATTGAATGATTTGTATATTCATTTACGAGAGGGTTACAGCGTTTTTATTGTGCTCGCAAAACTGACGTGCATTCGCCGTGGGACGCTAGGACACACTGCCGCTCGCGACCGAGCGAAAGCGATTTAATAACTCGTTTTGTGAAACAATAGGCTGGGCCCGCGGCACAGGTTTGTGCGCGTGCCCATAGCACTCACGCGGCATACAAGCGTTGTTCGTCGGTTTTGCTTGCTTACAAAAATATAAATAATTAATTTTTGTTAAATACAAAATTGGTTGCTACAGTACTCCCCCGCTGAGACCGAAGGTCACGAAGGTCGATAGTAATCTGTGAAGCGAACTGTACGTCCAGATCTGGTCTTCTTTTCTGGTTTAGCCATCTGTGTGGGTCTGGTCTCATCAATCTTCACAGGAACTGATTTGGTAGGAGTCTGTTCCGGTCTTGTTTGTTCTGATTCATATGACATAATATGTGCTGGTTTCAGACGATCTATTGAAACGGTAGACTCTCTGCCATTGATAGAAATTTTAAATGTTTTGTTTTTCCTTTCTATCACTTTGTAGGGGCCTGTATATGGCGGTTCCAGCGAGCGTCTCGATGCATCTTGCCGAAGAAAGACATATTCTGCTGCAGCGAGATCTTTTGGTACATAAAATGGCTTCCTTCCGTGTCTACTTGCAGGTTCTGGAGACAACCGGGCCATGTGGAGTCGGAGTCGAGACACGAAGTTGGTTATGTCATGAGATGTCTTGTCAGGTACGAAGAACTCTCCAGGCAGTCTAAGTGTTTCGCCGTAGACGAGCTCAGCTGCTGAAGCTTTAATATCTTCTTTCCAGGCTGTACGGATACCCAAGAGTACGAGTGGTAGCGCCTCGGTCCATCCGGAATTCTGATGGCACATGATTGCGGCCTTCATTTGACGATGCAGGCGCTCAACCATACCATTGCATGCAGGATGATATGCTGTAGTAGGGCGATGTTGTGCCCCCAAGATGGTCGTCAGTTTGCGGAAGAGCTCACACTGGAACTGTGTTCCTCGGTCGGTGGTGATACGATGTGGTGTTCCAAAGCGAGACACCCAGCCAGCGATGAAGGCGCGGGCACATGTCTCCGCAGTGATGTCTGGAAGTGGATATGCCTCAGGCCAACGCGTGAAACGGTCGATGACAGTGAGACAGTACCTGTAACCACATGAAATTGGTAAAGGGCCCACAATATCCATGTGGATAGTGGAAAAACGTTGAGAAGGGAGAGGGAAATCAGAAGTAGGTGATTGAGTATGCCGGTATACTTTGCATGTTTGGCATTCTGTGCATTCTTTGGCCCATTGTCGGCAATCTTTTTGTGCTCCAGGCCAAATGAATCTCTGGGTGACTAGTTTTGCTGTCGCTTTTGCGCCTGGATGACTCAATCGATGAAGTGCTTCAAAGACCAGTTTTCGGTAAGCAGGTGTCACGTACGGTCGTGGGTTTGGAGTGGAAACATCGCAAAAGACAAATATTTCGGAATCCGGTGCTTTGATTTTCTGAAGCTTGAGTGCTGAACCTCTCTGTAGCAGTTGTCTGAGTTCTGGATCGGTATCTTGTGCCTTGGTGAGTGCTTGGTAGTCCAGTGTTTGAGTGCCAATTTCTTCTATCCGAGAAAGCGCGTCCGCTACGCCATTTTGGCTTCCTTTGACGTACTGTATGTCTGTTGTGAATTGTGATATGTAGTCTAAGTACCGAAATTGCCGGGGAGAACATTTCTCGCGGTTATGGGAAAAGACAAATGTCAGCGGTTTATGATCTGTATAAACCGTGAATGGTCTTGCTTCTACCATATGTCGAAAGTGGCGAATTGCATCGTAGATTGCCAGTAGTTCGCGATCGTAGGGACTATACTTCTTTTGTGCTGGATTTAGGCGTCGCGAAAAGAACGCGAGTGGTTGCCAACTATCGTCGCATTTCTGTTGAAGTACTGCTCCTATCGATGAGTCCGATGCATCCGTAAACACAGCTAACTGCGCATCTGGTTTAGGGTGCGCAAGTAGAACTGCATTTGATAGGCTAGTCTTGCACGCGTTGAAAGCTTGTAACATCTCTGGGGTCATTGTTATGGTTTGTGATCCTCTTGTTTTAGATCCAGATAGCACGACATTGAGAGGTGCTTGGAATTCTGCTGCTCCTGGTATGAATCGGCGGTAGAAGTTGTACATACCGAGGAATCTGCGTACTTCCTTCACAGTTGTTGGAGTAGGGTAGTCTTGGATAGCCTGTACTTTGTCTGAAAGTGGCTTGATACCCGCTGCACTGACTTCGTGCCCAAGAAAAATTATCTGGGTCTTCCCAAACTCGCATTTAGCGGTATTTATGAGCATACCGTAGTCTGCCAAGCGCTGGAAAAGCTGTCGCAAGTGCTGGTAGTGAAGGTCTTCGTTTTCAGAGGCGATTAAAATGTCATCTAAGAATCCGTAGCAAAATGGGAGATCCTTGAGCATTTCATCCACAAACCTCTGGAACGTCTGCGCTGCGTTTCGTAATCCGAAGGTCATGTATGGAAATTCATATAGACCGAATGGCGTGGTGATGGCTGCTTTCGGTATATCTTCTGCGTGCACAGGTATTTGGTTGTAGGCCTTGACCAAATCAATTTTTGAAAATATTGTGGCACCTGCCAGTTGTTGTGAAAAATCCTGAATGTGACGTATTGGGTACTTATCCGGAACAGTACGCGCGTTGAGTGCGCGGTAGTCACCGCATGGACGCCAACCATTGTCCTTCTTGGGTGCGAGGTGAAGTGGGGATGCCCATGAACTTTCAGATCTGCGCGCGGTTCCATTGACTAACATCTCTTCGAATTCCTTCTTGGCGATTATCAGTCTATCTGGTGGAAGTCTTCTAGGGCGACTAGAAACAGGTGGACCTGGCGTTGTGCGAATGTGGTGTTCCGTACCATGCTTAACCTCCTTCCGGGTTCCAGCTGGACATGTGATAGCAGGGTACTCACGTAAGATTTGGTGGTACGCAGTGTCACCGGCTACGGCTTTGATTGATGAGATTGCATCATGTAGCTTGACAGGTGCGCCGGTAGTTGATAGTGTTGTAAGTCCATCTATTAATCGATTATTCCTCACGTCAACTAATAATCCATAAAACCTGAGGAAATCAGCACCTATGATTGGCTTAGACACGTCCGCTATTACAAAACGCCAACTATAAGTACGTCGTAGTCCCAGATCCAGTTGCAGGTGGATCCAGCCGTAGGTTGAGATCGTGGATCCATTCGCGGCAAATAGTTGATAATTTGTCTTGGTACGACTTTGTTTGATTAGTGACCGTGGATACGCACACACCTCTGAGCCCGAATCCATTAGGTATGGAACTTTAGATTGTCGTTCAGTAATAAATAAGCGGACTGTTTTATGCAGGCAGTCGTTAGCCGCTACTTCCGGCTGCCGCTTGCGTTTCCCTGAACGTCGAAATTGCATGGGGTAGTACATCTAGTAGCATGTTCACCAAATTTATTATGATACCAGCATATATCAGGGTTATGACTTTTGGGACGTGAGCGACTGCGTCTGCGCTGCCTGTTGTTGTGTGTATTGGAATCACCGTACTTACGTGACCGGGTCAACTGTTCTTTTAGCGATGAAACTTCCAGGGAAAGTTCACTCAACTGCTTCATCATACCCGCCACTGTGTCTGTCGACGCCACGATGTTTGCCGGAGGCATAGGCACAATATCATAAACCCTATCCGCTAAGTCGGCTATGGTCTCCAATGGTGTATCTGTCTGCGAGGCTATGACTGTCTGAATGTTGTGCGGCAAACGGCTACTCCACAAAGTGCGCAGGAATGTGTCCGGTACGGTTGGGCCTGCTAACGTTTGAAGGTGCCGTAAAAATTGTGAAGGCTTACGGTCACCTAGTTCTTCATGCGTCAGCAGCTGCTTTACCTTCTTTTCTTGAGATTCCGATAGGCGTTTGATTAATTCGGTTTTCAATTTCAGGTACTTATTTTCCGCTGGTGGGGCCACTATCACGTCTTTGACTTCTGCTGCATACTGTTGGTCTAGCTGCGATATAACGTGATAAAACTTTGTTGTATCTGACGTGATACCGGAGATGAGGAATTGGCCTTCAATTTTTGCGAACCACAGCGTAGGTTCCTCGGGCCAAAATGGCGGTATCTTCACTCCTACCTTGAAAATGCTAACCGCACCGTCGCTTTGTTCTCGGCTCCCGCTTTGACTATTCATCTTCAATTCAATCCTGTTCTCTCTATTTATCCAAACGTAGGTGGTCACCACTAAAGCGTGTTCCTTCCTAACTCCATATTCCAGAAAGAAACGACACTTTAAATTGATTGAATGATTTGTATATTCATTTACGAGAGGGTTACAGCGTTTTTATTGTGCTCGCAAAACTGACGTGCATTCGCCGTGGGACGCTAGGACACACTGCCGCTCGCGACCGAGCGAAAGCGATTTAAGCGCACTCACGCGGCATACAAGCGTTGTTCGTCGGTTTTGCTTGCTTACAAAAATATAAATAATTAATTTTTGTTAAATACAAAATTGGTTGCTACAGGTTATATATCAGGTAGGTGCGGGAGGATTTTATAAATCTATCTCCCAAATCTACGGCGGTTCCTAACGTTGGTGTATGATGAATTCCAGGGTCATCGAAAGCCACGTCTCCGCCCACACCCCGGGATTCGAGCCCGCAGACTTCGGGTACGAGACCAGACGCCGCAGGGTGTTCCATGTTTCCTGCTCGGTGCTGACGACATCAGCTCGTGAACTTCCCCCAGCGCGTCGGGTTGGAGATCCGAGCGGTTCAGTGAGCCTGCTACGGACAAAGACATATTTCCAAAGTAAGATCTGTCCATTTTTATTTCGAGTCCCGAGTTGACGCTACCCTCATTTCGTTGTTGTTAATGAGATTCTGATCGTGACCTAGATTTGTTGTGTGTAGTTTTCCCTCGGTAGGGGCCCATACTGAGGTTTATTGCATGTTTGTAACATGTTCCATTTTGAACTTTTAATCCGTGAGCATTGGCCAGCTCGTGGATTGGATGTTTGAGAAGGACGAGTAGTCTTGTTTGATTAACAAAAACTAACAAATTAATAGTACTTGGTTACGGTTACATACAGTGGGTTTTTTGAATAATTTTTGCCTTTGTCCTCAGAAAACGGTAATGATGGTGAAGGCACTGAATGTTTAGATCCAAGACCAGAGGCTTACGCGCACTCTTCGTGTGCTGTTGCGCGCCCGCCTGGTGCGCTACTGCGCGCACTCCAGGTGCGCTGCTGCGCGCACTCTTCGTGTGCTGTTGCGCGCCCACCTGGTGCGCTACTGCGCGCACTCCAGATGCGCTGCTGCGCACGCTCCTCGTGTGCTGTTGCGCGCACTCCTGGTGCACTGCTGCGCGCACTCCTGGTGCGCTGCTGCGCGCACTCTTGGTGTGCTGCTGCGCGCACTCCTGGTGCGCTGCTGCGCGCACTCCTGGTGCGCTGCTGCGCACACTCCTCGTGTGCTGCTGCACGCACTCCTCGTGCGCTATTGCGCGCACTCCTGGTGTTATTAAAAGGGTTATATATCAGGTAGGTGCGGGAAAATTTTGTAAATCTATCTCCCAAATCTACGGCGGTTCCTAACGTTGGTGTATGATGAATTCCAGGGTCATCGAAAGCCGCGTCTCCGCCCACACCCCGGGATTCGAGCCCGTAGACTTCGGGTACGAGACCAGACGCCGCAGGGTGTTCCATGTTTCCTGCTCTGTGCTGACGACATCAGCTCGTGAACTTCCCCTAGCGCGTCGGGTTGGAGATCTGAGCGGTTCAGTGAGCCTGCTACGGACAAAGACATATTTCCAAAGTAAGATCTGTCCATTTTTATTTAGAGTCCCGAGTTGACGCTACCCTCATTTCGTTTTTGTTAATGAGATTCTGATCGTGACCTAGATTTGTTGTGTGTAGTTTTCCCTCGGTAGGGGCCCATACCGAGGTTTATTGCATGTTTGTAACATATTCCATTTTGAACTTTTAATCCGTGAGCATTGGCCAGCTCGTGGATTGGATGTTTGAGAAGGACGAGTAGTCTTGTTTGATTAACAAAAACTAACAAATTAATGGTACTTGGTTACGGTTACATACAGTGGGTTTTTTGAATAATTTTTGCCTTTGTCCTCAGAAAACGGTAATGATGGTGAAGGCACTGAATGTTTAGATCCAAGACCAGGGGCTTACGCGCACTCTTCGTGTGCTGTTGCGCGCCCGCCTGGTGCGCTACTGCGCGCACTCCAGGTGCGCTGCTGCGCGCACTCTTCGTGTGCTGTTGCGCGCCCACCAGATGCGCTGCTGCGCACGCTCCTCGTGTGCTGTTGCGCGCACTCCTGGTGCACTGCTGCGCGCACTCCTGGTGCACTGCTGCGCGCACTCCTGGTGCGCTGCTGCGCGCACTCCTGGTGCGCTGCTGCGCGCACTCCTGGTGCGCTGCTGCGCGCACTCCTGGTGCGCTGCTGCGCGCACTCCTGGTGCGCTGCTGCGCGCACTACTGGTGCGCTGCTGCGCGCACTCCTGGTGCGCTGCTGCGCACACTCCTCGTGTGCTGCTGCACGCACTCCTCGTGCGCTATTGCGCGCACTCCTGGTGTTATTAAAAGGGTTATATATCAGGTAGGTGCGGGAGGATTTGTAAATCTATCTCCCAAATCTACGGCGGTTCCTAACGTTGGTGTATGATGAATTCCAGGGTCATCGAAAGCCGCGTCTCCGCCCACACCCCGGGATTCGAGCCCGCAGACTTCGGGTACGAGACCAGACGCCGCAGGGTGTTCCATGTTTCCTGCTCTGTGCTGACGACATCAGCTCGTGAACTTCCCCTAGCGCGTCGGGTTGGAGATCTGAGCGGTTCAGTGAGCCTGCTACGGACAAAGACATATTTCCAAAGTAAGATCTGTCCATTTTTATTTCGAGTCCCGAGTTGACGCTACCCTCATTTCGTTTTTGTTAATGAGATTCTGATCGTGACCTAGATTTGTTGTGTGTAGTTTTCCTTCGGTAGGGGCCCATACCGAGGTTTATTGCATGTTTGTAACATATTCCATTTTGAACTTTTAATCCGTGAGCATTGGCCAGCTCGTGGATTGGATGTTTGAGAAGGACGAGTAGTCTTGTTTGATCAATAAAAACTAACAAATTAACGGTACTTGGTTACGGTTACATACAGTGGGTTTTTTGAATAATTTTTGCCTTTGTCCTCAGAAAATGGTAATGATGGTGAAGGCACTGAATGTTTAGATCCAAGACCAGGGGCTTACGCGCACTCTTCGTGTGCTGTTGCGCGCCCGCCTGGTGCGCTACTGCGCGCACTCCAGGTGCGCTGCTGCGCGCGCTCCTCGTGTGCTGCTGCGCGCACTCCTGGTGCGCTGCTGCGCGCACTCCTGGTGCGCTGCTGCGCACACTCCTCGTGTGCTGCTGCACGCACTCCTCGTGCGCTACTGCGCGCACTCCTGGTGCGCTACTGCGCGCACTCCTGGTGCGCTACTGCGCGCGCTCCTCGTGTGCTGTTGCGCACACTCCAGGTGCGCTGCTGCGCGCGCTCCTCATGTGAAGAATACGTTTATTACAGTTGATATTGAATTTACTATCCGAGAATGTGCAAAGAAAGAGTCAAATCTTGGTGGCCAAGGATTTCAGCATTGCAACTGTACTGGGGAATGCGTTTTTAATAGATGCAAATGTAAAAAGTCAAGCGTCATGTGTAACTCAAAATGTCATAAAAGCCTTACTTGTAAGAATAAATAATAATCATTTTATTTTATTTTCATGCCAGTTGTTTTTAAATATATTAATATTGTAGTTGTTAAGGAGTGATACCAAATACATCTCGTATTGATTTGTAAACCATTTTAATTTTACTAAGCAATGTTAAATTACTCGTATTGATCTGTGTTTTATTAGTTTCGTCTTAAGTATGGCTATTGAACAAGGAATTTATTTTTTAACATACAATTTAAATCCAATAATCAATGTAAATTTTTATAAACAATGTTAATTAACGTGAATATATTATTTTAAAATTAATAAAATATAATATTACAATAACTATTTAAAATGAGACTAAATTGTTACTACATATTTATGCTTCAGGAAAATTTAAATAAAAAAATATAATTTTCACCTTTAACTTACTTTTTTATTACATTATCCAAGTTTTCCAAGATATTTTATAAAATAGCTAGTTAATGTGATTAATTCTGTCTCAATTGTCACTTTGTCTAAATTGATATGATATTATTTATAATAGCTGTATAGTATATATAATATCTGGATTTATTACTTTCGCTGTAACATATACATAAATACTAAGGGGCTGACCTCCTAACGAATAGGTAGGAAATAGGAAATCCCTTTTGTTTGTGACCACGTGACAGTTATATGGTAGGTACTGCTTAGGGGGATAACTAGACCTTGAATTCACCATTACTATTCGTTAGGCGGTCCCGTTAGTAATTACTGGACCGGCGCGCCGATTCAGGAATGACAACGGAGAGACGGTTATCGAACGGTTACGGTTAGTGTCGGTTATCGAAATGGCAATTATCTATAAAATATTTTCACGAGCTTTGTGCCTTCCTCCTTTATCCGGGCTTAGGACCGGCATCATTAATGCTACGATT
Organism: Macaria liturata; assembly: GCA_964023185.1. Taxonomy (NCBI): domain Eukaryota; kingdom Metazoa; phylum Arthropoda; class Insecta; order Lepidoptera; family Geometridae; genus Macaria; species Macaria liturata. The sequence goes on along the minus strand of OZ026820.1, from coordinate 5,426,211 downwards.
CACGAAAAGTTTTTTTAAATTAATATTATATATAATTAATACTAGATGATTTTTATACATAGATTATCTATCATCTAGAATTAATTTTGCCATTTTTATAATGAATAAAAGTAATAAAGGTTTAAAATATTAGTAAAAAAAACTTTCGTGTATTAACATAAATTGAGGCGGAGTTACACAAACATTCATCCTTTTAGCTATGTATATACAACCACACATTCGTCTGTTAGAAAATCATCATGCCGTCACACTCATGAATCTAACTGAAAATTACATAATGCAATACACACTTAGAAAGGATGAGTAGCAGTAAAGCAATAACTCGAAAAGCAGACACGAGCAACCCAACTTAAATGTTTCGCCGTTTCTGACCGATAGGTACCCGAAGAAAATGCTGAACGAGTTGACCAATTAGTTTCTCACACTGTCATGCAATTTCAATCTTTTATTGGCCTCAGTATTGTATTTCACAAAAGTAGAAATGTTGTCTTTAATTGGCTGAGCTGACTGTTTGTGTTTATTAATCAGAATTTTAGAGTCAACTATTTGAATGTGGGGTACAAGATGGTCTACACTGTGTACACCTCTATTGATTGCATATTGATCAAAAGTGTTTTGATCAACAGGATGTTCAAAATGATTATCTGATAAATCTGTTACTACAAATGATTTTAATCTTGAATAGTAGGTAAGCAATATTTACATGAGCTGGGCAACCTATCTTTGCACTTCTTTGTAAAGGGGGAGCTCCAGTGGATACACTTTGGTGAGAACCGGCATGTGCACAAGAAAAACGGACAGACTGATAACCTAACTCAAGTGGTAAATTGGTTTTGTTAAGTCTGTTGTATGCAGATATGGTTGGAGAGGAACTAATGACAAATATTGTGCTATTATTAGATCTTAAATAATTTTCAAATGATTCAGCTAAGTCATTCCAGGAGCTAAACTTCATACCTTTCTCAAGCAGTGCTGTGCTGGGATCTATAAAAATACACACATGCTATAAACTTCACATGCATTTAAGTACCTATATTATTATTAAAAATTATTAGAACCCATAACACAAAAAGCTGGTTAATTTTACCACAGATGATTGTTTAGTAGATTAGTGCATTATTAACAAGTCAAATACACTCTCACTTATGCACCAGCTCCATATTCCCAGACACTCCACACATAAGGAATTAATAAACTCATATAGATTTTATCAAAACATTTACTTTACATGTATGCCATTTTCATATACATGGTACCAAATTTCATAAATAATTTATAAATGTAGAAGTTAGCTGTAGTTGGACAGATAAATAGTAGATGGTCAGAGTGAAACTATAATGGTCAATTATTGTTAACATACCACACGCTGTTTCAGGAGTTACGCCAACCTGTAATAAAATAACACGTGAATAATTATTGGCATGAAAGCAGCTGAAACTATTAATAAATATCTTAACACAGTTATGTACTCTAACTGTTCTATTACTTCTGATTTCATTAAATATCTTATTTAAATTACCTACTGGAATATGAGTGTACACACACCAACACATACGCAAATCACCCTATGGGGAACCAGGTAGGTATGTTTATTAATTACACATACATACCTACCTGGTTCCTCTCAACAATCTATGATAAATAGTGTAGTAACATATTATTTATTGAGATTTAATCACATAATGTAGATATCTAAAAATATAACTATTGGTTTATACAGGAATAAGGTTGTGTGGGGGTCACTTCAAGCAGATGTGGATTGAGCTTTCACTATCATTCCAGAATCCAGCCATCTCGAAAGATTTTAATATTTACCTACTTATACTTTCTAATTACTGAACATGAAATGCGAAAAATGCTTAGGTACTGTTTGGCAAGGTAAAATGTTTGTTAGATGGTATAGATATAACCTTTAGGTTTATGGGATCCTGAGGTACAAAATAGCGATTAGGATGATGAATAATATGATTAGGTTAGAACTAATTTTCCTTATGAAGTTATGAGCAGCAGAGGCCATAGTGTCGTATAGTTGATGAACCAGTGAAACAAGTAGAATTTTTTTGAAAAACTATTCTGAAATGGAGTAGCAATATATAAAGATACTTATTTATTTTCAACCAAATTTGGAAACAAATTCTACGCCAGTTGGGGTTCAGTCTTTAAATTAGTGAATAATCCAACGGTGAAATGAGAAATGCGTTGCCATAATTTTTTTTTTAAATCACATATGATAATGACACAGACCTATTTTTTTAAAACCATCCATTCACAATTTCATGTCTTCAAAAAGAATGAACGTAGTACGGTTTTTTGAATGTTTATATGGTATACATATACGTATTACCATGAACAAAAATTCAAAAAATAATTATTGCTATATAAAAAAATTCATATATTTGGTGTTGTCGGGTATAAAATAGTATTTTTTAAATATGGTATCCCCACTTCCGGGTTGTACGAATAGCCCTTGCCTTTCTTTTTGTATAATGTATTGTATTGTCGATTGTATAGTACCTAGGTATTTACTTGCTCTACTTTGTACATCAAGATAAAAATAAAAGATTTTTACTTGCTTTGTTAAAAAATAGATTGCCTCGCGGCCGGTGCGCCGCTGATAGGAAACCCCATACCACACCACAGGCCGGTCAGAGCGCGCCGAGTGTGGTCGAGTGCATTGTTACTTATCTCTCCGTGTGCGGTAACAGCGGGCTTTCATATTTCGCATTCTAAACAATGTAGTATCCTAGCGGTTTGCCTAAAATTACTCGTTAAAACTTCAAGCATTTTGCCGCTTTACGATAGTTTTGTGGGACAAGAATAATGGAACCAGAGAAGATGGGAGATCACGAGATAGATGTTGCCCCCAAGATTGGGTTGAAGCTGCGTCTGGACCACGAGTTTCCGCTGCAAAGCAAGCAAATCATCAGACCGACAGCCCAGCAAATATTTGACTTGATGCCTCTATCAGCTAGGTAATGTATATCTGTCAAAATAATTAAACTTATTAATAAAAAAAAATCTTGGTTATTCATGTATTTGTAAAGAAATATTATGCCTAGTAAGTTCAAATCAAGTCTTGTGCATGAAGTGGATATTGTCTTATTGTTTGCTCAATTTTGTGCTTACTTGTATGTTTAAAATGATAGGTTATGGGGAACTTGAGTTCTTATAACATGATAAAAATAACTTTAGTTTACACTCATAGTTCCACAAACTTTACAAATACATAATGTAATTTACACTACAATTTTACTGCATACCCAAAATACTGATGGTTTACTTATACCTAATGTCTTATAACATATTGATTTACATAAATAAAAATTCTTCAAGCAAATTACTTAAATCAAATACATTTTTTATAAGTTTAAACATTTATTTACAATAATAATACATGGAAACAAGGGAACTAAACACTAAACATACTACTTCTAACTACAACAAAGTAAAATAAGGGCAATAAGCAAAAAAAAGAGTAAAATAAGCAAAATAAAAAAAGGGGCACATATATAGAAACTCTTAAGAAAAGGGCAAAGGGCAGCATGCCCATCATACTGGCTGCATTACCACGCTGGATTGTAATGCTGATACATTGAGCCAGAAAAAGACCAGCATTTTGGTCACACCTCACATTTCAAATAATTCATTTCAATAAAGTCTATGTCAAATGAATATTGTTGTTGTTGCACTTGTTTTTTGTCTCTTAATTTAAAAGGCCTATGCAGATTGTAATAGCTCAGCAAAGTATTTAATTTATTACCAAATAATATTTAGTCCTAAATTAAATTTTAATAACATAACATAAACATAAAAAGCATTTATTCCAACATTTACATGGCTTTCACAGTAAGGCTGATGAAACATAGGATATTGTACAAACTTGGGCTTAGTGTATTACCTACTGTACATTATTAGGCAAACCCTGGATATCACACTAGGTCTATTCCTGTGTTGCGACAATAAAATATTAATGTTTTAATTTTGCACAGTAGGTATATCTGCAAGATCATTTTCAATGCATATGGATATTTTTCTTTGCCTACATAACTAGTCTGTGAAGGCTTTTTTTAGCCTTACATTAAATGTCCTTATATCATCATCATCATCTTCAGTCTTTTTCCACTCTGTGCTGGTCAAACACACACATATTTTTTAAATAGAAACTGTAATTAAGTATGGGCTTATTACATACTTAAAAACCTGAAAGTAATTTACTATTACATATTAGGTATAAATGCTTAAAATTTACGCAATTTCACAAAATGTTATTATATAGCTAATTTATTTTTGTTTTTTTATAGGTACCTAAAATATTACTTGGGGAAGCGTCTGAATCATAAAAAGCCTATAATGGATTATATACACATGATTTCTGCACAGAGAATGTATGGTGAGTCTATAATAAAATATTGTGTTTTTAATTGATAATGTTTCTCAATATACTTTACTTATTAGACAAAAAAAAATCTTACAAAACAAAGTTTACTAATTATAAATACAAATTTAACTAATTAAAAACTATCTTATAGACTAAAACTTATAATAAACTTAAAATGTTAGTAATAATGTTACTTATAATGTTTTGAAATATCTCAATATCAATTCAGAGATATTTTAAAACTATATTTTGTCATCAGGCGACAAATTTTTGCTAACTTACTTAAATTTTTGATAAAACAATGGTTTTAGCAATAATCTAATTTAATTAATTCAGTTGGTCTACATAACGCTATTAATGTCCCCTCAGAAGCATGAGGGAACCTAACCAACAACAAAAACTTATTAATTTATTTTCTGTTGAACACAAATAACCGTTACCACTGCACAATAGAGAAGTTCAGGTTTTAACCTTCTGTATAAACACAAAACTATTAAAGTTACAGTCAGTAAATATTCTATTCCTCCAAACTTAGATTTGGATAAAATTTATAAAATAATAAGATTGAACATAATAGAGTACATAATAAATCTAGATTGTGGAAGCTACAGATAAGATTCCTTAAATTGTATATCTAGTATTTATTTATTATATACTACTATATCCCGGCATTGCTCGTGTTGAATTCGCTTTTTGCAAGTTGAAGCCTGTTGTCATACAGAAGCATCACAAAAGAGTAGATATGATAAGATATTGAATCAGGTGTTACCTTGCGGAAATCCATTGTAAATGAAACTGGAGAAATATTATAGTGTTTTTCTGCTGCGACTGCTCCTTAACTGGCTTCAAACAACAAACTTAATGGTTTTTAAGTGTGTTCCTTCATATACCACAGTGGCAGTGGAAAACACTAAGTATATATTTCTTCAGAGTTTCATTTACAGTAGATTATGGACCATCAATGTAAAATAATAAATGAAAAAAAAAAGATATTACATGCAGGGCAAAAATAGACGTACAAAATTGGCGATATGTCCTTGCAAATACTAGAACCTAAACTATATAATTCTCTGTCAAAGAAAATTAACATATCAGATAAGACCGCTTCCAAATGTGAGTGGATTGTAACAAATTATTAATTATCACTAGATTACGACAAATATGAGGCATTAGTTGAAGTAATCAAATAGTTATTACTCAGATAATACACATTAGTACACACACACACAGACCACATGCTCACAACATACCCACACTCTCACATTAAATAATATATAATAATATGTACGCTTTATAACTATACAATATATGTATATTGTATGTATAGCATACATAACTTTACTCACCTACATATATCATATTATAATATAATTTAAATAATAAGAAGACATCATAATTATGAGTAATTAATAGGCTAAATCTGTTTTAGAAGATGGTAACTCTAAAGAAACCTTCAAAGTGTCAATGAGAATATTTGAATGTAATCAAAACAAAAAGTAAACTTCGTTGAAGTAGTCAGCAAATCACGTAAATAAATTCATTTACCATATTTTAATTTCATAGTGTTTTCGGTAATTTTTATTAGCCTATAACTTGGCCAGAAATTCTCAACACATTGGTGAAATTTTCATCGAAACTTGTTCTGCCGTTTGTGCGTGATGCCAGTTTATAGTATAAACAGACAAATAAATAAACTGACAAAAAATCTATATAGTTATTGTTAGAACGTGTTCTGTTATCGAATTTAATATAGATAAAAAATTATCAGGCACCAGGTGTTTATATTGTAATTAAAGTATTTATTGATTATGTTGTTACATGAAAGACAGATTTAACAATGTTATCTCCTTAAATATACTTACATTATTGCTAAGTTAATTTGGCTAAAATATCAATCCATAATTATATTAGTTAGATTTTTATATTTATTTGTTAACTAGTGGACGCCCGCGGTTTCGCTCGCATTGTTTGGAATATTCTGGATAAAGGTAGCCAAAATCATGATGATCCATTCAGTTGAATTTGCTTGATGAAACGCAGATGAACAGAGACACAGATAAACAGACGAAATTGTTGGGACGTGTTCTGCTATCAGTTCGAAGTATCTCCAAACATTTTTTTATATGTTCATTGTTCAAACTTTCGACCCTCTTCGGTTTTATTATATGTATTGAAGATCTGTATCCCACAGTTTTCATTGAAGTATGTATATCCGCCGAGATCAATAAACCCAATTAGCTATTACTGTAAAGATTTAATGGACCTTCTCTCTCAAACTATTGAACTTAACCTATATATTTCTAGTTTGATATTTCATATAGAAGCCATCGGCAACCGAAACACAGTTATAAACTAGTTCGGATGCCTTTGGATTTTCATACAATGTTATGCCATAAGTATAATGCAAAATAAACAAATTTCATTTCATTTCATATATGTATGTACGTAAGTATATGATCATAAGTAATACCTTAAAACTCAGTCAATCAATGAAACAAATATAATCAAGCAATAAAAGATTACTTTTCTTATAGATTGTGATATTTATTTCGTAGTAATGAGTAGTATTTTCCTTATTAGAATTCTTCTATAAATTATTTCATCCATATCTTATATATCATTATAGTTTAACTGGCCCCCTGTCCAGATTAATGACTAGTTAAGACTGTAGCCATAAGTGCAATAAATGGCATATAACTATCTGACAATTTAACTTTTTATTTATAAAAAGAAATAAAATAAATCAATCAATGTTTTCTTACAGGTTGTCCAATAGGAGGTATAGGCGGCGGCACCATCGGCCGAGGCTTCAAAGGAGAGTTCTGTAGGTTCCAACTCTACCCCGGCATCTACGAGTATGTCACAGTACCAGAGTGTCAGTTCATAGTAAACATTAGAAACGAGAAGAGCGAGACGATATTCCAGTCTGTTTTGTCTACTTATACGTAAGTTCCTTTGTTAATACTTCTATTGTGCAGCACTGTCATCTATTTAAGTATATTTCTCTTTTTCGTAATTTCTGTGTCTTATGGTGTGTTCAAGTTATGTATGTTCTATTGTATTGTTTGCGAGCCCAAAATTTAAAGCTATTCTGAATATAATATGCTGCGCTAGTCTGTTTACAAATCTAAGAACACTATTTGTATAGCTCTAATATTATAAGTTCTATTCTAATTGCCACTTAGGTTTATAGGCATATTTATTAAAATTTCGGTAAAGTTATGCTACATTATCGATCATTTGCCGTACAAAGTATCCGTAAATATGGATATTACTAATAACACTGTAAACATTTAAGTACATTCGTTCGTATTTGAATAAACTTTGCAATGAAAATACACACCTAAGACCGACTACTTTTTCCTCCGGATTAATGCGAGTAGCACCGCGGGGCGCAATCTAGTAAAAGACGGTGTAAAGTAATACCACGTAATACGTGGTATATTGTCTATTTCTGTGATGCCATATTATTATCATGTTCATCATGCTGAAAACGCACAAATACGAGTACCTATCGATAGATATGACGCATTCTTACGATAAGAGAGTAAATTTATAAAGGATTTTCCCACCTAAATTAACCAGAACGGATATAGATTTATTTTCGGCGGCTTTAGGCCTGAAGGTCCTAGTAGTAAATCATCTACATAATAACAGGTCGGGCTCATTATATTACAATAGCTTACTTAGTGAAAATCAAGTGGTTCATTGGTTTGTTGAAGTTTGTTCTTCTTTCACATTACACCGGAGCGACTGAAACTCAGGGTGAGTTTCAGACGCTCCGGTGTCATGTCCTGCCTTGCTTGAGTCGTATTTCTTCATTCATGACTAAAGGTCTGCTCTTCTTCAGAGCCTCAAACGATCCCGCTTAGTTCTTTTTTAGGGGAGTTTATATGGGCAGATATATCATAATGGGCGCCCAGGTCCTTCCACGCAGGATATCACTTCCTCGGTTTTAGATATATCCTCAAGCATGTCGGTTTCCTCACGATTTGTTTCTTCAGTACAAATCGAGTGGAAATTCTCACAATACTTAAAAAAAACAAGTCATTGCTTGTAGATGGCTAGAATCGGAGAGCGATAGATTGTAAAAAAGACGTTTCTCCTCAGAGCCACACTCACTCATTGTTTTACAGGACACAAGTTGGCAATAAAAAAATATTGAAATATTGTTTGCTACTATTTTCAATTGTAAATTTATTGTAGGGTAACTGTCTCTTAGTCATAGTCATAGTCATTTATTCATATCAAATATTTGATACGTCACAGAAATACAAGTAAAAAATAATGAATTAAAATAATAGTACAATAAAATACAATAATTATTGCAAAATAAAAAATATTAAATTAAATTATTGTACAATTCAATTCTAAAAAATTCGTACTACATAGATAGTAGAGGATAAATTTACATAAAAGTACATTTGTTATATGTATTTTATACCACCTTCGTTTTCATGAAGTCAAGAAGTGAAGTTACACTTTGACTGTGTACTTTGGAGACTTATATGTAGACAAGTACATGGTTCCAAACGTTGCGACTTTGAAATATGCAAAAGCATTCAAAAATTTGCAAAAAAAATATCTTACGTCATATCTATAACGAATTCGTATCCGTTCTTATCTAAAACCCACAGACGTGATTACACATATACATTCTGAAGGTGATTAGATTCAAAGCGCATTCCAGGTTATATCGGGACACCTACCTATACTTATATCTGCCAAATAAAAAGGTACTTGAAGATAACCTTATTTCTGTTATTTTAATTGTAAGTAATACCAACTTTGCTTGGCAAAGTTGGTATTACTTACACTTAATAGAGATACAAAATACCAAAATAGATAAGGATTTTAGTCCCCAAAATTATCTTCAACAATCAGGAAACATTTAGTTCCTGGTAGTGTTTCAAAGTTTAACCAACCTTACAAAATAATTAACAAAGTCTAAAATAGCAGCGAAACGTATTAACGTATATGTAGGTGAGCCCGCCAAGCTTCGCTTTTCTCGTCTAGTCCGGAGCAATACATTTGCACCCTGATCAAGCTTAATAATCACTACATAGTATAAAGCAAAGTCGCTTTCCGCGTCTGTCTGTATGAATGTATTTATGTATTCTTAGATCTTCAACACTACCCCACAGATTTTGATGCAGTTTTTTTATAGGTAGAGTGATTCAAGAAAAGGTTTTATTGAAAATAAGCTTAATATATTAGAGAACAACTGATAAATAGCCGCCAGTAAATAAATAAATGTTATACTCCTATTAACTTTCATATCATATTTTCTCCAGAAAGCCGAAGAAAGCGCCGTCCAAATGGGAGTGGAATCTGAAGGGCTCCGAGTGCGAATACACGGGGCTGTACCCCCGCGCGTGGACCACCTACGATCTATCCAAGTATGGAGTCAAGCTCGTGTGCAGACAGATCTCGCCCGTCATACCGCATAATTATAAAGTAAGTGACACTAGTACGTTAAGGTCTCACGCATCGTTTTTTACCCGCACCCGCCGTGGTTGCGATCCCGCAGCCTTTGTAGAAGCCTTTGTCTACAAAGTATTAGAATTGTGTATTCCACATACATGTATTAAAAAAATAAGCACATTTCACGACGCGTTTTACGCCCGCGGTGGTTGCGATTGTGTGCGGCTCCTGCTGCACTCGCGGTCATCTTGTACAAGCGGTCCCGCAGCCGCGGCGGGTTCCACCCGCGCGCTCTGCGATCAGCGTCCGGCGAAGGCCCATCTTGCGATAATCAACCACCAAGTTTAGCAAATGTTCAGCCAGAAAATGTCCTTAACTCATGTTGAAGGAAACAATGGTGGAAGGACAAAAAAAAAAAAAAAAAAACACCAGGTTTGCGGGGCGGGCACAGCCGCTGCGTCTGCGGGACCGCACAAAACTCCGGTCTCGTGAGTTTTGAAAATTAAACTCGATTCCGCCACCGCGTCGCGTCGGGTGCAGGGAAAAAACGCTTCGTGAGTTCTTGTTTTCGCTTGAAAATGTAACTCCAATCATAAAAACCATTACAACTACAGCTATGATTAATAGATACAAGTTTTGACGTCGTTGATAGGCGTTTCGTTTTGAAGTGAAAGGTTCCGAAATACCGAATTAGTTATCACCTATCTATGTACCTATATGGTCTAAGTGAAACAGTAAAACAATGTACTTTCTGTATAATTTAGTAATGTTTTCTGTTTTGTTATAATGTAAAAGTAGGTTTTCATTCATTTCAATCTATAAAATTTATATATTTGTTGCACATAAAATTGTGTAATAAAAGGAACCACGGCGATAACATCTGTATTTCAACATTCCATAATGCTAAACTATAAAAAAAACAAATTCAACAGCAACAATTTTATTATTTCCAAAACATCAATATATTACTTAATTTCTAATATTTTCTAATAATTGACATTCTCTATTTCAAAATAGGACTTAGGTACTCTAAAATCAATAAAGCACAAAATTTTGGTAACACCAATATAATGTAAAAAGAAAAAAATAGACACAAAATAGATCTTTTGACATGAACATTGTTTTTATATGTTTTGTGTCCATAAGAGAAAAAAATAAATAAAGAGAAACTGCTCTGTTCACGATCATCATCATCATCAGTCCACTGTTTTGCACTGCCCTCTAACGCACAGGGAACCGAACGTCGGAGAGGACTGAGAAATAGAACGCTAGTAGCTACTTGATGAACTCGGCTCTGTTTTGAAAGGGTTTATAAATCCTTTCAAAACAGAGCTTACACTAATGGCAATAAAGTCCACTGACACACACATCCCTATTGTAGGACAGCAGTCTCCCGTGCGCCGTATTCGTGTTCAGCGCGGTGAATGTGAGCGACCAGCGGAGAGATGTCAGCGTCACCTTCACCTGGACCGAAGTACTCGCCAACACTAACAAGAATAAATCTAGTGGTAAGTAAGTAAATATATAAATATTCCGGGACATTGCACACAGCGCCATCTAGCCCCGCAATAAGCAAACGCTTGTGTCGTGGGAACTAGATAACAGATATAATACTTGTTTTACTTTTAGTATATTTCTCATTAATAAGGGCCTTGAATCCTCCGCAAAAGGAGCTATTTTTAGACTTCCCTACAAAATTCCCCGGGAGTACCTTTTAGGCAAGTAAATCGTGACACCCAGGCCTTTCTACATATGACACATGACATAGCAACAGATTTAATTGATATTGACTTTAACGCTAAGAACTCACGGAGCGTTTTTTTTCCCGCGTCCGCCGCGGTGGAGGAATCGAGTTTAATTTTCAAAACTCACGAAACCAGAGTTTTGTGACATTATCGCAAGAATGTTATAAATATTGTGTGAGATTATCGCAAGAAGGGCCTACGCCGGACGCTGATCTAGGAGCGCGCGGGTGGAAACAGCCGCGCCCGCTTGTACAAGATGCCCGCGGGTGCAGCGGGAGCCGCGAAAAATCGTCTATCGTTTTACATACATACCTATCTGTATTCTACAAAAACTGCGGGCCCGCAACCGCGGCGGGCGCGGGAAAGAAACGCTCCGTGAGTCCTTAGCGTAAAAGTAGCTTGTATTGTTTAATGTTTTATAATAACGAACTCGACACAGCAATAGTAGTTAGGAAACAACGGCTGACACACAAGCGCCCGTAATATGCTGACTACGATAATCGTATGTGATTATTCCAAGTTAAGAAATTGTCGATACGGTCAGTGAAATGGAAAAGTGGCTGGCCATAATTGTTACCAATGAACATTATTGTGACATACATACACGCGTATTATGTATTCCTAACATACATACTTTGCTAGTTACAGTAATGCCATTACGAATTCCAATACAAATTGGTACAATGTTGCTAATATTAGTTAATTGCCTATCCATCTCATCGAACATTGGCAAAAACCACTATCGCAATTTTGATAACAGAGCATTGTTCTCTTTGGCATTTTGTTAAGTGCTATACCTATTTGCACATATTAACATGGACAGGATAAATGGTATGCGTAATTAGTATACTTGCAATTGCGAATACAGTATGTATTGTTATATGTTGCTAAGTTTGCAAATAAAAGCTAATTGGCTAAATGCTCGTCGTTTTATCTGCCTATCAATTCCAAATTCAAAATTCAAAATTAGTTTAGTTTTTTTGCATCCCATAATTTGAATGAATCGGCAATTAAAATTTACCTGCTTCGTTTCTGTCTCTTATCCGAAATGAGGTTTGAGCATGATCAGATAAGAAACAGAAACGAAGCATGTAATAATTAGTCACAAAAATATCTAAATAATAGATTACTCCGCATGAATATAATGGATAGACTACTTTTTATTAAAATATTAAATTAAAATATTCCGGGACACTGCACACATCGCCATCTAGCCCCACACTAAGTAAACGCTTGTATCGTGGGTACTAGATAACGGATATAATACTTATATACTTTCTTTTTGTAAATACATAATTATTATACATACAAACGACCAGACTCAACACAAGTAATTATAAATTTTAAATTCATTACTACTTGTGTCACGCGGGAATCAAAACTAGATTAGAAGGCAGAGCCACTACTAACTAAGCTAACAGGCCAGGTACCGTTAATCGTGGCGCCACTAGTAATCAAAATAAAAAATCGCAAAATATTCTCATTTGAAGAAATTAGTTCATTTATTTGTCATAGATATGATTACCTATAGTATAGTGTAGTAGTCGATAAGGGCAAGGCAAATAGTTATTTTGCACGACACTGGCCTCGCTTTTACTGCGTCTTGACACGACATGATGCTTCTATATCTATCTTCTAATAGGCTGAAACAACAGGACTGAAATATGGCTCGAATTAATTATTTCTAAGGGTAGCATGAAACCGAAAAACAATAAAGTTCGGCTAAGGAATAGGCAGAATTTCAAGCAAACTACTGACACATGCCAATATAAAGTCGGTATATTTTTATTTTATTCTCGCCTTTAAATTCGTCTTGAAGACAAAAGTAACACTGTTCCTACTAGGAATGCGCGCAGAAGAGACCGAAAATGTGGTCAATAATACTATAAAAATGTAACTCTACCGCAAACAATCATAAATGACGGTGTCTGTAGATGGTAGTGTGCTTGTGTTCTATATAATAATCAACTCTATATAACTTTTTATTATTTCTTCCACAGCTAAGTTAGAGTTGGAGAGATATTCAGCTGACTTCACGTGCGGTGTTACTCTCGAACAGAAGATCTGCGACACTCCATGCACTTTCACAATAGCCAAAAAGAAACCGGAAAACGAAACCATCCACGAAGGATACTGTCTTTGGAACGCTGCGAAAACATCGAATTATGTGTGGGAATGTTTGAAACAAATTGGGAAGCTCGCGCCAGACCCCAGTCTCACCCCGCCCCCGCCTAAACTGCCAGACAAAGATAGCAAGGATCAGAAGGAGAAGAAAGAAAAACCTAGGAAGCTTTATAAATGTGAGTCTTTTTTATTGTTCATCTGTACCCCAGAGTACAGAAACAACTCTCGTTCTTTTTGTATTCTGAGTTTGTACCATTTTGATTTAGAAGAATTTTATAGTAGACGAAACATTTGTAGCTAAATATACTACAGTTACTATTAGTAACTTATCCAACATTTTTACCAATAACTTTAATGTTAAGAGCTTTTGAAACTTGCATAAAATCTAATGTCTAATTAGTAAAAAAAAGCTAGTCGCTGTGTGCTATTTCTATATGTATGCGGGTTTTTGTATTATACATTTCCTTAAAAAAGCCTTCTTCTTAAATCACTATCTATTCAAAAAACTGCATCAATTTTCGCAATTTTTGCAGTCTAATCCTATATTTTCTGATATGCGCTGCAGCTGTGTTCTGATATATGTATCTATTTAGCTTTTGAAAACACCTGCAGATTAAAACACTATCGTAAATGAAATAAGTAAGAATTGTGTTTGATGTTATCATTCTTGATCGTAAATATCAAAACGAAATAGTTAACATCTCTGTTCCAAGAGGATTTCTCGCAAAAACGGCTAAACGGATCATCATGATTTTTGGTATATTGGTAGTATGAGGTCTTAGGAGTGTCATAGCATAGGCTACTTTTTATCCTGAAATAATGCGAGCGAAGCCGTAGCATACAAATATATATAGCAATCTATGCAGACATACATCAAACACTTCCGTAATGAGGCACACGTGTTTCGAAGTATAAATAGATAAAAGCCATGTAATATGTTCTTATAACCGGTTCTTATTGGGTAAGCACGATCCATCTTAGACCATAGCTATTACTTACCATCAGGCAAACTATGGTCAAGTGCAAACTAGTTTTAGTAAAAAAAAAACAATTCAATAAAATTTGATTTTTTCTACTATTCTAGATGAACTAGAAAACTATGATGTGTGTGAGTATTATCAGTACATACTTGTTTTACAGACCAAATTACTCAATAGTCACATGACATGCTATCTGTTGTAAATAACACCTTGCCCATATACTGTTGATACAACTACTGATTAGTTGAATATCATATGTATTATTACGTATTTATTGTTATGTATTATATATTACGATTTCGGTGGTCCTCCATCATGTCGGCTTCCTCACGATGTTTTCCTTCTCCTTAGCGGAGAAGGAAAACATCGTGAGAAAGCCGTGCAAGTGCAAAATCTTGAAAAATTAGCCATTGTTGTAGGGCCAGGTTCGAACCAGAGTGCGTCAGGATACGCAGACGCTTAAACCGCCGAGCCACACTCGCTTTTCAATTAACTAAGTGCTTTAATGTTTTTTTTTGCAGGTGATTCGGTGGGGCTATCAAGTGTGATATCGATGGAGCCGCGAGGGTCGGGCTCCACAGAGTTCTGCCTGGCCTGGGACATGCCCATCATCAAGTATAAGAAGGACAAAAAAATACATAAGAGGTGAATGACTGTTTCTAAATTTAATAATATTATAGTAGTGATACTTGATGTGTTTTGTAATGTGTGGTCCCTTCTCGTTTTAACGGGTGTACCAATTTAGATGAGTGTGTTAGCATATAAAAAGACTAACCCATGTGGTTAAAATAAGTATCTAGGCTTTTTTTTATCCCCGTTTAACGCGAACTATACTGCGAGACTTCTCTGTAGCTTTTGAACGTAAAACAACGGATAAAGTAATCAAAACTAAGTTTATCTTATACTATAACCTATCCTATCTTGATTTTTATTAGAGCGGCACAGGTGAAGTTGTTTAAAAATATATATTTAATAAATTTCTCAATAACCTTCTCACTAAAAATACGTTTGGCGTAACCGACGTTTGCTCCGATCTTGGGACGCATAGCATCTTTAACTCGAATCTATTTTTCAATTAACTCATCCATAAGCCCTGTTCATCATCGTGTACATAATGTTGCAGGTACTACACTCGACACTTCGGCAGCGACGGCATAGCCGGTGCTTCCATAGCGGCGTACGCGCTCAAAAACTACACCAACTGGGAGAAGCTGCTCGCAGAGTGGCAGGACCCTATATTTAGTAATAGGTATGTTATATAAATATAAATATTCCGGGACATTGCACACAGCGCCATCTAGACCCACACTAAGCAAACGCTTGTGCCGAGACTACTGGATAACGGATATAATACTTATATACTTTTTTTTGTAAATTCATACTTTTAATACGTACTTAGAAACGACCAGACTCAACACTTAGAACAATTTTTTAAAATTTATAATTACTTGTGTTATGCGGGAATCGAACCCGCACCCCTAGATTAGAAGGCAGAGCCACTACCAACTAAGCTAACGGGGCAGTCAAATGTTACGGGTACAATCATCATTAGTATACATTTGAAAGCATACTTCACTTGTGTCTCTGGTTCAGTCAACTATACCTTTGCTTTAGAACCACTATTAACTGGCCATAGCTACATAGCATACTTTTTAAATTATGTAAGCGAATTTTTTATTCCTTTTAAAAAAAAAAGTAAATGTATAATTGTATCTATAAATTTATGTTGTATGATTTGTGAAATAGTCTGTAAGTATGTAAGTATATAAGTAAGTGTCTGTAAGTATGTATCTACAAAAAATAAATAAATAGCGCAGGATCATCAACTTTTATTTTATAGTGTGCAACAATTTGTATATCTTCTTACCATTATTCATAATGTTTGGTCTATTCCCCTTCAACTTTATTATCAGTCTTCAAGTCGAGAGGCAATCGGTTTCTTCTAAACAAGCGCAATAGATCGTTGTACAACGTTGATTAATATCACGCAAGTTACATAAAAATATCAACATTATGCATTTATCGAACTTCAAGTTGGGCTCTGATAGCGACACGTATTTGATGTTTACATCAATTGTTACGATTATTATACGTTTTCTTAAACTTTTAACATGACTTTAGTATAAATTCTGTGTTAAAAAGTGACTTGTTGATCGTGCGATATATCACCTTTCTACAACATTATGTTATCATGTTTCCAGCAACATACCAGACTGGTTAAAAGGTGCCTTAATGAACGAGCTTTACTTTATCGCCGACGGAGGAACTATATGGTTCGATGTGCCTGACGACTTCCCAGGGACTGATCCTAGGTAAAGTTAATTCTATTTATTTATAATGATTTTTAATGTAGTACTAAAAATAAAGAGATTATCAATACGTCTTCGATTAAGTACGTACCTAGTACGATTGAGTGTGCTAAATTAAGTGCATTAGATAGACCTGCTTTTTAAACAAGGCCGCACGCACACGCCGCTACGGGCTTAGCAACAATTTTTTACATAAAATATATAGGCATTACCTACTTGAATTGTTTCGTATATCAAAAGTAGTCTGTCGTTCCAATGCGACGTAAGAAAAGAACAACCTGGCCAACAAACCAACAAATGCAATTCCTCTTTTATATGTATATCGCAACATATACATTTCAGACACGAATTCGGTTTGTTCGGCTACCTGGAAGGGCACGAGTACCGCATGTATAACACTTACGACGTGCATTTCTACGCCTCCTTTGCGCTCGCGCAGCTCTGGCCTAACTTACAAGTAAGTAAATAAATATATGTATATTCCGGGACATTGCACACAGCGCCATCTAGCCCCACACTAAGCTAACGCTTGTGTCGTGGGTACTAGATAACGGATATAATACTTATATAGTTTTTCTTTTATAAATACATACTTATTATATGTACCTACATACAAACGACCAGACTCAACACAAGTAATTATAAGTTTTAAAATTCATAATTACTCGTGTCAGGCGGGATTAGAAGGCAGAACCACTACCAACTAAGCTAACAGGCCAGTCTACACACGTGATACTTTGTTGTGGGACTCTATTGTAACTACAATCTTCATATCGACGTAAGAAAACGTATTTGCTGTAAGTAGCAAGAATGGCGTAAGTAGACTGAATACACAGCTAGATTCAGTTTTTTTTTCTGCGTCGAATGGTCTGGGTCTCATATCGCTACGACGACAAAAATTCAGAAAATAGGGTATAATTTTGAAAAGTTTACGTGTTAAATTTGCTGTAAGTCACTAAAAAAACGGTGTTATATCACTCTTTTACTTACAGCATAAGTGCGGTTTATTATTAAACATCTGATGTAACTCACAGCATTCTTATGGAATGAACTAACAAGTGAAAATATTACTTACAGCATTCTTTTGGGGTGCGAATTAAATACGAGATTACTTACCAGCATTCTTATGGTTTGCAAATTGAACACAAGATTACTTACAGCATTCTTTCAGTCTGTAATTTAAGTTTGTCATAAGGTTACAGCACTTTTCTAGTGATGCTACTAAAAATATTTTCCTTTTACATCATTTTATCGAGTTATATTTACTTAGAAAATAAGTAAAAGTACATTTGTTAAGGTAGGAATCATATAAAAATTTAACATTTAAGGCATTGTTTTTTTGACATTTTACTTACAACGAAATTGGTTACGCCGTCGAATTTTAGCCCGCGCTTCCTTTTATACCTACTTACAGTAGTATTGTGGTGCAGCGATAGCACAAAGCGGCGCTGGCTGGCGCGCGCGCCGCGCAGTTGGGCCGCGATCGCCGTGGTGAAATGTTGTCTGTGTCAAAAGAAATAAGTACCCAGTTTTGCCGAGAGTTAGCTCACGTTGTGTTGTGTTAGACTTAGTCAAGGCAAGTATAATTGGTATATTACTTGGTTTTCAATGTTTTTTATTTATTTATAGCTTCTTCATTACGTCACTAAGTACTTAGGTAATGTTAAGAAATTGTATTTATCTTCTTTGGTTCCGACATAAATTGCTGTATATGTTTTTTTTTGTCTCTTGTATTAATTATGTATGTAACTATTGTAATGTATGTATGTATATGTATATTATTGTAATATTTGTTTCTGTTTATTCATATATAAGGAGTATAAACTATTTGATCTTTTTTCATTTAATATCTTAAACGCCTCGTCCTACTCACTTATTTTGCAGAATATATCCTTGCCAGATTGGTTGCCTGGAAGAGATCGCTCTTAGCGATAAGGCCGCCACATAAAACGCAAATTTTATTTTCTATGTTTTTTGTATTGTTTTTTATGTATGTGGTGTTTTAATAAAGAATTTATCTATCTATCTATCTAGGTATGTATGTCTGAACCAAATCTTGCAAGTCAATTATGAACTACTTCCTCTTTATCTACAGAGTTAAAGTTTTACATTTGAGTTCAGTTCTGATGATAATACACTAAAATGGGAACATTTTATCCTTTTTTTATTCAGATGGCGAAACGTAGAGAGTGGATGGATGATCTGAAACTAATAGAACGGGAAGAATATACACAACCTAAAAAAAGATCTAAAATAGAGCCAAAGAAGAGACCTGTAATAGAACCAAAGGGAAACTCCAAAGTCAAAATATTGAGCCAAAATATATACGTTGGTGGTAAACTTATATCAAGCACGCTAAACACTAACTCAACCATAACTAGTGATGTCGATTTATTATCTGCACCAAAAAAAGATTGTAAAGGTTTTTTAAAAACACCTCATCACGAAAGACACGAAACAAAAGAATTGACTCCAACGTTGCGTAATCCAGATTCATATATCAAAGAAACAATTGAAGTGCTCAAGAAAATCACACCATGTAAACCTTCTTTCTGTGAACAGATGCCTACTCAGAATGACGCTTGTAAGAACTACTTCAAAAAAGACTTATATTCCCATTATGACAACTTTAATCTTGATCAGTGTCAAGTACTATCGAACGATTCTTCAATTCGTGTCACTGTGTCCATTGATCCTGTATCAGACTTGGAAACAAACTACTTAGAAGTAGAACCACCACTCAAAGGTCAAGTTATAAGCGTATCATCTCTTGTTCCTGAAAAAAACACCAGTGTCGGCGAAGATCTCGCTGCAGGCGTCCCACGAAGTACGTCACCTGCTCCTGGAACAAGCACCGGTTTCTGCAAGGATCGCTCTGCGAGCGTCCCACGAAGTACGTCACCTGCTCCTGGAACAAGCACCGGTTTCTGCAAGGATCGCTTTGCGAGCGTCCCACGAAGTACGTCACCTGCTCCTGGAACAAGCACCGGTTTCTTCAAGGATCGCGCTGCAAGCGTTCCGCGAAGTACGTCACCTGCTCCTGGAACAAGCCTTGGTTTCCACGAAGATCCTGCTGCAGGCGTCTCACGTTCCTCGCAAAGCCCTACTCGAGGTAAAACGACTAAAAAACAAAAAAGAAATAATTTTCCGAGACAATGTAAAAGAAAACTAGAATTTAATAAAGCTTATTTCGATTTTCTTGGTGACGATGTTGACGATAATCTACTAAATGAAGCTTTTCCATCAGAAGATTCAGGAAGTTGGAATGAAGAGGAAACATCAAGTGAATCAGATAAAGACGATAGCCAGCCAAACGTCGAAAAGAGAAATAAGAAGTCTAAGAATGGAAAGAAGAAGTCAAAAATAACTAAAAAGGCGGAAATAAACGTAATAAATATCGAAAAAAGCAAAACTAAGTCACTCATACCTTTATGAAAGAAGAAGATAAGAAGAAATTAGATTTTTTTGGTTCTGTTTTTTTGTTTTTATGTAAAAGGGTGAAATGTAGTTAGGGACTGATCTGTCAGAATTAAAATTCATCCTATTTCATCCTATGTTTGCTGATTGATGTTTAGATTTATATTCTTATGATGGTATATGATGAGAGCAAGTTACATTTTTATGTAATTTTAATTAACAAAATAATATACTTACAGCATTTTATTTGTACCACACATACAAACAATTCTTTATTTATACCAATTAAGTGGTATCAGTATTTTTTTGGAGTAAGTCTTACATCTCTTCAATAGCACGTAATTAATTAAATATTTCAAGTACAGCGTTTTAAAGGTTTGGAAAAATACGATACTTTGCTATCTCCATAGAAGTACTAAAATACTTACGACGTTCTTCAGGTCTTTAAAATGAACAGTCAATTGCTGTAAGTAGTGAAAAACCTACTGCTAATAACTTTAACAAAAATATTTTCATTGCTGTTCATGAGTATTTTTATAACAAAACTGTGTTCCAAAATTCATGTTTCTGTCACTGATAATTAAAAAGATATGATTTTTTTTCTATTTTTTTTTAAGTTTTTTGGTGAAAAGTTGGGTTTCGGCTACTTACAGCAAATACGTTTTTTTTACGTCGATATATAACATACAGCAGTTGTTCTCTCTTTGTTTCCGTCATAGAGAAAGATACGAAGAAAGAGAACAAAGTGTAATTATACACAATTATAAATTGTTTTTGTCCGAATTAACATAAAATTTACTTGTTGTCTCAGTAATTATTACATTCGCTACAAGTGGTTGACACTATGGAAGTAAGCCAAAAAAAATCCACGAGATTTAAAATTCAAACTAGAACTGGTTGAGTTGATGGGTGGGTCTTAACCATAGAGTAATATAATATACCAGGAATAGAGAGCCATCTAGTGTAATTTTAATGCCAATCAAATTGAAGCGCACTCTGTATTTCTTGTCCAAAAATAATATAGTTGATAGGAATAATATGAAGAAATCACAAAATAAAACACAAACAAATTCGCACAAGATCTTGGATTTTTCAACTGAAGTTTTCAAAATTTATTTTTTTCAAATGTCAATCAGTGTCACTGTTGATTGACTTATTTTTTCTTCTTTGGCCTTAACTTTGTATGTTTTTTTTTTACTAAAGCGACATCTATTGTTTCGTTTTCGGTCAAGAAATATAGATTAGCAGCACTATATTTCTATTTTTGCATTTTGTTCTAAGTTTCATTCCCCTGGTCTTAACCCTTTAGCAACCAACTGTGACCAAGCATCTTATCCTTTACATATTAACAAATTAACACCTTCATTGTGTAAAACAGTGTTTTTCATGTATTTCAGGTAGTTTTACAATACATGTACCGAGATAGCATAGCACTAGAGACAGATAAGTGCCGGACGTCGCTTTATGACGGGAAGAGTGTCAAGTTCAAGATCAAGGACTCGATTCCACATGATTTGGGTGATCCAGGTACAATATCATTTAGTACATATTATTCTTATGAATAGCTTAGAAAAAGCGACATGTGGATCAGCAGTTCCATTGTCTACTTTTCATTTGACGCACCCTGGTTCCAATCCGGCCCTACACCAATGACTTGTATTTTCAATTATGTGTAGATTTGCACCCGCTTAACGGTGAAGGAAAACATCGTGAGTAAACCGACATGTTTGAGGACCACCATATCCGAGGACATGTGTCTTCCGTGGAAGGACCTGGGCGCCCACCACGATGTATCTACCCAAAAGAACTCCCCTAACGAATTAATTCTGCGGGGGAGTCACGACCCTCAGTCATGAGGAAAGACGACCCAAGAGAGTGAGAGATTCTTATGAAAATGAATTTACATGTCTTTCAAAGAAGAGTTCTATTGATTTTCTAAAGTATAGATTTGGGCTTTTTAAAAAAAAGAACAATAATAAATAAATATACATACATAGCCGGTACATTCCACACATCGCCATCTAGCCCCACACTAAGCAAACGCTTGTGTCGTGGGTACTAAATAACGGATATAATACATATAATACTTACAATTACAATACAATCTATACTACAAGTATTGGTAATATTACTACTGTCTAACTATTATATTTAAGGCATGATATCATTTCTCTGTGACACACCTCTTCCTATACTTGCTTATTTTTGATGACTAAATAAATAAATACATTGTATCCTTCACAGATGACGCCCCGTTCCTAAACATAAACGCGTACAACATCCATGACGTCAGCGAGTGGAAGGATCTCAACTTGAAGTTCATTCTGCAAGTACTACGTGACTACCGCATTCTTCGAGCGCACTCTGCTCCGTTCGGCAGCCAGCGGTGTCAGTCCATGGCATATATTGACGATGTCAAAGATGGCGGAGAGAGGGCGCTGCATACGCGCGGGCCGGTGTCGCAGCCAGACACGCCGGCCGTCGTCAATCATGTGGCTAAGGAGCAAAATCAAATGCCACAGGTAACAAATATCACCCTGTTTATCTTTTAGACATGTTCCCATTTCTAGTCTAGATCTGCTGGATTTGGCAAAATACTAGATGAAAATAAGCAAATAAGTAGTATATATTTACTATTTACTCGGGTAAGCACGCTTCATCTTAGGCCATAGCCTTTGCTTACTATCATGCAAGCCCGTTCGAGTTAAAAAAATATCTTTTCTTACTTTGTGAAAATAATAAATATAAATAATAAAACAGGCCTATTCATACTTGATGGAAAAATACATGATTCTTCTTTACAGTTGAAGTATTTTCAATACATGAAGTATAACTATACAAACTAACGTTAGTGAAATCTTCGTTAAAGTATGTCACAGGCCTTAACTATCAACGCTACAGTTGACTGTAGCTCAGTCTTTTTCAGGAATAAACTATAAGTACATAATATGTCAGTGACCCGTTGAACGTTTTGAAAACTCTCGTCACCTAAGTTGGCCACAGTCATACGAATTTACCTCAACTATAATTTTTTCCATTGCAGTCGGAACAATCAGCGCCATCTCCCGGCATCCTCGAGCTACTATACAGCGCCAACGTGCCTCCGCTACAACCCACACTGGAGGCGCAAGTGTCGGTGGAGCCGGCCGTGGCGGCGCCGGTGTGGGACGCTAACAGATACCTCGCCGATATGTACAAAGCTTGCAAAGTGTTGTTGAAGCGAGCGGAGCTATGGGATGCAGACGGAGATGGATTGATCGAGAATGGAGGGTTTCCTGATCAGACCTATGATGCTTGGGTCATGTCTGGACCTAGGTAGGTATTTATCATTTGTGACAATCCAAACACTTTTTATCTTAAATTGTGTCCTGGTAGGGCCACTGATGTCCGAAAACGGCATAAATGTAACGGCTAGTATTGAGTGAGCGCATTCAATTAAGTTAAGCCATCTAATGTTAACATTAGCCACTGACCGCGGATTATGTTCGAAATGTGTTGTAATTTACGTACCGTTTTATGTAATAATTAACATGACTGAGTTTTAGATAAAAAAAACTCAAATTTTTATAAATGTGCCTTTAGCATATGCCAACACCATGTCCACAACCCGATTATTTATCTATATTCCAGTGCCTACTGCGGTGGTCTCTGGGTAGCCTCCGTGTCCGCGCTCCGCACGATGGCTCAGACACTGGGCCACGAAGCTGACGAGAAGGAGTTCGCACAACTCCTGGACAGAGCACGACACGCCTTCCACGAGAAACTGTGGACAGGATCGTATTACAAGTTTGATACGAAGCCCAACAACGAACATGTCGTCATGGCCGACCAACTGGCGGGACATTGGTAAGGGACATTAGATTGTTGTTCTTTTTAATATTAGGCAAGAGAAAAAGGATTACCAATAAGTTAAATCTATTTAGCAGATCTTTGTACTTTGCGTATAATCCGAATGTTGATGAGTCGTTTAGGAATAGTTTGCCACCATTGTCATAATAGATACAGTAAACGAAAACATTTAGCTAATATTTCCACTATTATTGGACGATGAACACTGAATCAAGCATACGTGCGCTCAGACCAGGCAGTGACAGTGTTCTATGTCAATGCTTACTTTGTAACTTTTGAATGCTAATTAATTCATTAAACCGTGACTCTCCCCAGGTTCCTCCGCGCTTCCGGCTGCACGGAGCAGATATTCCCCACAACGAACGTGCGCAAGAGTCTGTCCACGATCTTCGACAACAACGTGTTGCGCTGGTGCGGGGGCTCCATGGGCGCCGTCAACGGGTACGTGACGGGCGCCCGGCCGCGGGTGGACGTCACCGCACTGCAGAGCGAGGAGATGTGGTGCGGGGTCACGTACGGACTGGCGGCTACCATGATATATGAAGGTGAGATATACTATGTGGACGCCACGCGGTGCAGAGCGAGGAGATGTGGTGCGGGGTCACGTACGGACTGGCTGCCACCATGATATATGAAGGTGAGATATACTATGTGGACGCCACGCGGTGCAGAGCGAGGAGATGTGGTGCGGGGTCACGTACGGACTGGCTGCCACCATGATATATGAAGGTGAGATATACTATGTGGACGCCACGCGCTGCAGAGCGAGGAGATGTGGTGCGGGGTCACGTACGGACTGGCTGCCACCATGATATATGAAGGTGAGATATACTATGTGGACGCCACGCGCTGCAGAGCGAGGAGATGTGGTGCGGGGTCACGTACGGAATGGCTGCCACCATGATATATGAAGGTGAGATATACTATGTGGACGCCACGCGGTGCAGAGCGAGGAGATGTGGTGCGGGGTCACGTACGGACTGGCTGCCACCATGATATATGAAGGTGAGATATACTATGTGGACGCCACGCGGTGCAGAGCAAGGAGATGTGGTGCGGGGTCACGTACGGCTGCCACCATGATATATGAAGGTGAGATATACTATGTGGGCGCCACGCGGTGCAGAGCAAGGAGATGTGGTGCGGGGTCACGTACGGCTGCCACCATGATATATGAAGGTGAGATGTATACAGATATATTCTAGTTTTCTAGTTGATAAATAAGTAATCATTATCATCTTCTCATTATCGCCGACTGCTGATAATAGGCCTCTGCAATAGAACGCTACTCGGCCTTGTCCTGCACAGATCGATGCTGCGTGTTTTTTTTTGAGATTTTCGTGTGTCGTCAACCCTTTGCTTTGGTGGGTGACCTACAGTTCTATGGCCTGTCATTGGTCTCCAATCCGTTAATGTTTTGATTCGCATACCGTCATTTTGCCTTGCAACGTGTCGTAATATCTAAATTTACATATACCTTGTTTCCAGGCATGCACGAGGAAGCCTTCACAACGGCGGGTGGTATGTACGAGACCCTCTGCAAGATGGGACTCTCGTTCGAAATGCCCGAAGCTCTCTACGAGAACGGTAACCATCGCTCCGTGGGCTACATGCGTCCTCTGTCTATCTGGGCGATGTATCAAGCTATAGTGTCCACCCCCCCGCCGTCGCGGCGCTCCTCGCACATCGCTAACGGACAAGCGCATCATGCCAAAGATAAGTTATAGCTTTCTATTATCTCCCAGTGTGTTGGGAACTTTGTTCACTTAGTGTGCGGTTCTGATAGGTGACTGTAGGACGCGACACTGTCTTTGAGTGTGACTCACTTTTATACTAGTTAATTGTATTGTCAAATCTCTGTACTGTTACGTTAATAACGTTGGGATTATTTTATTGAAATAATGATGTTTTTATGGCGCTGGTGTTTAAATGCTAGTCAAACGCCGTTAGACAATAAGTCGTCTGACAATAAAATAGAATCGTGTATGTGGGTAGTTATTGTCTCCATACGTATCTTGAGAGTATGAGGAGAATAGCCGAATTTTTACAAAAAAAAACTAGTTTAAAATTTATTAAAATGGATTTAGTTACATACACTCAACTTATTAAATAGACGGTGTCGCGTCATATACGGACTATTGAGTTGTTTTACAATGAAATTTGATTCATATGAAATTATTATAGCGAGTCTATTAATTGTGTACAATGAAATGGTACATCTATAACTTTTGAAAGTACTTATCAAATTTGATAATATAATGAGGTCTATTAAGAAATGAAATTGTGCTATTATTTATTATGTTGTGCATTCGTGAAATTTTATAAACTAAATGTGATATTACGCTAGAATTGAGCGACATTTTCAGTTATATTTTTTGCGCTATAATGCGGTTATATTTTGACTACGCTACGTGTTGTTATACTTATGTTTTTTTTTATTAAAGTCATGAAAATGTACTTACTTATATGTATTGTTAAGGACTTTTCGTGCAATGTGGATGCAAATTGATGCATTATCTAATGAATTTGTGCGTAAATTAATTATCGACATTATGTGGTCAATAAATTATTTTGTAAATCTATGTTTGTTTTCGATTTGAATCAGAGCCTTGTCTTATTTCCTCTTCTAGGATTAGACACATATTTTAATCACAAATAAAACAATAGTATTCTTACATACAAAATTTATTGTAATACATCGGTAGAATAAATGCATTTTGGTATATTTTTATACAAAAAGTAAGTATAAATATTAACTCATCTGGTTACAGTCCACGAGATTCCTAAATACTTGTATCACCTAAACTATACTCAAAGAATAATGTTTGTACTATATATGTATATAACATTACTTATTCTAACACTCTTATCATTTATATCAATAAATAAATCATGCAAATAATATGTCTCCAAAATTATGTACAAAATATTTACAAATACATATGCTTTTTCAGTCTTTTTAAAATATTGATGAAAATATACTATGCAACTCAATATTACGATTTTTTTCCAATTGGACGACTATAAATGACAATTCCAATTTTTTATGCATAGAATTCTAATATATTTGCTTTATTACAATAAAATTAATGTGTGAGTCTCCTCCTATCTTGATATTCAAAACTAGCTGTCTATATTGAGAGAGAAAATTGCTAAACCTACTTATTTTACACAGCGCATGATTAGAAAACTTTAGGAGCCGTCGAATTTTCACAACAACACTTTCCAGTAATTCATTCTACGGCGGAAAGTTTTCACTCAGAAACGAAACTATGATTATTATGATTGCCAGTTAATATTACCATTTATCAAAACGTGGCAATTCAGGCGTCTTGGATAAGCGCCCACGTTTTTGAATAATAACTTTCGGTGGGAATTACTTATTATATTACTTAGTCTAAAGTAGGTAGGTTGATATGCGCTTTTCTCCACACTAGGCTAGCCTGTATTGTAGTTACATTAACTAGATAACATTAACGTGTTAAATTTCCACTAGATTAAGAAATCTGTCTGATTGAATTGGGCAACTTGCTTTACGTAAACCTGTGAAGCTCTTAGCGCTAAATTTCGAACTTTCGAAGGCTCATAAAGATTATTAAGCTAAGTTTCGAAGGCTCAAATATGTGCACTATCAATAATGTACATTTCATCGTATATCTGTATATTTTTACGTGTGCGTAGCAGATATATTCATGTACAAGTGCGCTGGCTCGCGCTCTCGCGCGAAGTTGAGCCGCAGGTGCGTCCCGTGCGTCTCTACGTCACTGTCTAACGTCTCGCGGGAGAGAGACGTCTCTCGCTCCACGATCGTAGCCATGTGCTGCCCTCTGTGGGAGAGAAAGGAAAGTTAGATTAATACATTGTTTTTAAATTGTTCGATCACCAGTATTTCGAGTATGTTTTGGGATAAAATAGTCTCGTATATAAATCAGTTAAGATATAATAAATCGCGTTACCAGATTCAGCCAAAACGAATAAGCGTTTCTTATCATGAAGAAGTTCACAAACCCGAAAAAAGATGAAAATTTACAACATTTTAACATCGTATAGTGTGATTTGATTAGTTTGACCCGGTAAGTTTGATGTAAAACATATCTTCTACTAAAATATTTGTCTCTCTTTATCCGTAATACTTCAATATCAGACTGCAGATAACTTTCGAAGTAAAAAATTTTGAGCTATCTGCCAAACGTAAATAAGTTGTAAAAAAACATTAATCATTAAAGGTACAATACACACCTGCCATCCAGTTTCGGATGTCCGAAGGTGGTGAACTGCGGGCAGCCGTTGAGAGGGCGCGGCGGCGGAGGGATCAAGTAGTCGTCCATTCTGTTATCACTGTCACACGCCGAGTGCATTGTCAGGGTGCTGGATGATATCTGGAAGAGGTTAGCGAGATTTAGAATCCTTCCATTTCTGTACACAGAGTTAAAGATATTGGTTAAGGAGTGGATTTACGAGTAGTTCAATGGCATAAAATGATTGCCTACAACATCCTTGTATGCCAGTACATTGCAAAGTGATGAAATAAGTATGTTCTTCGTTTCAAGCCAACTATGATAAATTAGGATTAAGTTCTCGTTTTGTGTCGTTCTTGCTGCAAAGACTGACCGATGACTACCTATGACTATACCACGTGGGCACATTCATCATTCAATCTTTGTTATACTAGAAAGTACTGCTGCGAAATAAAGCTGTGAACTTCGTTCCACACTTACAATGGAGCGTGCTTTGTCATCGAGTTCAGACTGCACGCTGTTGGTCTCGGCCGCGCTGCCGGCCACGCTGCCGCCGCTCACCGTGCTTAGGCGGCCGGAGGAAGATGAACCTGGCGAGGGAAACTCGATGTTAGGGGTCTGATCTTTAAGGTCTAAAGTTGTGTGAATATGCATGAAGCTATACGCTTTTTGGAAGTCGAATGCTTCTAAAGTTTGGTAAAAATAAGAAGAATTTGTTTTGGAAGAAGTGACAAGCTTGCATTTGTTAAGTTGCAAATAAAGTTTTGCTTACTCTCGCTCAAACTGCTGTTGGGTCTGGTGCTTCCATTCCTTTTCTCAATGGTACCATTGTTATTCTCGTGATCTGAAACCAATCAATTTGTCAT
Organism: Macaria liturata; assembly: GCA_964023185.1. Lineage (NCBI taxonomy): Eukaryota > Metazoa > Arthropoda > Insecta > Lepidoptera > Geometridae > Macaria > Macaria liturata. The sequence continues at coordinate 5,396,881 of OZ026820.1, read as the reverse complement.
TAGAACCTATTCGTTACATATGTCTAAAAAAAAGCAAATTGCATTTAGATTAATTAAAACTTACTTTTGCTCTTACTCTTTGAGAACATCTTCTTTACTCTTTCAAAGGGAGTAGGTCTCTTCATGTGATCTTTTATTCTCTGTTGGATTTTGTCGTATTCTTCTCGCATCTTATTCAGCTGCTCCTGTTTTTCTTTCAGCGATTGTTGGGTTTCGTTTCGGTTTTTCCATTCCATCACTAGCTTTTCGACTTCGGATATTGAAAAGACGTTATTTTTGAAATCGTTTATGATTTCAGCTAGTTCTTCTTGTCCTGTCAAAGGGCAGGTTTCCTTTCCTGACTTGACGCTAGGGCTGCGTATATCTTTGGTACTCAAGTTGATTTGGCTTATATCACTAGTGGGAGTGTCGATGTTGAAAGTCTTGGTTTCTTCGGTGGGTGAGTACAGGAATATGTCTTGTTGTTGTGGAGTCAGGCGCGAGCTGTTTGCGTACAAGTTGTGCGGTCGGAACTTCGGGCTCTCTACTTTGATATTGGAGGGTTGGACCAAGTAGTCGTGTTCTAGCGCTTGTTGGATTCTGTTGGCTGTGTCGTCATGTAGCGGGAATTCGTTTTGGTAGAACTGCTCTTTTATTTTTGGAAGTTTGAGGTTCGGTCGCGGTTTCTTCTCGACTTCTTCTACTTTTTCTACATTTTGTTCCAAGTTTTGCGTGCAAGCTTCGCTGAATGGGTCAGTGGTATCGCCGTTTGTTTCTGGTTCTGCTTTGGGCGAGTCCACTGTATCACAGGTCTCCACGATGTGGAGTTCTTCTTGTTTCTCTTCCTCTTGCACGTCTTCTTTATCGTTATCTGACATGTTCTTTAGATAGTAGTACATGTTGGAGAATTCGTTAATTTTCTGAAACAAAAATATGATTGTAGTCTCACTTATTCTTATAGTAATATTTAATTGTTATTTTCAAAGTTTATCTACAAAAATCATATCAACTAAAGTCAGTTTCCAAGTGAGAACCTTCTTCCTGATTTCCAAATGGATAAAAGTAAATTCGTATGAGTGAAAATTTTAACTACTACAATAGAATACAGAGTACTAGGTACTATGACATTAATTGGGATTACCTACAATTACATTTTCTGACAAACACAATAGCAGCTGTTCTTACCAAATGGTCAGCGAGCACATCAGCCAGCCGGTAATGCTTGTGGTCCCTGGCCAGGTCTGCTGGTGTCTTGTGTCGCACGTTGCGGAGCGCTACGGCGGCGCCGCCCCCGGGGCACTCCAGGAGTTGCCAGCACACGCGCTCGAGGCCAAACCGAGCCGCCCAGTGGAGCAGGGTTGGATATTCTTCACCACCTGGGCAGAAATAGAGATTTTCATAAATGAACTAATTGATGCTTTGATCGCGTCGTTTCGAGATAACAAGTAGCCTATGTTACTTTCAGGTCCCTTTACTATCGCTATAACAAAAATAATCTGTCTGTCTGTGTGTGATAATCTGTCGTTTTGTTGACGCGTGAAAGTGGAACTAAGAGACAAACAAACAAACTTTAGCATTGATGTAATGGTAAGAAGAAGTTGAAAAAGCTTTTTTTATTACGAACGTTATAAATTTGAAAGACTGTGGTTAAAATAAATCAAAAATATGTTTTATAGTAACTTACTGGACACATCAGCCTTAGGGTTGAACTGCTCAGTGGAAGCGAGCAGGTTGAAATGTGGCGGGATGTTCTTCTGGAAGGCGTTCAGCATCCAGCTGTCCAGCTGCTCCTTGCTCGTCGACTTGAACCCGAGGGTCTGGATAAGAGAAAGCGGGTTAATTTGTTTAAATACCTAACAAAAATACTTTAAATTGGGCCACACTGATGAATTGGTTAGGTATTGGCAGCCCGTCCGTAAAAGGTGATCCGGGAATTATTTTGCATTAAATATTTAATTACATGTTTGTGATCACTCACTCAACGAAGAGGGACGGCACCGTGGTACAGGAAAGTTGACTTTGTCGGACAAATAGACAATCGGTTCCACCATACCAAGGTAGTAAGTGGATTACATCGGTCGTTTCGTCTTACAATTACTCTATTGTGTAAACATTGAATCCAAGTTTCGCTTGTTCGAGTTATTTTGCTATAGGTGACGTAAGTATTGGTCAAACACCTGACCGTTAGATAAAAACCAGGGGTCTTCAAATAGATAATATGTACCATATTAATATATAGAACAAATCGAAGGAATCGACAAATTTGAAGTGGTCGCCACAGACCAGTGAATCAAACTAATTTATGGATAGAAAAAAAAACAGTGTTACAAAATATAGAAACAGAGTTAATAGGTATTTTCTAGGTAACCGTGTACACCCTAGGCTGCAGCAATGCTTAACATCAGGCAGGCTGTAGTCAGACGCAAACCTATCCCACGTAAAAAAGTAATACTTACTTGGCACATGAACTCGAGCGGGTGGTCAGACGCTCGCAGCAGCTGGTCCAGCTCCCGCAGTCTGCTCTCGCACTTGATCTGGCGCCGCCCGAGCGACTGGCCGTTCTTGCTCACGCGCACCCACACCAGCATCGACACGTCCAGGCATGAATCTGTGGGGTAGGTAAAGTATTTATGTATCTATTTCATTTTTGCTACATAAATAAATATTTCAGGACATATTACACAGCGCCATCTAGCCCCATAATAAGCTTACGCTTGTATCATGGGTACTAGATAACGGATATAATACATATATACTTTTCTTTTGTAAATACATACTTATTATACATAGAAACGACCAGACTCAACACAAGTAATAAAATTACAAATTTTAATATGCATAATTACTTGTGTTATGCGGGAATCGAACCCGCACCCCTAGATTAGAAGGCTAAATATAACTATACATTTTTTTTGTAAGCAAAATCTCGCTATATTATACTTATAAACATTAGGTAACCTATATCTTGCAGTATTTTAATTAGGTCTAAAAGTATGCCCTTATTAAGACGCCGCAAGAAATTTCGTGGCTTACTCTAGATTTTAATGCATGTATAGATTTAATTTACTACACATCGTTGCATAGTATGACGGAGAAAATAGAAAAAAAAAGTTAGCGTGTGAAACGAGCTCTTTTGATTCTTGTTCTTTGTTTTTGTTAATGTTGATTTAAAATTCAAAATGTAGGTATAGATAGGTACCTACTCTGTTTTTTGTTAGTTTTGAGTCTTACTTATTTTTGAGTCGTATCTACTATGCAACAGTGATGGAAATAGAACGAAACTTTCTGCAAAATACCCGACTACAATGGGGTGCAGTTGGGTTATGTGGGATTTTTACTACTAAGTACTAAAACCATTCATATTTTCTATCTTACCTGGTATATCAAACTGTAGAGTGTAAGGGTTCCGTTTCTTGAATGTGGGTATGTGAATCACTTCTCCCTTCTTATCTACCATAATCTTGATGCTGTCTTCGTCTCTGATTGGATCGTTCAGTAGAGCTATAACTCGACTTTGGCCCTGTAATAAAAATCAATTCCATTTATTATTACATTGTGACACTACTACCTATATAGCAATAGTAATGTAATATTAAAGGAGAGTTAGTGTGTTGAGTGATTATGTTGGTCCTTCCCATAGGTACGCCGATTTACATAAAAATTGGTATAGCATTTAATAAATTAATAATAATAATAAAGATATTTATTTGACAAAACACTGGTACTACTTAACATTACTTATTACTAAATTAATGTATACAATGTTAATGTGTGTTTCTTGTGAACCCCGAACTAGGCCAGGGCCTGTATCTCGGTGGTTCATGACTGAGAGTAATTATTACAAAGTCTTATTTACGAATAAACGAGAGTAACACCGCGGGAAGACGCTCTTTACCTAAAGGCTAAACATTATAGTCATGCTGTAAGTTTAGTAGCAGTCTAAATACTCTATAACTACTTAGAAATAAGACATTTTATGGCTGGGGTTTGTAACGGTGTACTAGCTAGCCCCACCTCAGATCAGGCTAGGATATTGTACCTATAAACTAGTGCGGGCTGCCCTGAGCGGCTAGCGAGCGTGCAGCCTTGTTGCGATGCGCCCGCTGGCCGATCAGTCGCTTTATTATGATAAGTTTTGATTTTATGTTTGTTACAGTCATGTTTTTTTTATATTTGCTGTATCATGTGTAGATTATAACGATATTTGTTATTTTTGATTGTGTAACGGACCGGCATAGTCGAATCTCGACAAAGGTCCATAAATAAATAAAGATTTAAAAAAAAAGGCATTTTATAGAAAACATACGAAAATATGGCCTAAATTTAATAATAGTCAGTCTGTTTAATTCTGACTTAGCAACTAGGAAAATACAAATACCTTCTTAAAATTATAATTGCATGTAGGTTTTTATAGGTACGTAGTTAGTTATACTGCCATTTGATAGTGTAAGTATACAATTAATTTAATTTATTATCGCATTAAAAATGGTGGTGGCAAAGGATAAATATTATTAATCCAACTTGAAAAATAAAAAGTATCTACATATATACCTATAATAAAGCTGTAACCGGTCGGCGTCTGTACTGAACATTGAAGATAATTAAAAAAAAAATATTGTTGAGGGGTCTTCATTGATGCAATAGAACACAAAAATTATGTTTCAAAAAAATAGTTCAGTTTGTCTGTAGGTATGTTTATTTGTTATAGACTCGAAAACGGCTGAACCGATTTGTCTTTTTCACTAACATGCAGGTGCATTTTTAACGTAACATTTAGTGTTTATTTCATTTCAATCGGTTCGTAATTAAAAAGTTATGTTCATTTTAAGGCTTTATATTCCAAAATAATGCGAGCGAAGCCGCGGGCGTCTACTAGTTTATAATATATACGCCATCACGGCCCAATTACGTGGTAGTGTAAATACGGCTTAATATTATATTTAATTAATTATAACATATGAGTTAATTTTATATTAAGGAAAATAGTTTAACTTACAATTTTAACCTTCTTAGGCACGATTGAGAAGCTGGTTCTATCCGTGGCGGTATCCTTGCAGTCTTTAGTTCGCAGGATACCTACAGCTGATGTTAGGAAGGTGTCCACAAACGACGTGTCCTTTTCCCGGACAGCCATCATCTGCCACTGGTCGATTGTTGGGTATTCTAAAAATAAACAAATTTTGGTCACCATTTTTGAACTACTCACTTCATGATTCGATCAAGTTACGTTAGATTTTTAAAGAAGTTCACTGTTCACTCTATTTATTTAGGAAAAAAATCGTTTATTCACCGATAAATGCGTTATCACGTATATTTTTACAGAGGAATCCGATTTTGATCATTTAAGATATTTACATATTTAAAAGGTAAATAAACATACCTCAGTAACTGTAGGAACAAAAATTATTAATAAAATAGTTTGATTTAAAAAAATTACTGGTTACGAAAATGATATGCAAAATAAAATAATTATACATTTCGAATCATTTTAATATAACACGAATATGTGACGTTCTTTCCGGAGGCATATCGGTGAATGATATTGACGCAACCAAATTGCCCATAAAATATTCCATGCCCATATGTTTAGTAGGTAAGTATTAGAATAAAATATTCCCCTTATCGATATGTATACGGAAGAACCAATATGTGACGTTATTGAACATATAAATTATGAAGCATATTAGACATATTATATTTTATAGGATAAGGAAAATTAAATAAAGGCATGTATTTACTTACCTTCGCTGTGATTGGCAACGACATGATTTCTCTCTACTCCAAGTAACATTACTAAAATCTTGTCAGTTTTGAATACGCCTTCACTATTCAGATCTTTCTTCAAATCACTCATTTTAGAAGCAAAATTTGGGCATAAAATCAAAATCTGCAACTGTGCTTTTGACAACTTGTCCACTTGTTCTTTTGAGTCGGCCGATAGAAGCTCTTCAACTGTTACTGGCGTTACTCTGAAAAAAAAAAACAATTAATAGTTTGTTCTTTGAATTAAATAAACTTAAAGTCGTGTGTATAAGAGTGGCTAACTCTAGTGTGGAAAGTTTTAAAAAACTACGTAAACTACGTAATAACGTTACTTAACATCAGGCATGTTGTAGTCAAGCGTGAGCCTACGTATATTATGTAAATTATTTTTTTTTAAGTTTCTTTGTATTAAATGAACTTAATGTGAACTTAATAAGAGTAGCTAACTCTAGTGTGGAAAGTTTTCAAAAAAGTGCTTTTAATCAAAATTATCCAAGATTTTAGCTCCTACCTATAATGATGTCTTGCTCTCTGCGACATGATCTTGTCGAAGCTGGCGACGAGGTAGTCCGACCACAGCGCGCTCTCAGGCGAGCCCGAGCTCCACAGAATGGCGATATCCTCCATTTCTGAAATAAGACATCGCTTGCTAAAGTATAACGACCATATTTGTACAGGAAACCCTTAAGTTCTTCTTAGAATATTTCCTTCTAAAATTCATATTATTCAGAGGCAAACCAATAATTGAATCAGATAGCATTCGGCTCAACGGACTCACTTCCATAATATATTCCTGATTAAATCTGCCGACATCGCCCGAAGAGTACCTAGAACGGCATCAATAAAATCTATCGAAGCGGTCCCCCTTGAAACCTATTTACTAAAGTGGTATCGTATTGATCGGGACTATTATTATTGATCGAAGCTATTGGCGTACGTTCCACAAGGGTCTGGTGTCATTCGTCACAAAACAAACAAGATACACAAACTATATTGCAAAGAGTTACAAAGGATGCGCTGTTTCATGGCATTATGCAACCGTATACGAGCGCGTATTAAGATCGAATCCATCTCGCGATACGACGGACAAAATGCTCGATTGAAAGGAAGTTGTCAAGGGATAATCAAGACATGAACGATGTTGTTCACTTGGTGTCGAACGGGGTCGATGGCTGGATCGAAGTTCACGGTGCCTGCCTGTATGCATCATAAAGCTGTCCACATATGCCCGTGGATGTGATTCGTGTAAACTCTGCCAGCGCGGCGGCTCGGGGCGACGAACTCGCATTAATGAGTCGGAATTAATAGCCGTTTGGTTATGCAAAAATAATGCACTAAATCAATATCCGATACTTTGAAACTCCACTTGAAAGCAATTAAGTTAAGCGGCCAGTAATGAACTAAAGCATTCAAGCCCGAACAGTATAACAGTAACCGACTCATGTAGGTACAAGTACCTACTACTTATAAGCGAACACAAAGCAACCCACACTGAGGAAACGTAACCATGTTTTACAAACACACATTTGATCTCATAGGGTAGAATGAAAGCATAAGCTGACTTTATTTTTATGGCATGCAACGCCTTGCATACGCATCGCCGCTTACTAAACAATATGCTATGCATCGCGCGCGCGCCGGAAACCCGTACCAGTAAGTATAAACCCACCTCTGCCGCCAAATGAAGACTCGACTAAATGTAATATCCGTTTCCTAAATAGACAAACGTCTATCAGCGACGCCCGGAATAACTATAGCCGATTAGATGCAGCGCGCCTTCGCTACAAGGGCTGAATATGACGCTCGAATTGTGCGCTCCCAAATAACTGGAATAAGCAGCGGATGTGCGATCTTCCATTTGGAATTGTTCCGAAGCACTCGTTCGTTCGATGGAATTCAATATCTGGTTCAATAACGAGCTTTAGACGCACTGGAAAGGAAATTGATAGCGATAACTTTGCGTCGGAATTGCCGAGCCGAGTTTTTCATCAAGTTAACAAGCGGATGCTTTCCATGAGTCCACTCAAGCTATTTTTATCTCTTCATGTCTGATGGACGTTACGCAAAGCTTCAAAGTGGGGCAGGTACTGGAATGGTAGTGTGTTACTTAGTAGTGGGTTTCATTTAGGGCGCACCGCGGTTGCCTCGATGCTTCACCGCGTTCAGTTTTCAGTTCAGTGCCCGCTGACGTCTTTGATGTGCCGGCTGAAATATTGTAGCGTACTGTTATGGCCACAGGCTGGCAGGTGCCTTTTTGATCTGGTGGTTTTCTTGCCATTGTTAACTTTTTGTTTGGAATACTTTGTCGAGATGTAACTCGTAACGTGTCGGTTTACGTTTGCGTAAAACAGGAAACCTTTGGTAAATTTTCTATTTTGAGAAAAGAGTTTGTTCTAATTACTGCCCCACTTTCCCAACAACGATATAAAAATAGATACCTACATATATTGTGCGTTCATCGGTAGTTCGGACCACACCTTTCTATTAACATCGTTGCGAATTTGATCAGCTGCCAATATCGATAGCATTATTCACGCATTGTTTACCTACTCCATGTGCACCTACAATGATCTCATAGAGTGAGAAATGGGATCAGATCAGAAGCCCTCGCAGCAACGGGCCGACGATTTTTCATCCATTCCCAGAATCCATGTGACTAATGCGCGCTTGTTTTAAAAGTGTGGGCAAAGATATAGATATAGAACTTTGGGGAACTGCAAGCCACTCCAACGTGGAAATACTACAAAGGTTCCAAAACAATGTATTTCGAAACATAACCAACGCACCATGGTTCACAAAAAATGATGAAATACATGAGTACCTGGAAATGCCCACCGTGAAGGAGGAAATTCAAAGACACAGCAAGAAATACAAAATGAGATTAGAGAGGCACACAAACGAACTTGCAACAAATCTGACAAAAAATGAGTCAGTAAGGCGGCTTAAGAGGCCCCATATTGCTGATTTGACCAAAGAAGGGATGGGGGTCACTGGACTCCAAACCTAAAAAGCCTGCACCCAATCAACAGCACTGCTTATGGCTCCGCCGATTGCAGCGAGACAAGAAATTGGAAAAAAAAAAAAAAAAAAAAAAAAAAAGTGTGGGCAGACCGTGTGCCACAACTCATATTTTATTTACCAATTCTCGTGCAGCCATAATTAATTTTAACTTTATTTATCTGCGACCTAGATAACAGAAAGGAAGTTATTGTCTGCCGAGAAAGGGGCTACGTAGTTATATAAAACAGCTTCGTTAGGTAGTGAGTAGGTGCTGTGCCCGACGGCGCCTGTCTCGTGATTCATCATATCAAAATAAACGTTCTTTTACTTGCCTCCTGACAGCTGCTTGGCGGTAAATCTTATGACAGAGCTTAATTGTATTAAATTAATTTTATTCGCAGTCTCCTGCTGTTACACTGGTTTAATCATGAATGAAGCCCTGTAGCGTCGACACTTTGCATATACAGTTTGAATGGTTTAATTAGTTTATTTTCTTAGTAGATTTAAAATAGGGTTGCAATTCCAATGAAAATTAATTTTGAAATGGCCCATTTGTTTAAATCCAGGCAAATAAATTACGGGAAATCAAGATAGTTTCAGATATATGGATTTTAATTTTCTTGTCTTTTGATCTAGCCCATATTTTTTTTAATTTTTGTCTCTCTCCTTGCATAATTTTCCACATCTCACCAACGCAAAATTTTTCGAAGCAATTCATTAATATTTGCATTGTCAAGTCGAAGGGACATTAATATCGTTATGCATGAGGCGAGTTCTGTGAGCCAGTCACATACACGTGTAACCATCCGCTCATTCAGTCACAACTTGGTTTAATACCGAAAGTGCTTCTGCGGAACTCAGGGTTAGACCAAGGACGAAAAGAGGGTTGGTGGTTGGGACATGTTTGAGGACCACGAGATCTGAAGACACGAGTCATCCGTGAAAATGGGTGGTCTATGATGAGTCTACTAAAGAGAACTAATTTAGTTAATGATTATTAGAAGTAATCATCATTCGTAGTGAGCGATGCAATAGAAGAATAGGAGTTGGAATTTAAAAGTCTACCTATTTTAGAGGGATAATGCCAAAAATGTATGAATGTATCCTAATAGACACTGTTATCAAGGACTATTTTTACACGTGACTGTCCAGTATATGACCACCATATCGCCTGAAAAATCACCCGAACATACGAGATAAGGTAAGAAGCGAATAACCGGCGAGAGAAGGTGAAGTATAAAGTTTACCTACCCCAGTTGAAGCCCTGAATCCAGCTGGTCAAACTACTCAACGAACTTGCAACTATGAGTTTTGCTAAATTATACCTACTCATGAACGTCAGTCAAAAGCAAACAGCAAGTTATGACTAGCTTTTGATGTCAGTAGGCGTATAGTTCTATAAATGACACGGGAATTATTATGGCCGATTAGGTAATTCTGTATATACTAGGTATTAAATTAATATAATAATAATAATAATAATATCTTGTAACTATGCTGGATAATTTAATTTAATTGAAGAGGAAATATAAGAACACCGGATTTTAATACATTTTTGATATTACATATTTTATGTTCATATTTCAATTTGAGTACGATTTTCCTGTCACCTCAAGATAACGGCCTTGTATCATTTTAACCGTTGAACAGACATTTATTAGAGAATCTCAAAAAACATTTATAAATAAACCCACTTTTGAAAGGAAAAATTCATTGAGGACGCTATTATCTGAAGTACACATTAATATTATTTACTTATTCCTTGTCAGTTTACTTTGTTATCTGTAGTGTCTTGTCGTTATATAGATAGCCGATGCGTTTCTTTGTCCGTAGTAGAGACAGGATATCAAAGTCATTGTTTGCAGATTCTCGTACTGATTCTGACCGATTGGAATAAGATAATGCACCAATAGCTGCTATAAATTGTGAGTATTTTTTACAAAAATTGAAGAAATACATTCTGGTAGGATTTATTTTAAAGACAAAGGATCCCAAATGACTCAAATGCCCCACAAACGAATACAAATGTGACAATACAACCTTTTAAACCTAAAAGTCGGTTAAGATGTCGTGACCTGTATTTGTAAGTTTTACTTTACAAGCTTGTTCGTGGTCCGTCGCCATTAGAAAAATACGATCTGTGTGAGCGAGTCTCCGGCGAGAATACTGAATAAGTACAACTTATGCGAGGCGTTTACATTTACATTCCCTGCGCGAGTACATTACGGGAGTCGCTTCGTTGCATGTAAATCACAACATGTTTATTCAGCCATACTCGCCACCCTGCATCGGTAATGGACTCTGCGACCAAATCGGGCCCTGGTGCTACCTGACCGCGCACAATCACGACTCTAATCTCTCACGAATAAAGCTCTCAATCGGTAAAACGGAGTTCGACAACGGTAAACCTAATTTGGCGGTAATGTACGGTGTTCCTTTGACATTGATTTTGGATGGACCCTGGACATCACCGAATAACAAAGCGTGACGTTCCGATGCTGTGAAGGCCACTGCATAGGTACGTCCGCGGGCTTGACAATAGCTTATAACACGCTCCAAAACCAGCTAAAGCATCGCCAAGTACATAATACTCATCCCATAGACTCATCCATTGTCATTTATAATTATAAAATAAAACATTTACGTAACCAACGAAATAATTTAAATTTATTACGCAATATTCTACTTGAAATAAACGAGGAAAATGAGTTCAGACAATCAAGTAAAAGCTTATTAATTAAGAATTAATTTTCTCGGAGAAGTTTTTCTTGGGAAAATATTAATTATGTAAGTCATTAGCTTGAAGAAAAAGGTAGAAGACTGTATTTAAGTAAGTAATCGCTAGAAAAAGTTAATAGTGATTTCTTTTAGTATTTTAAATTAGTCGCCCAGGAAGAAAACCAATTGTGTATAAACTTCTATTAAAAAGCCAAATTTTCGTTCACGAAAAGGACCCTCATTAAAAATTCACGACAACATAAAACACAAGGAGCCCGGATAAGCATAAAACAATAGAACGGAACTATAAAAAACTCACTTGTATCGAGCATTGCGTCCATGTTGCTGGGTGTAGTGTAGGGGTGGTGCTGCCGAGAGGCTAGAGGGGCGTCATTGCAGGCACTAGCGAGCGCACTAAACAATCCTGCGAGCGGCGCTGCAGGCGCGGGCGCGCGGCGCGGAGTGGCTGGCGTCGGGCGACGGCGCGCGCGCACGCACCGCGCATACTAAAACCCCCGTCGCGACACTCGATAATCGCAAATGTTCCGGCCATCCCTCGCGCCTAATCTCAAATTCGGACCCGTCCGTAAACACACGTTATCGACCAAACGCGCTTTGTATTCCGAGCGAGTTTCGCGATAGGCCTAATCGGCGAGGCGTTACGATTCCAGAAACCCGATAAGCGCCCCTTGATCTTGGTGGCTCGCTTATCGTAAACTTTTGTGGCACTTAACTTTATGAGTGTTATTGTGCCGTAATATCGATTATTGCGCCACTGAGATTTCGGCTGTTACGAGTTGATAAGTGCGTGTTTGATATGAAAAGGGCACAAGGGGCGATGATATCGGCGCTGGATTGGAATCAAAGGGCCGCTACAAATTCCATGTTATTGGGCGGTATTGGTATTGCCTCTGGTTCTCAGTATCGCGAGGGTCGAAGGTTGTCTCCGGCGCTCGAGACGGGAGCAACGATCTCTCATATCTCGACTCTACGTCGAGATTGACTTGTTTATGGTCGTTCATCACAATTGTTAACTTCCCATACATTATTACTTAATAATAGATTTTACTACGTAAATTTCCTTGTGACAGATAACAGGCCAGCGCCATGTTTAGCCAGAATGCCGGCTTTGATAAATAACGTGTCCTTTTTATGATCTCGCAGTAAAAAACGCGTCAAAACTTTATAGATTGGCTCGTGCTCAGGGTGGTAATTCAATAAACTGATGTTTGAGCCGTAAAGGCCTAAATAAATATTTGAAAAGATGGTCGCAAAAACTAAACAAATGACACTTACGACCCTCCATTGAATTTTGATTCTTCCGCTACGGGTCAGGCTAGAGCCGAGGTCCACGCACTTGTCGCTTCCGGCGTTTGTAGAGGTTACGTAGCTGAATCAACCGAGAACAATTTGAAGGTCTTTCTATTACAGTATATTTCGATGATTCGTTTATAGTTTTTGTTTATGTATAGTGTAGTTAACAACATTGTAACTACCACCGATTTGAGAACATAATATTTTATGCCCAATCATCTCCAGTATCCAACGCCAGTGCATAGTTAATAAGTACTCAAAGAAGCTTATAGCACAGCAGTGGGATATAAAGTGCTGTAGGTAATGCTACTGATATTTATCAGGCGGAGTTGGCTGTAAACAAATGCGAAGTATACTATGTAAATAAAATTGCGCCTTACCTTTGAAGGAGAAGTTCTTCGGTCGTCGCCTCTTGATGCTCTCCTCCTGGTGAACCCTGGGTGCGGGCATGGAGGGCAGGCCGCTGGGCACAGGCGTGACCTCGCCTGCGCCGGCGCCGCCCGCGGCCAGGTACCCGCCCACGGAGTGCCGTCGCCGCCCTTGCAGTGGGATCGTGTAGAACACCTCCTCGCGCTCCTGGGGCCCGTCGGGAGTAGATACTGTGGTGCTGATCTTGCCCTTCCTGGAATGGTTTGTTGCATTTATTGTTGGGTTTGAACAGTATTTTTTGGTACAAATATATAATGAAATCGTTTCGTAATCAGTCGTTTAATACAGAGCTGCGTCTGTTTTATAATCTCGATAACTGAGTTCGCCACTCTAATATGAACTGGCTTTATTTTAGACAAGTCAGTTATGAAAATTGTAGACTGCTTTTAAGACTTAACGATAAAATTTTAATTATTTAAGATACATTATATTAGTTACTCACTTGATTCTCGGGGCAGTGAATGTATGGCGCATATCCCCAGGCGCGCAGTCCCCGGGTCTCGGCTGGCCTTTAAGAAAAGCTTCAGCTTGTTCAGGTTCTTTAGCTGACAGCGACCTCAGGAGAGCTCTGAACTCTTTCCTCCGAGGACTCTCTGGTTCTCGTCTCTTCGGCGAGCCGAGTGGTCTGATGTCTGCCCACACTCGGCTAGGTGCGGAGCGGGAGCATGGCTCCGAGGGAGACTCGGCACTGTCCGGGACATCTTTGTTTGGAAGCGCGAAGTATGATGGGTTATCTGTGACAAATAAACAGGTAAAATTCAAGTACAATTCAGATTGCTGAAGAATATACCAAGATAAAAAAAGCTACACTCGTTAACGCGATTGAAAAGGAGCGTAACAAAACAAGCACTCGTTCTAAAAAAACCTCTGACAAATAAGCTGTCTACGAGCTTCTGTGAAACATATTGAGCACCCTCGAGCCTCCCCTTTTCGCGCCAGCGCCCTTAAGACCAGTTGACGCGCCAGCGCTTGACCCACATCGGAAGCTCTATTATGAGTTAGCAAATATTAATTTACCAAGGTGCATGTCGCTCGGCAGGTCCCACGGTATCGTCCGGTGGCGCACGACTGCGCAGGAATTATTCAATAACACCAATGAACTAACGGCTCTCCATTACATCCAGCGGCCAGAGTGCTGCAACCTACTTTGAAGCCGGATAATGCGAATTGAAGGCAATCTTCGCCTATTGTCTACCCTGACTTCTGCCACAGATTATCCATCACACTCACATAACCTATTTCGTCAGGGCATGTACTTAGTCAGAACGAGATCTCATCCCAGTACAGACGCCTTTATTCTTTCAGAGAAGTAAAACTTTGTTTCGAACAATACGAGACGCGGGTAATTGAATTCTACCTGATCTGTTTACTTACAATAGGATCAAGTTTTCAGATAAGATTGGAATCCCCAACAACGTAAAAGAAACATCTAAAATGACAGACAACAATAAACCTTTATTTGAATCCCTTGCGGCGCTCTAATGCTTCAGGTTACATTCTTTATTAAATAACCTTCTAGTCGTAGTAGTATATGTACCTATTAATAGGTAGATACAGTATCTAAAATTACTTTTTATACCTAAAATTAGTGTCCAAATTAGTGGTCATTGTAAAATACATGTGGTACTTTTTAGTTTTAAGCGAAGTTTGTGTAAAAGTAAGTGATTTATACTCATACAAATGTATGTTATAGTTTTCGGCTAAAGATTGCTTGTGTGTATAAAAATGTTCAAAACGCACTTATAACACAGTCCTGCGGGAAGTAATCTGAGGTCCTGCTATACAGGCTGTGCAAGCAGACCTAGTGCAGGACCCAGAGGCCTACCAAGGTACGTGACAGTATGAATTTTAATATAATTAATGAACAACTAAATGTACCTAAGTAAGAAAATATGAAATAAATAACTTTTTACTTTTACTTTTTTATAGGTAGAAAGGTATAAAAGAGATCTAATATAAACGTAAAATAGGAATATTGGCACTGTATCTAATACAATACCCATACTTTATATGTTTAGTAGCACCTAAACGTAAGAGATTTGATCTGAAGTCAGTCTCCTTAGCAAATAAGGGGAATTTGTTCGTAAACAAGGTAATCTTGGTAACGTTATACGACTATCTAATGAGCTTGCGAACACGGAATGCGAACATGTCTTGTTAATGTTAATTGATTGATCGACGTTTCGGTAACAAGCTAATTAACAGTTAACGGTACGTAGTTACTCCTTTTACAAGGAAACAAATAATTTGATTAGGGTAAAAAAAATAGCCAACACAATAGCTAAATTTATTATCAAAAAGATTTTCTATGAATTCTTGGAATTATTTCTATGTTAACAATGTTATCAAGGCAATGGTCCAGTGGAATATAACAGACGCACAGTACATAATAATGTATTCGTTTATTATTTCGTAAACAATGAACAGAGCACACTGTCCTAAATTAATGGACGATACGTTACCACGCGCCTGGCTGTTTGGCCAACTATTTAGGTAGGTCATATGTACTTAGGAGTACAATCAAATCATGTTGGCCATATGAAAGGTTTCAGCGAAGCCTAAAATAAAACTATACTCGTACTTATAAATGCGGATTTTCTTAATATACTTAAGGTTACTGGTGCCTTGTCTTTTGTTAATATTGATGCATGCCTTAATGCATAAGGATGCATGCTTCATAAGCATACCGAAACGCTTTTTAAAATTGCTGTTTGTATAATAAGCTTACAACACAAGAGATTATTGGGCCCAAAAACTTAAGTTCTCACAAAATGCCCCAAGTTTTTCGATTCTAAACACAATTAGGATAAAAATGAGTTTTTTTGTAAAACCCGCATATGCTATACGTTATTCTCGGGTCATTTCTAAATGTCCCTGGGAACATGTGGCCAACAAAAACAGTTTTCAATGCCCTCGGACCTATAATAACAGATTAAGTATCAGTTATTATGATCCACTAATGGAATTAAATAGTTACTTAGACTGTTCTCTCAATACGAATGATATTATGATATATGGTATTTAATTCGTCGTAATAAACCAGGACATCGATGACAGACTTGACAGTAATTGATGTGCGTATTGTTATTGAAAAAAATACTCATGTTAGTAAACTGTCCAGCAAATTGTTTCTTGATTTTAGCAGTGTCAATCAAAAGCGGAGATTGAGGACATGCTATTTTTATGTTTTCGTACATCTCGGCCAAAACGTCTATCAAAATTACGCTACTGAGATTGTGAGAAAATGAAACCGAAGAACATTTTTTTTCCATGCTAGCGAGGGAGGGTAAGCAAGTAATTCACGTAATGGCAAGTGAACATCGCAAGTCTATGTACACCTTTAAAATTTTTAAAGTGATGTCAGCTTTTAGATGTAGGTTACACGACTGTATTTTTTCCTTTTCTAGGAGCAGCTCAAACTATGATGCCGAATTTAAAAAAAGTGTCTGCTGTAAAACTGCTCCAAATACCTATAAACTCATTATCTAAGAAATCAAATAAGAACGAAGTAGGTTTATGTATTTAACGTGAAAACTTCTAGGAAGGGCTGAAATACTTTATAACATCCAAACATTAGAGAGGAAATAAAGATTTCTTTCAACAAGTTTTACGATTCAGTCTAATGAACGCTGAAAGGCGTTTTCCTCTTACAAATGGTTCTAGTACATAATTATATTTTAATCTTATAGCATAACATTTTCAGCAGAGATAAAACGGGAGTTAGTTTCTCGGTATCTGTATAATGATGTTGTTTGAACCCGAGTGACTAATAATTTCGTATTCCGGTATCCATTTTTCACGAGTTCTTAGAGATTGTAACGATTAAAGTTACTGGGAACCTTGTTCGTTATTTGTAACGTTTAATTACGGAACTGGGAATTCTATTTGGTTGTTTGTTTTATAATTTAGTCATAATAGGTATTAGGAATGATGCATATAAATTACCTAAAAAGCTATGAACATTGAATTTCCCATTCCGTAATTAAATGTATATTTTTAGAATATATACAACCATATTAATTTAAATTTAATACATACCTTTAATGTTTTAATTGTCTCGGGATTCGATAAAAATCGTCACGTGCGTTTTAGTATTCAATGCAATCAAAAATACAGATATGGTAAAGTCTGTACTTAGTATTCATAAACAATACCTAAGTTAGTACCTAAACAACACATGCACTTCACTACGTAATTATGCGTGCACATGTACCTACCTATAGTTATCTTATACAAGAAGACGTCGCTTATCATTAAACAATGTTCCGTTAACGACGTATGTAATAAATTATAATACTGATAAACACAGCTTATTTATAAGCAGAATAAATTACTTTCACAAACATAAAAAGCTTTCCAATTTCAGCATCGATTTCCATATTCAAATTACAAGGAAACGGACTATTTTAGGAAACCTTTTAGCGGTATGAAAAAGTATCAGAGTATTATAATGAGGACTCACTTGTAGCTCTTAAGCAGTAGTCGAACTGGGGTCCCATTTTTGTAGCACCGAAAAAGTAAGGTTCACAAGACACGACACATCACGTCGGTAGCGCGTCGAGCTATGCTGGGTCGAGTGGGTCGGCGGCCGCGCGGGATGCCGCCTCCACTCCGGCGCAGGTGGACGCGCCTTTACCCACTAACTACGCACCAAACTGTGGCCTTTTTAACTTTAGACTCACACGTGCGAGCTTTCATGAGGAAACGAAGCTTGCAGGAAGCGTCTACGCGCCTTCAGAGCGGTGTCTACACGAGTCACAACAGCGGACGTAAATGCATCGGATTGAATCTCCAGCCGCGTCTGTTTATTTCTCATCCGGTTTCTGTTGATTGGGACAATTGCTTCTATCGACTTGTGTTTTTGTTTTGTTTTGTAATTCGATGAACTTTCATCGAATTTCTTTGCTCCTGTCCCAAACTGGAACGAGTAAGTAAGATTAAATACCTTGGAATAACCCTTGATCAAACACTCAAGTTCGATTCACACATATTATCTCTAAAAACCCGTCTTCGCAAAATGCTACACGTCTTTAAGAGATTGAGTTCTGTAGCTGACCCAAAAACTGTGCGAACCGTGTACATGGCATTATGTCAATCAGTCCTCAGCTACTGCATCACATGTTGGGGGTCAGCCGCTAAAAAACACTTAAAAAAGGTCGAAGTTGCCCAAAGAGCAGTGTTAAAGGTAGCCTATAAGAAGCCATTCAGACACCCGACCCACGAGCTTTACCAAGAGACAAAATGTCTGACGGTTAGGCAATTATACGTACTTTTCGTTATCCTTCGGTTCCATAAAACTGCCCCAGTCACAGCTCTCACTACGAAACCAACATCGCGCCGCAACACCTGGAACATCCCCGCTACCAACACACGACTAGCACAACGTGCATACTATTACAAAGGCCCTGCTTTATACTCCCAATTCGAACATGAACATAATTTCCTAAATACTACTAGATTTGTCTGTAAAAAGAAGATTACTACCTGGCTACTAACATTGAACTACCTGGACACGGAATCATTAATAGAGTTCGTATCTTAACTACTAAATACTATTTGATACCTACCGCTCAAATACACAAATACGTCACAACACACACTACATCACATACACAGACATTCACATACCACCGCGAATCATAGAGACTAACTTAATTTTAACATAGGTACTGAATAACTTATATGTAATCTTACTTAATTAGGATATAAATTAGTGCTAAAAACATTTATATATGTATAAAAAACTGTTAATTTTAAAATTGGTTGGGAGGTGCCAATAATTAAACCAATTAGTTACACATAGCACAGCTGTGGCTCAGACTGACCGAGTCTTACAACACAGGCTTAGCCTAGTTTAAGACGCGGAATGCCTGCGCTACACACAGCAATAACTTTAATTATTTTGCCTTGCAACACAAGGACATCATTTCTTTCTTGGCACCTACCAGCCTATTAAAATGTACTTATGTCTAAACCTAAGGAAGAGCCTACACTCCACAACACAGGTAAATCACATCCTAGTGTGGAGTGTACGGAACAAAGTTGTATAAGTACCAAAAATTTTTGCTAAATAAAGTTATCTTTATCTTATCTTATCTTTATCTTTCATTGCGCGACTGCATTAAATGTTGGTATTAGCGATCGTATGCATTAACCAAGATTGAGAATCTTGGTTAATGCTACATCTAATCAAGACATATCGTAATACATCAGCGTTGAAATTGCATCGCTTCCGGGGAGCTTTGATTATGTGAATGTTGATTGAAACCTAAATACTTACAAACTAAATACAAAGTTTCAGAGAACATGAATCACTGTATGTTTCCATTGAGTGGTAACCAGGTTTACTTTTAATTGTTTATGCGTGCGCCAGCGCATTTCGGAAGCGAGGCTAGGCGTCAATGTTTGTAAATAAACCCTGACTCTGTTGACGCTGTTTCATTCATATTCGGCATCAACGGAACTAACGCCGTAAAGGGGTTGCCATGGCTCCTGCTGGCCTTATTTATAGACTGGTAGTAAAAGAGGTTCAGCTGCCAAGGTTTTAACGACTATTCGGAGAGTTGCATGTTTTACTTTCCCACCTCGTCCAACCAGACCTCGTAAACCTCTTTAAAAATTCAAAATCTCTTTGTCCGTTTCAAAACGCTAATTCCCCAGACGAGTTTCGTCTAGCTCTCTTTTCAGTATAATGGAATTAATTTCATAAAACAATAGACAAAAGATAAGAGGACCCGCATAACAGAATAAGATATCATTATAAACGAAAATGAAATTTATATTTTAGGACGTGTCAAATAGTCAGTTTCAGATGCTGTTACGACCACAGCCACATGTTTGAGGTCGAAGCAAAAAAGTTTCGTTAAGATGGGGGATAAGTGGGTAACTGTGAATCCCATTTTAAAAGAGACCCCTTGACATCTTGTCCCTGTGTACGCAGCCCCCGGGCAGAGGCCGAAGCCCGCGGTATCTCTGCAGCACGCATGTCTAGATAAATCCCGGGAGTATTGATTTTCAGCCCTCTGATAGTTTATGTAGGCATACCTATTTGCGTTCGCTCCGATATGAAGGTGAAATAATTGCCAGCGGGTCTGGAACCTTTACCGCTAACCTATAAGTATCTTATGGTTCGTTAGACTAATTTATAGGCTTTACGGTAAACGTTATTTCCGTCAGTGATAGAGACACAGAATAGATAGTTATTACTAACTGCTGCGTAGGCAGTATGCTGTGTATTTAATTGCCGCAGGGTTTGTTGCTATTGTGTGTTAGACAAGCAACTAAGTATGAGCTTCGAATAGGAATTAATGATACTTTGTAGTTGTTTCCTTGAACAGAAATTTACTCGTACTAGCAGTTTAACGAAACCTTTAGATATACAAATTGTATTACCACAAGGTGGAATATAGCGATGAAAGTAAAATAACAACGACCTTTTGGTCAATTTCTCGCGCAATTTTCATTTGCTGAAATATGGGTGTTTGTCGGGCATGACCTCGCATACTGGGGGGTTAATTATTTCCTTGAAATGTTCCTTGATTAGAACTCCTTTATGGTATGATACTGATCACGCA
This sequence comes from Macaria liturata, assembly GCA_964023185.1. Classification (NCBI taxonomy): domain Eukaryota; kingdom Metazoa; phylum Arthropoda; class Insecta; order Lepidoptera; family Geometridae; genus Macaria; species Macaria liturata. The sequence continues at coordinate 5,376,104 of OZ026820.1, read as the reverse complement.
CTCACTAAATTATTTAGACATAATTCAATACCTAACAAATACGTTGGTATTTGTGTTAAATTGAATTCAGCTTTATTATAACTTCGATCTATATAAAAAAATGTTTTGTGTAAGTATTATTTACCTCATGTAATACTTTACTTATAACTTGCTTAAACCTGCGATGATACATTCTCATAAAAACATCGCGTCGCCAAATCTTGTCTGGCAAATTCAGATTCTGTCATACACTGATTTATATTGTCAGACCAATACCAGTACCAATTAGTCTGCAAAGTTGCTTGTATAAATAAATAAGAGTAACCTGAAGCGAGACTCGAATTTCAGCAGTGCAGTCGCTCATGACAATATTACAATTTCAATCTGGCAGCCCCTCGTGCCGTTCGTAAAATGAGAACTGAGGCGCTTATTCAGGAGGCAAGCGGAAAAATATCGAATGAAGGTATTTTTATTTCGAAATTTTTCAGTACTCTAATATTTTAAGTACCTACGTTGAATCATCAAATCTTGGAAATGTTATGACTGAGTTTATTGGGTATATTTAAGGGAAACCCACTACGAATTATTAAATGAATGGTGCTTATTATTTTTGACAAAATCAGACCATCAACAACACAACTATTTAACGCTTACGATACGGGTGGGCGGTATCCTAAAAAAATTCAATACACCAAAAACAGATTTGCATAAGCTTTGTAAGCAAATTTGTTTGGCAACGTGTTACATTGACCTCGTTACTCTGTAAATTTTAATAATTATTACAAAGTACTACGCTAAAAATAAATAGCTGTACATTTGAGATATTGTCGCATGATTTTTTATTATGCGTAATAAGTTAGTATCTCTTTAGTTTAAATATGGAATAACTAATTGAATCCTGTCAAAAATACTACTCTCTCGATGCTGAGCTTTTCGAGCGACATTAGAATCGGACTCCCAGTTAGTGGAACCAAAAAAAATATACCAGATGTGGGGTGACTGTGTTTACTTGCATCTGCTGTAAAACAAAGCTCACTTTTGTACCCGAGGGCAGCGCACAACAACGAACAATTTGTTTTTATTTAGGTTGCCAGTTAGTGATTCGAGATTTTTTTCCTCGTCTTTGAGTTACTCCGGAATGCGTTTTGTAATTTGTTACAAACGATGTCTTGGAAGCTTTGTAATAGCGCAATCTCTGACAAAGCTTTGTAGCGTGGAGCTCGTTAGTTCACTAGGAACTTATTATAGTTGTGGGCAAATGCAGTATGTTTAGTCGTTTGAAGTAACGTTTTACATGATAAAAGGAAATTTAAATTGAATAAATGTAACTCGGTAATGTTTAGAAAAACGTAACGTATTATCTCAATTAATAAAAAACCGAACTCATTTTACGAAAAGATTTCCTAAACGTTTGAGTATTTAGGGTCTTTCAGACATAAACAGAATTCATGAATATACTGAATGAATGAGCGAATAAATCATGATTTTTGTGAATACCAAATATACATACATACGTTTGTTTTGCCTGCACTTTTGTAATCTGACGTTTATTATTGTAACCTTGAGTAAATACAGATCCTAACTGAGGTTCCAAAGTTTCGCTATCCAACGTAATGGCAATTATTAATTTGAATAAAGATATGTAAGTGCCGATTTGAATGATATTTTTATATGATATGTGAATGTGTGTTGGTGTTGGTCTTAATTTCTTGTATAATATAAAGCATTTAAAATTTTGATCAAATAAAGAAAATAAATAAATAACTCCTTACTATCTTTATAATATAAGCAGTAGCAACACGCTCAGTTCAGTGCATTGCGGTGTTTAATTAAGCCGCAACCCACAAGATACACAAATAAGTGGCTAAATCAGAGTCGAGATCTGCGGTACATTCGCGGAATGCAGTTTATTTTAGCAAACCGAGCTCGCTTCGCACATTCACAAACGATTTATTATAAAACTGATGCATCTGTACCTACTTCATCTACTTCATCGTAGATCAATTAATTAATTAATTTCGATTTATGTGGTGTAATGATGACGTCAAACAATCTATGGTCATATTTACATAGATTAAGGTACCTACACACATATAAGGTTAAGGCTAAATACAATTTCCTTCGTATTTAACTTTGTCTACTCCTTATATGTACATAGGTACGTCGCATTTATAATTATTCATATATTTCATTCATTCATAAGAACTGCTTGCGTCAAATATTAAATGTACTTACCCAATAAATATACCTACAGGTTAAAAGGTAAATAAGGCATTACCTTTAATAGTATTATAGGTAATCTCCAATTAAGAAATTACATATGAACATCAAATAAAACCACTCAGCATTAGTCATTACACGGAAATAATATCATGGAAAGCTTTTATCACGAAATTCTTACCATTTCGGCGTTTCAGGTACGCTTTCATGTTTCAGAATAACGCTTTGCCAAGTCAGTTTCGGATTTCACGAAATATTTTCGTAAATGTAAAAGGCAAAGCTGCGAAAAGTCATTCTGTAAGTTATTTCCGAGTTGATAGGTAGGTCTTGCCCCAAAAAACATCAAAGCTTACGAGAAATTTTCGCCCAAAATTCTCGCCTGTTTTACCACATTATATAGGCAAGTTATTTAAGGTCTTCACACACCTTATTAGTTTGTTAGATTACAAAATATAGGCAAAAATATTATGCTGAGTTGGGGCTGTGTTGTGGCAGATTTTATGTTTGTTTGTTTATTATGTTCTTACTTGCGTTGTTTCTCTGATAAATCTGCCATAATAAATTATTTCTTTCTTTCTTTCAAAAACGATTTGTAAGTAGATATATGTACAAATAATAGTAAGTACAATAGTAAGTTTTTTTTTTTTACTTTTAATTTAACATTTTAATAACCATTAATCATATGGTTCAATAATCTTATTATATTCGTGTGAAAAATACTCATCAACAACAGTAATTAACGAAAAACAAGTAGGAAAAAATATACCGACAACCAGTACCAACGAAAACTCCAACTAACTCGATTTGCAATTGTTTGTAAACTACGCTTTATTCGGCGGAACGGTAACTTCCTCTAGGATTAATCCAAGTACATACATAAAAGTCTATTTGTAGATCTGTCGCTAATGCAAGTGCCGGCATTTATACGGTAAATTGAATGGACGAACTGGGACTTCACCGGAAGCAACCAATTGTAAGTCAAGCCGGGAAGCAATGGTAGGTCTACAATGCATTTGAATAGGGCTTTTGTAAGACGTTAAGTTTCCGACTGACTCTAGAGAATTAAGTAATGAATTCAATATTACAGATAATACAGAAGATACTTTTGGCTTAAAGCAGGGAATCAGATTTGTAATCGTGTAAAATAGGTAAGTATTAAAATCTTGATGAGCAACTAATCACAAAGGTTTTATGAAATAGTCGGTAGGTTTGTCAATTTAAATCAGAATAAGCTATCGATGGTTTACCCGCGAATTTTATAAGTAGGTACGTATCATAACCTTTCGTGACCATCTATCCAACGAAAACTAGCTTCCACCTAATTATGTAACAATCTGTATTGTCAACGTTTGGCCCTAATTAGAGTTCACTGCCTCAAGTTATGAGCCCTTATCAAACCATCCAACTCATCACTTACCTAATCTGTAATCATACACTTCGTAATAAATTTTAATTACTCAACGTCTACTCTCTTTGACGTATGTAAATAGAAAGTAAATTAAACTGAGGATAGGTAAATATTAAATTTAATTTCGATTCGCTTATTGGTTTCATCTATTTGAAAGTTTTATGGAGACAGGCAGATGTTGTTTGTATTTTACTGAAGTTAGAAAGTTCTTCCTATATTATATCTATCTTTGTATTTATTAAAATCAAACAGAGTTATAGAAACGACATATGCACATAAGTTTAAACCTACTCGTAAGGGATTACAATGTGATCATACCAAAAAAATTATAACTGATAGATTCTGGCACGAAGATTTCGGTAGTTACGTTAAGTTACTAAATTTGGCTTCAATTTAAATTTGCGAAGTGTAGTGCAAATTAAAACAGTATCAATAATGATTACTTATGGAACTGTACATATTACAAAGCAATTAAATACATTTGCTTAGTTCTTTATTAAAGTACAGTAACCTAATCGCTTTTTCATTCATATTATTAATCTATTTCGGTAAAATTACGCACTAAATACTGTACGTTAACGTACATATTTCCTTCTCGGGTCTAATTATCTTCTTAGTATCCACTTCAGGCCATTTCATCTCACGAGATCAAGGAGTCCCATTACCTACGTTTCTGCATGGCCTTCCAACTTGTTCAATGAGATGGGGAGGGCTTTACCAACGACATTAAAGGCAATAAATCCCTCATTAAAACATAAAATCAATTGTCGTTACTTTAGCATTTCTTAATATACTGTATAGTTAATATATATATTATGTACTGTATCTCATTCTTCCATGCTTCTTACAATAAAAGGGAACGAACGATGCATCAAAGTTCAATATTTTTTTGATTTATTAAGAATAAATAAATACTATTTCACTACAGTATCTAAGAACAAGTTGGATACAAAAATAATTAGACATATAAAGAACCACATCATTACAGCGTAAACAAGGAACATCCAGTGATAAATCAGTAACATTCATGAATTTGCAAATGTACAAATACGTTTAATCTGAAAGTATTACGACGGCGTAATGAATACGTGAATGACTGTACGTTTATTGGTTATCAAAGAATACATGTTTCATAAACTGCTTCAGTTTGTTGAGAATAGTGTCTATAAGTAATATGATCTATGGCCTAGCCTCTCCCTTCCTCCCTTAATTTCCAACAAAATTGCCTGGGAAGCATTTTTAATTTGAAGAAATGGCAAATTAACGCTGAGTTTCAATTGTGATGGCGGAGCTGAAGGCTCGTTAATTAACATGCTCATTTAAATAAGCTGCGTAATTAATTAAAACTTAAAAGGCTGCAGCGATTTGATTGTTGTTACATTTTCGACTAGATTTTCATTTCACTGTTCTACTCTGCTTAAATTAAATTATAAATACATATGTGCTAAAATTAACAGGTTTGAATGGTTACATAAAAAATAAAGCAGTACCTAATATACCCCCAACCACAACAGTTAATTTTTACAGCAGTTTTCCAATTCCATTTTGTCAACTGCATAGTGACTATTTTATGTTACCGTTTAACAAAACAAAACGAGCCAAAAACTACGAATAAAGTAAACGTGTATTTAGCTAACAAACAATAGTATATTATGCAACTAGTGAATAAAGGACGGATTTAAAGCGAGGGCCGTAGTTGAGTCACGAGCAAGTGAAAGATTCTAATGATTGAATCACGAGCGCAGCGAGTGATTCAACTGTTAGAATCCTGAACGACGCGAGTGATTCATGGCCCTCGATATAAATTCGTATTTTATTCAGGAGTTGCATACTATACTTTATACCATGACTACAAGAAAAGTCATAATTTAAGCGAAAATAGAAATTTAATCAAGAAATAAGAATTGTTACATTAATTGAAATGGACATTAAAATTAGAGCAATGACTGAAATTAAGCGTAATTTTCTTTTTATTATCATTAGGGTGGTCAACTTGTGAAAAAATATTTATTATATCAATGTTATGCCTTGTTTTTACAGTACACCGCAACATAGAATATATACTCCATAATGTCGATGACTTCCTTTTCTTTGACAGTTCATTAAAATAAGTTAAGAAAACAGACTCAGAAAATGTGCCCGAAGCTTGATTTTCATTTTTCCATTTACAAAACTCATCGTAGGTTTTGATGTAAACCAGCCGTGATTTGTTGGATAAGCAAGTTTTCGACAATATCGGCTGCCCTCTCTTTCATAAATTCAGGTGTTAACACAATATCTTCTTCGTCACTTGAATGCATAATCGATTTATTATAATTCAATCGTTTTATTATAAAGTAACACTAAACTTTGTGTCCGTACAATTCACTGTATTTGGAAATTTTGGAATGGCGCCAATTCACTATTTTTTTTTTCTATAAAGGCAGCAAAGAACACCAAACAGTTTTTAATCTAATGCCAAACTCCTTGTCGCAAATATCGACCAATCAAATCTCGAGAATTTATTTGCACCAAAGAGTTTTGAATTTCGAGTCTAAGCGCAAGGAATTTGTGTAAGCATTGAAATAGAGACCGGATATATTTTGTGTTCCAAATTCAAACACCAAAACAGTGAATAAAAACAAAACAGTGAATGAAAGGCCTTTTTATTCACTGTTTTGCGTGAATAAAATAAGCTTTTCAGAGTAGGTATGGTATAAAAACAATTTTTGTAAGAATATTCCTGTTTGCAATAATATCTAGGTTATTAAATAAGCGGAACCGTACCAAATAACGTGATAACTTCCATATTCCTGACGTGGGCCAGACGCCCGAGGTGCTCCAAACTAAATATTGTAAAGGTTATCGACCAGACTATAAATGTAGATTGAAGATACAACCAGGGGTAGAGATCATCGTAAAATATAGTAAACAAATAGAAAATTATGATACGGTAAGTCAGGTTACTTAAACACCTATAAAAACTTGAAATTAAACGTCGTCCTTAAACTATTTCATAAGTATTATGCGACCTTTTTAATATTTTACCAATGTGGATTTTAACTGTTTGTCTTTTATGGTAGAAAACATTGATTGAGTGAGTTACAGAATTTAAAATTAATGCTTAGATTCAGAGGTTTTAACATTTTCATTGCAAAATTTCATTTCCATGAAGATATTATTTGTTACCTTCATTTCTTTTGATTTCGTTTTATTTATTTTTGTGTTGTTTACTTTTGCTCATCCATCGTATAAAATATAAGTTATCTATAGCGCCAACTTGTATATTTACATACATAGATGAACAATGTACGGTTACCGTAATCACGTTATCACGACGTAGATACGGAGCTGGGTAAGTACCTCCTACTTAATTCGGTAGCGACACCATGAATATTAATCTAGTAGGGAGGAGACAACGATATCATACACAATAAACAACACCTTTTTAGAAGGTTTTTTGAATAAATGGATTTGATATTGCTTCACGAGATGGTAGATTGACAAATAATTTTGATCTACGGGGGAGCGTGTTGCTACGAGCGTCTGGCACACTTTATTGTGGTAGGTATCCAAACCAAATCAGGGCCTAATAAGGGGCTTTCATTTCACCACAATTATTGAAGACTATATCTATACTAATATTATAAAGCTGAAGAGTTTGTTTGTTTGTTTGAACGCGCTAATCTCAGGAACTACTGGTGCGAATTGAAAAAATCTTTTTGTGTTGAATAGACCACTTATCGAGGAAGGCTTTAGGCAATGTAACATTACGCTGCAACTAATAGGAGCGAAGAAACAATGGAAAATCTAGAAAAAACGGGGAAAATTATTCATATTTGAGGGCTTTCGTTGCGTGCGCTGCGAAAACGGTTCAAGTGGGTAACAGCTATAATTTATAAAGCTAAAGAGGTTGTTTGCAAAAATAAATATAACTATTCCTCGCGGACAAAGTCGCAGGCATAGTACTAGATATTTTGGATGCTGATTGGTCCGCCGTTATAAGACGTACGAGTACCTACTGTACATATGTAGGTACTATAAGCTAAATGTTGAATAGTCCGCTCTAGGACATTACTTTATTTCTGATTGGTTTGCTCTGAACAAATGTCTGACGTATCAATTTAAGCGTAGAATAGATGAGCAGTTAGCAGCCTCTGGTTTATATTTACCCTGCTACGATTAATTGAAGACTCCTAGAATGGAGTGGCATCGGAGCATTTGGCACAACTAACAGTACCCCATAGTTCACCATAGCAATGTCACGCAGCACTGGGCTAATGATATTAGCAGACGATTTGCATATTAATTAACAGTGTTGTTAGGGAACCTGTTTTTAATTAGGTGGTGATAAAAGTCGCGATTGGTTAGTATTTTGCTAGACGCTTTTTGAAACAACTTAGTACTTACTTAAATATACTAAAATTGTAATAGTAGATGACGCTATGAGAAATATCCCGGAATATTTGAAAAAACTGGGGTCTGGGATATACTGCTGAAAATTATTCTTGACTGAAGTCTTACATAATTGTGTATGTATTTTATTAGCTAACCTACACTTCACTAAAAAAGGAGTAGGTACATACATTTGTACGTTTACTAACTCACCATAAAAGAAAGATAAATCACTGTCACAAGACTGGGAATACGAAACTCTACGCTACTGCGTATGTTTTGTGTTTTATCAACATACCTACATTTATCTTTGTGCTCGTAAACAAAGAAAAGTTTCCTGCAACTTTTCCCGAACTTAAAGTAAGTACAGACAACTTTTCCCTGATGAACTATTTGTTTTAGCTTTGGTGTAACATACAATATGTTACACCAAAGACTGCTCCGTTAGCTTAGTTGGTAGTGGCTCTGCCTTCTAATCTAGGGGTGCGGGTTCGATTCCCGCATAACACAAGTAATTATGAATATTAACATGTGTAATTACTTGTGTTGAGTCTGGTCGTTTCTATGTATAATAAGTATGTATTTATAAAAGAAAATATATGTATGTATTATATCCGTTATCTAGTACCCATGATACAAGCGTCAGCTTAGTATGGGGCTAGATGGCGCTGTGTGATATGTCCTGAAATATTATTATTAATATTAAATATATACAAAACTCATACGAACCCAACAGATATTTTAAGGTTTCTTACGTGATACATTTACATTCGACATTTCGTGTGCTTCCTTTTCTTTCAGTAAGAATGTTTTAAGCAAGTTAAAATTTAAAATTCACATAAGAACGAGGCATAAATGTATGTAAACAAAAAAATTATGGCTTTTCATCACTTGATATGAAGTAAGTACAACTTATTGTACAAGTAATAGAATAAAAAGCTTTCTCTATTGGATTTTAATTATTATTAATTCTGCGAGGGAGTCACGACCCTCAGTCACGAGGAAATACGAATTAAGAGAGAGATCGCACGTTAAAAAAACCTTTGCCCATTCTATTTCCTCTCGTAGTTTACAACTATAGATACGAGTAGCAACGTAGTTAATTTTATTAAATCATTCAATAATTTCTCCTAGAGCGCATTTCGCTTATTAACACAGACAATAAAACCATAATCCCCTTTTCCCGTCAATAAAAAACCTATGTCAATTCCATTTTTCTAATAATTTAAACCTACAGCGGCCGGCGTTTAATTTTTTATACAGTTGTGGCGGTATGGCTTTATTAGCTTCAGCTGCCCAAATTCTACACAATTCACCCGCCATTAAAAAGACATCTGTCAATCACTCTGATACGGCTGAAGCGAGGCGCGTGCCCTTTCTCTATAACCTATAAATTTGTTGGATTTTAATCAATATACACGACCTTACGAAACGATTTGTGGTTTGAATCCAATCAGTTATTATAGCCCCCGACCGGGCTATAATTGGTGACCTCTTCTTGCACGCAGCCGACTTCACGACCGACGCTCCGGGTTCGAAGCACGGTGTCCGTGCCTGCCCCGGCGTTGGTTCACAGAAAAACAGCTTGCTCCCGCACTCTGCAGGCCACGGGCGTTGCTTTTTCTTCGCCCCACGCGCCTACAGCCGTACGCGCCTACAGCCACCCGCTCCTACAGCCGACCGCCCTGCAACAGTGGGCGCCGCCCACCCGCTTCTCGACGCACGTGTCTACAACAAGCCGCCCCACAACTACCAGCCGTGGGCGCTGCCCACCCGCTTCTCGACGCACGTGTCTACAACAAGCCGCCCCACAACTACCAGCCGTGGGCGCCGCCCATCCACGGCGTGCTCGTCCTGTTGCCGCCAAGGCACATCTGCACACGTGCCCGACAAATTGCATCGCACACGTGCTCGCCCCTGCTGGATCGCGGCGAGCTACGTGCATCGTGAAACGCCGTCCTGTCGCACGTCTACCACATCGCATCGCTCCCCGAACACGCGTCCCGAACACGCGCCCGGAATCGCCACGACGCGATCCAGTAGCAGTTGCTCCTGCGACCAGGCCCCGACTTGTCGACATTCCCAGTGCAGTGCAGTGCAGTGATATGTTATAGTCTTGCAGTGTTTAGTATTAGCATTATGGAATTAGAAGCTGACCTTCTTAGTGAGCAGAATAATCTGCTCATGCAGCAAAACGCTGCTTTATTAGAAGAAATTGAGAAACTTAAGTGTGAGTCCAAGGCCGAGCGGTCCATTACCAACAGTACCCCTCTGTCTTCCCTTCCTCAGCCTTCACCCACAGTAAATAAGGTAAGTGCAAAATTACCACCATTCTGGCCAGACAGGCCTGCACTGTGGTTCGCACAGGTGGAGGCACAATTCACCTTAGCTGGCATTAATCAGGACCAGACGAAATTTGACCATGTAGTAGCCCAGTTAGACACCCGAATAATAGGAGAGGTGGAGGACATCATTCTACAGCCTCCTGCAGCAAACAAATTTATGAACTTGAAGTCTGAACTTATAAGAAGGTTATCTTCCAGCGAAGAGCAGCGGGTCCGACAGCTAGTTAGTGATGAGGTTTTGGGAGACCGCAGACCTTCCCAATTCCTCCGCCACCTTAGGTCACTGGCTGGCACTGTTTTAACTGATGAAAGTCTCCTGAGGCAACTTTGGCTGCGCCGCCTTCCACAGCATTTACAAGCTATACTGGCAGCTCAGTCTGAGCTGCCCCTATCTAAAGTTGCTGAACTCGCCGACAAAATTGTAGAAATTGCTCCAACATTCCAGGAAAACAGGCCAGCTGTTGTTTTCTCTGCCAGCAGCCCTTCAAGCAGTACAGCATCTACACTAGAAAACATAACGCGACGCCTCGACGAGCTCACAAGACAAGTTGCTGCACTTACAGCACAGCGTAGTCGCAGTCACTCACGAGGTGGCCGTAACCGCAGTCAGACACCAAAAAATAACAATGTTTGTTATTTTCACCGCAAATTCGGCGCAGACGCCAACAAATGTGTCAAACCGTGCGCCTGGTTGCCTCCTCAAGTGGAAAACTCAAAAGGCAATCAGTAGAGGCGACGTCTGAAAGCCAATTTAAAAGTCGCCGCGTTTTTGTTACCGAACTCGTATCCAAGCGCCCTCACCTGGTAGATAGCGGCTCAGATCTATGTTGTTACCCCTACAAGTGGCTATCAAACAAACCACCGAGGTCTAACTACACACTGGCAGCAGCCAATGGTAGCGAGATCCGCACATATGGTTTAATCAGCCTTACTTTAAACCTAGGACTACGACGCGCATTCCACTGGCAGTTCACTGTTGCTGACGTTGAAAGTGCTATCATAGGATCTGATTTTTTGGCTCACTATAAACTACTTCCAGATTGTGCAGGCAGAAGACTCATTGACAGCACCACTGGACTGTCATGCCCAGCAATGGATGCATCTTCAGGACAACTCAGTGTCAAGTTGGTAGCCGTTCCAACTTCCAACTTTAGCGCGCTTTTGACAGAATTCCCATCTATCACTAAGCCGCCTGGACTGATTCATGAACCTAGACACAACACTGTCCATCATATTTTGACTACTGAGGGAGCTCCTGTATCATCACGGCCTAGGCGATTAGCCCCACAGAAACTGGGAGAAGCGAAACAAGTTTTTGATGACATGGTACAAAATGGAACAGCTCGTCCATCCAACAGCTCCTGGTCATCTCCCCTGCACATGGTGCCCAAGCGCGATGGAACATGGCGCCCCTGTGGGGACTATCGCGCCCTGAATGCCCGCACCATCCCGGACCGATATCCTGTAAGACACATCGGTGATGTTGGACATAACATAGCTGGATGTACTATATTTAGCACAATTGACCTGGTCAAGGCCTACCAGCAGATCCCTGTAGCACCAGCTGATATTGCTAAAACAGCAATTATCACCCCATTTGGATTATACGAATTCCCATTCATGACATTTGGTTTAAGGAATGCTGGCCAAACCTTCCAGCGTTTTATCGATGAAGTTACACAAGGCCTGGATTTCTGCTTTGCCTATATTGATGACATTTTGATATACTCACAGGATGCTGCTCAGCACGCTGAACATCTCCGCATTCTCCTCAAGCGCCTGGAGGACTATGGCATTGTCATCAACCCAGCAAAATGCATGTTTGGCGCTCCAGAGGTAACATTCCTTGGAAACCGCATCTCTGCTCAAGGCACCCGCCCACCACCAGAACGCATCCAGGATCTTCAAAACATCCCCCTCCCCAAAACTGTCCAGGGACTTCGTCGATTTCTGGGGATGATCAACTATTACCGCAGGTTCATGCGCAATGCTGCAGAACTCCAAGCACCCCTCGTAGAAGCTATAGTAGCCTCACAAGGAAAAGGCAAATCACCCGTTGCTTGGACCCCAGAGAGAGAAGAAGCCTTTAAGGCCTGCAAGGAAAGTTTATCTGCAGTTACACTTCTGGCCCATCCATCTCCCAATGCTGAATTAGGACTTTTCACCGATGCATCATCTTCTCACGTTGGTGCCTGCCTCCAGCAGAAAGTAAATGGAATTTGGCATCCTTTGGGATTTTTTAGCAAGAAGCTAAGTCCTCGTCAAGCCCAATGGCCAGCTTACTACCGTGAACTTCTCGCGGTCTATGAAAGTGTTCAACATTACAGACATTTCCTTGCCGCCCAACATGTCCGGATTTACACAGACCACAAACCATTAATATATGCATTTACACAGCGCCGGGAAAAATTGCCACCAGTGCAACTTAATCAACTGTCGTTTATATCGCAGTTTACAACAGATATAGTGCATATTAAAGGCGTAGATAATATAGTGGCGGACACATTTTCCCGCATAGAAGCGATAACGGTGGAAGCTGACTACTCTGCCCTCGCCGCTGGACAAGAAATGGACGATGATCTAAAGAAGTATCTTGAAGATACAAATACTTCACTCAAACTTGAGAAAATCATTGTCCCTGGCACCAGCACTACATTGGTCTGCGACACATCAACGGGACGCCCGCGGCCTTTTGTGCCAGAGCCTTTAAGGAGAAAAATTTTTAATCAACTACATGACCTCAGCCATCCAGGAGCCCGAGCCACAATACGACTAGTTTCAGAACGCTTTGTTTGGCCACATATTACTCAAGACTGCCGCCGTTGGTGCCAAACTTGCATCGCTTGCCAGCGAAGCAAAGTGACCCGACACACTCATGCCCCAACTGGACAGATCTCCAGCCCCACATCCAGATTAAAGCATGTTCACATTGACATCATTGGGCCCATGCCTTCAAGTTCAGGTTTCCAGTACTGCCTCACTGCCGTGGATCGTTACACCAGGTGGCCTGAAGCCTGGCCAATGAGTGGCATCACGGCAGAGGAGGTAGTAAATACATTTGTGGCTGGCTGGGTCTCCCGATTTGGCGTACCTGCGGTCATAACAACTGACCAGGGTCGCCAGTTCGAATCCCACCTTTTCAGTAGACTGACTGACCTTTGTGGTACCAAACGTATTCGTACAACAAGTTACCACCCATGCGCCAACGGGCTCGTAGAGCGCATGCACAGGCAACTGAAGACGGCACTGATGTGTCATGACAGTGCATGGACATCGGCGTTACCCCTAGTTTTACTCGGAATGCGTTCTGCCTTTAAAGAAGACCTTAACACAACAGCAGCAGAACTGCTGTATGGAGAGAACCTTACACTCCCTGGAGAGTTTTTGGTAGCTCCAGCAACAGCCGCAAACTGGGAAGACACCACGGATCTGGTTTTCAAGCTACGTCAACAGATATCCAAACTTCGACCAACACCAGGCTCCCAGCATTCACGGCCATCACCATTTGTCTTCAAAGATTTGGCAACTAGCACTTATGTCATGCTACGAGATGACTCTGCTCGTAGATCACTTCAACCACCATATTCTGGTCCACATCAAGTTCTCCACAGATCTGAAGATAACAAGACTGTGACAATTGAGGTAAAAGGCAAACCCATGACCGTCAGTATTGACAGACTGAAACCTGCTTTTGTTGAGACATCTGCGCCACCAGCAGCGCCACCACAAAGGGTAGCTGTGCCTCAACCTGTGCAACTACACTCCGGGCACTCAACCACATCTCTTCCAATACCTCCTGTTACCACCCAATCCCAACAATACACTACTCGGTCTGGACGTAGGGTACATTTTTCTAAACCTTTTGATTTGTAATGTATGTACTTGTGTTTGTAACTTATAATGTATGTGTACTTGTACTTGTAATGTATGTACTTGTGTTTGTAACTTATAATGTATGTGTACTTGTACTTGTAATGTATGTACTTGTATTTGAAATTTGTATGTGTAATGTTTTTTGTAACTTTATTTTCCTGCGGACCTCCTTTCTCCGTAGGGGGGTGGTGTGGCGGTATGGCTTTATTAGCTTCAGCTGCCCAAATTCTACACAATTCACCCGCCATTAAAAAGACATCTGTCAATCACTCTGATACGGCTGAAGCGAGGCGCGTGCCCTTTCTCTATAACCTATAAATTTGTTGGATTTTAATCAATATACACGACCTTACGAAACGATTTGTGGTTTGAATCCAATCAGTTATTATAGCCCCCGACCGGGCTATACAGTTATATTTCCTAGAGCGCATTTTACTCACTCTACACGAACAATAAAAAGATTAGGTATACGCTCTTCCAGTTGATGTAAAAAAATCCTATACCGATTCCATTTCGTCTCGTAGTTTGGAACTGCAGCAGCGTATTTATAAATCATAGATTCTCTGTTACACAAACCCATAGGTAGGAACAACATCCGATCCAAAAATAGACATCAAAAATCATGTTGGTTTACTTCCCCTTCTTTATGAGAGCTCTGCTCAGTTGAGCATTGCTGGTGCGAGCTTATAATGAAGCCTGTTAAATTGATTTAGAGAAATAGGAAAAAATGCTATTTTATATCGCAAGGGCTGTGGATGATGATGATGATTATGTAATTTTTGTATGTTTTGTAAAGGCCGAGTATCTATCTATTTATTTGACGTCAAAACTTGTAGGCGGAACAAACACTGTCGTTAAATTCAGCTCAAATTATGAATAACACAATATCTTGAACAAAATTGAAAAAAATACAAAGATAAAAAAATTGAAAGATCTAATACGGTGCACAGACACGGAAGGTATCACATGTATTAATTATTATATTTAGAGCCACCTCACTCTAAGAAATTGCATTTAATAATTTAGAATACGTAATTTACTCAACAAAACCCGACAACAGAATAGATAAGTTTAGTAAAAGGTTGGCTGGAAGAAATCGCCTAAGGCGATAAGGCCGCCCAATGTACAGCACTTTAATATATTTAAGCTTATTTCCTGTTTTGTTATTTCTATGTTTTATGGTGTACATTAAAGATATATTCTATTCTATTCTATAAGTAGGTAAGCACATAAATTTGTGATAGAGGTAGACAGAATCGCCGACCATCCCAATCAAAATTAGAACAGACACAATTCGTAGGTGTTCCTACTTACGTGTCGTCTTATAATACCCACTGTATTTATATTTACGAGGAAACCCATCAAATCTGACAGTAACTAGGCATGTACCTACGATACTCGCCCACTCTCCAACGTAGAAACGTAAACACATGCAAGAGAATCGGCTTCGTTTATTTACTTCTGAAATTGCTGTACCTGGGATAGAATGCTGTTTATTCTGTGACATCGAAGTAGAACACTCCAATATTGAGAACTTTCAGCCGAATGTTATTGGATGGTTCCAGCAATTGAATGAAACGAATCGACATTGGAGACTGATATCGAAATTATTCAAAAATGGAACGAAACAATGGATGTAGATGTAATTTAGAAGCAAAATTATAGGGTAACACGACGTGAATTAAAGCTATATTTTGAGATTCACTCATTAAAATTCGAGCTGAGTGCAGACAATCTGATGCGCAGATAATAACTCCACTCAAGTCTCTATAACAACGATAAATTATTTTGGCGTCATCAAGGTACGACACTTTGTTTCAGGTGGACGTGTTCATTTTATAAATGCCTCGTCTCATAATGGGTCTAAACAAAAAATTAAAGGTTGACAAACTTTTTGGAGACACGGCTCGCATAGGAAATGTGGGAACGAAGCTGCGATTGTTGTTAAGCATTCATATGGCGGTGGCTCACCCATCGCCGGCACATCCGCCGCTACTTCCGCTGCCAAAGATGGTAGATGTTGGTCGGCTGGTTCGTTCACTCCACCTCACATTATACGCCTGCTCCCAAAGACGAGCACGAACGGATCGAGATCGCGGTTTTTAATTAAATATCGAGAGGCAACGGCACGGCCGTGTGTGCCGAGGAGCGACGTAAACTTACGTTTTAGCTCGTCTTCGGTAGCTATTTTTGATGCAAAAGCGCGTTGGGACGCCAATGTCTAGAGCATGCACGGAATATGCAATGTCGTCAGCCTTCGTTTTATACTGGACGTGTAGATTTCACCTCTGCATGTCCCTACATACATTAGTTCTTTCCTTTTACGATGTGTAAAGGTGCCAACCAAGTTATCTCGTGAACGGAGCCCGGAGTATAGGACTGGAGTCATTGTTTAGTGATAGCTACAAATATGTAGTTATATGAGTAAGGAGGTAAGTATTAATGTATAAAATGATGATATTTTCTATCAAAGACTACATGTCTCACAAACTCGTTGCATTCAATTAGGTTCCTTCCTTTTCTTTCTACCTATGCAACTCATTCAAATTATCAAAAAATATGATATGGTTTAATTTGGTTTAATAATATATAAGTATAGGTACTTACCTAAGATATTTTTTATTCAAACATGAATGTTTTTTATTATTATTTATTCAAAAGGAAAAAAAGGCAGTTTTAATGTAGGTATGCCTTATTATAGGATCTTTTAAGCCATCAAACATGTTAATAGTACCTAATTAAGGTTAGTTGTAGGTATCTACATTGTGGTATACTAGTTAGTAATACTACACACAAGTGTATTTATACTTATCATCTTTAATTATGAGGCTATTATTATTACATCAAATAATTTGTTGTTTAATAGACAAAGAAATCATTAAACCAAGCGCTTATCTGATTAAAGTGTTTGAAACACAAAAGCGCCCACATGATTCAGCTTAAAAGGTTTAACAAGAAGCTTTCAAGAAGCTTTCAAGAAAGGCGAGGGCGCCAAGTTACATATCTAATACATTGTGTTCATTCAAAATGATAGGTCAATAAGCATGTTTGAACACCGTTAGCGCCTGATATAACATTACAAGCAAACTACATTAACGTAACGAGCACAAATATTAATAGGCACCAAAACGTTCTCAGTAAGGCAAGATATGAGTCAGTAGTCTCTTATTAATTCAACATAATCTGGTTAAGAGCCCGAATCCCCTGTATATTCAGTTGAACCTTCATAGGCAATATAATATAATACGGGGATATTACCAACGGTATTAGAACAGGCAACAGCTTAACGACTCATACATTCAAACATTTAATATACGATGCTGATTGTAACTGTGTGAGTGCATTGAGCGAAAGAAGATTCTCGTTTCAGTGATGTGAAATAAGTTGCAGTCGATTAATCGACTTGGATTTTAATAGTCGATTATGTTGAGAAAGTGATTATCGCAGTGTCGCATCGCAATATAAGCAGCTTCGAACCTAAATTTGGCAAGGTTTATACAATATTTTATTAAATATTAAGTATGTGCATAGTGAAACACTAAGTTTATGAGGAAGATATACTTTAGCTGCACATCTTACACGTCAGCTACTATACTATACTATTATTATAAAGCTGAAGAGTTTGTTTGTTTGTTTGAACGCGCTAATCTCAGAAACTACTGGTGCGAATTGAAAAATTATTTTTGTGTTGATTAGACCATTTATTGAGGAAGGCTTTAGGCTATATAACATAACTCAGCAACTACTAGGAGCGAAGAAACAATGGAAAATGTAGAAAAAAACGGGGAAAATTATTCATCTTTAAGGGCTTCCGTTGCGTGAGCTGCGAAAAGGGTTCAAGATAAGTATCAAAAAAAAATAAGAAAGAATTATTCCTCTTGAAATGATCTAACAAAATGTCTGGGACAGTATAATTGTCTATCTTTTAAGATTAACTCACTCGAACCGTTTTTATGATAATATCTATTCCACGCGGACGAAGTCGCTGGCACAGCTAGTGTAAGATATTAATATTAGTTGGTGGTCTTCGTACAATAATAACGTTAATTCATCGAGCTAGGGTAAAAGAATTTAAGTAGAGCATACTCGTTTCATTGATGAAAAGAAAATATAAACAGATTCATCACATTCGTTTCAAATAAATAGGCTTATCCTCAAGTCGTCATAAATAGTCGATTACGAAACTCGTCTGCAAACAAATCGACTACATTCAACGCGAAGGCTCTCACCGCCCTTCTCTAAGCATCTCAGTATTCTCTCTCTCAGTCAGTAGCCACTAGCCAGGCCAGTACCGATCGGGGTGTTGTGGCGGAGGGACGCCAAAATGACTGGCGTGGACGAAATACTGAATTACCAACGTAATCCCGACGACGATTACTACTCTCTGCTGGGATGCGATGAAAACTCATCCGTAAGTACATTAATTTAAAGCTTGTTTTACAAATCATGTTTCCAACACGATCGCAGAGTTAGGAAAGTCACTGTGGTTTATCGATTGTTCTGCTTTGCTCAATGACCTTATTTTTGCGAGGCCCCGAGCACTGATTCTGACCTACATCTGAGGAAATGAAATCTAGGTGCTGTAGTGCAATTAAAATTATGAGAATGACCCACAATTTTTTAAATGCTTTCTGTTATTACATTTTGAACAGGCGCTAATTTGTCGCATTTCCGAGAAGGTATTTGCGCGCGGGTTTTTCCTGAATACTATGATTCCTGTTCGAGGTGACGAAAGTGGAATTTACCTGAATCACAGGTCATGGACGTACATTAAACTTAGTCAAGTGCTTTATTGTTTATGTATGGGTAACAAATGTGGTGATAATGACTCTATTTGTTTAGGTAAAATAAAACAAAACTTTGATAAAATAAATAAGTAGGTACCTAGTAAGGCATAAACTGACCTTGCCATTACAAGCAACATAATATCATCTTTTTGTATCATAAAACTGACATTATGACACGCGATTATTGTTTAACATAATATCCATGATTATTCAGCAGCTTTGTTGGTAAATAAATATATTGGTGAATGAAGTCCCGCTACCTATTCACGAATCATCTGATTTTCTGAGCTGCTTTAGGTAAACAGTTAGCTTTGTGGCTTTGTTTAGAATTTCCCACAGCGGTAATTCCCATCTAAGAATATAACTCTATTTTATGGTATAATTAGTAGGTAATCGCTAATTATTAAAAGCGGTATAAAATTAAGATTACACTGTTGCAAGCTAATGACTTGATTATACTGCAGTATACCGCCTATGGTCCTTTAAAAAAATCTTGCGCTACATTTTATTACAGTCTATGCATGTTTAGGAAAATGTTACCAGTGGAAAGAGCTGGGCGCCCACCACCAAGAAAACTCCCCTAACGAATTAATTCTGCGGGGGAGTCACGACACTCAGTCATGAGGAAATACGACTCAAAGAGAGAGATGCATGTTTAGAAAAAATGCCGTTACGAAGATTGGAACAAATATAATGTTGCGGCGGATTTGTTGTAGTTTACTTACGCTATGCAAGCTACGACTATCCTAGAGCCTTCGCGAAGTCAATTAATAAAATCTTTGATAATAAAATAGTTGTCCTATATAAAGCGTGCTCTATTGAATTGTTGCACCCAGGCTTTGTCAGGGGTAGAACCACCCCTGGGTTCACATTCGTATTTGACAACAACAAATACAAATTCAAATATCAGTTAGGGTTTCTACGCGTTCCTAAAAAGAGCCAGGATAAGTAACCATCACGTTCGTAGATCGAACTAGTGGATGGCCCCCGGCTTCACCCGCTTTATATTGGGACAGAAAGTATCTCATTCTTAGGACCCATGCCAAAAAATTTACTCCCATTTTTGAGAAACCATTTCTAAAACAAATAAACATCACAATTGACATTGTTACAATTTCGTAACCCACTCTGTTTTGGTCGCATTAGATTAACACAAATCCTTGACCGAGAACCGGTTAGGTATGCGACCTTCGTTGTAACAGGTGTAATTATTACGGTTGGTGGGTTTGCGAGGCGTTTTAGAATTATAGCCCACAAAGGATCAAGTAGAGACAAAAGGCTCTCTCTTCACGCTTTGTAACACTATTGTGTAAGGATGCTTGTTTCTGATGCGAAGGATTTGTTTCGTGTACATACTCTATACTGTCTTTATCTTGCCTATTGAATTTTAAAGAGTAAGGTTTTTCTAAATTTTGTAGAGTAGATCAACCCTTGAGGAAGATCGACTAAAAGTATTCAAGCTTCTCTCTCTTGAGTCGTATTTCCTCATGACTAAGGGTTGTGTCTCCCCCGCAGAATAAATTCGTTTGAGGATTTCTCTTGGGTAAATACATCGTGGTGGGCGCCCAGGTCCTTCCACGGAAGACACATGTCCTCGGTTAAGCTACTTATTAAATTTTAAACTAATTAAACCGTAAAATAGGTAGTTACTTTTTTTAAATACTGTGTAGATTAAAAAAACCATAATAATAAGTAAAACCTTATATTAAACCCTAGATTAATATATAGGATATTTTTCGTCCCAATTATAGGCGCGGCGCGGCTAGATTAAAAAAAAAATTCATATAGGAAATTATTTAGTTCTCGTTCTGTAGTGGCACCTTTGCTAAGGTCTTTGGCAGCAATTACATACTGTAATGCTTACGTATGGGTAGATGTTACAATGCACTAATATGTGGTTATATTATATCTATAAAAAGTATATAAGTATTATATCCGTTATCTAGTACCCACGACACAAGCGTTTGCTTGTGATGGCGCTATGTGCAATGTCCCGAAATATTTATAATATTTATTATTGTTCCAGGTAGAGCAGATCACGGCGGAGTACAAGGTGCTGGCGCTGCAGCACCACCCCGACAAGAACGATGGAGACAAGGAGGCAGAAGCCAAGTTTCAACAACTAAAGGTAACTTTTAGCTACAAAACGAAGCGCCCGTAGCTCAGCTAGCGGAGGCAATCGCATGCGATTACCAATGTTAAGCAAAAGTCGACGCGGTCAGTCCTTGGATGTGTGACCGAAAAGTGGCAATCCATTTTGGGCGCTTCCGTGGGTCGGATGACACGTTTAATTATCATGAGAAATTATTACAGAAAATGGAAATTTATGGCATAAGAGGTAATACACTAAATTTAATGAAATCATATCTTAAAAACCGAATCCAATATACTGAAATAACTAGAATATGCCCGAAAACAGGAGAGGCCATAAAATTTCGCTCAAATCCCCGTACTGTAATACGTGGAGTACCTCAGGGGAGCATACTTGGACCGCTTCTATTTCTTGTATACATCAACGACTTCCCGAATGCTATAACGCACCCGATGATACAGTTCGCTGATGATAGCACGGTTTTGTATATAAGCAATAAAAACACTCAAGAAACTGAAATCAATAAGTCACTCCATGACATAATCAACTGGCTAAGAAGCAATAATTTACAGATAAATCTAAGCAAAACAGTGTACATGACATTTAGATACAAAAACACTAGGACTGTGCCACTACAAATAAAATACAAAAACGAACTCATCCAAGAAGCAACAGTGACAAAATTTTTGGGTATACATATTGACTCCAATTTGACATGGACAACCCATATCCAACGGACATGCAACAAACTGAACCAGTATGCGTATGCTCTATATCTACTTAAGAAAGTTGCAAATATACAAACCCTATTAACAGCTTACCATGCTTATGCGAGTTCAACGTTAAAATATGGGGTTCTGTTTTGGGCAAATGCAACAGAAAAGGAAGTTGCTTTTAAAGCACAAAAGAAATGTTTTCGTGCAATCTGTGGACTCAGCCAGACCGAATCATGTGCCCCACAATTCAAAAATCTCAAAATCTTGACTCTTCCATCAATATACATATATGAAGCATCACTTATGACAAGGAACAATCTGCATACATATAAAATACTAAAAAGCTCAAGATATGACAACAGACTCTGCACAGAAAAACATAGAACTGTACAATATGGAAACAGCATTTTCAATATGGGCAAAAAAAATATACAACAAGCTCCCTGCGACCATCAAAGAAATCAAGTCTGATGCTATATTTCAAAAACGACTCAGAGTGTTTTTATTGGAAAAGTGTTATTATTCCATAAAATTATTTTTGAACGATGAAACTATTTGACATTTATGATGTACCTAATTTTAATTCATTTTTCTGGCATTTAAATTTAAATTAATATTCATACTTTGTGAAACCAATTTGCACGCCCTATGGGTGAGAATGTAGCGGTCAATATCTTATTTTTGAACAACTCTGTAAAACCTATATTCTGCAAATAAATGATTTTGATTTGATTTGATTTGATTTGAATTGTAGGTCCCGGCTGTTTGTCTAGTACGGCAGTCGTTAAGCCATGTCAGAGGCCCTTAGGGCAGCTTGATTAACTCTCGACACCAGAGTTGGCCACTCTCATTCGATAAGAAGAAGAAGCTACAAAACTAAATTGCCGCTAAATAGTGACGCTATATTGTTTCAGGAAGCCAAAGAGACGCTGTGCGACCCGTCGCGGCGCGCTCTGTACGACAAGTGGAAGAAGAGCGGCATCGCCATGGGCTACAAGCAATGGCTGGGCATGAAGGAGCACGTGCAGCAGTCTATGCACTGGTCCAAGCCCAACACCAAGGACCGCATGCTGGAGGGCGACGCCAAGTCGGGCCCCTCCAGCCTGGGCCAGAGCAACGCCGCCGCGCGCCGCGCCTCCGAGGGCGGCGCGGCGCTCTGGGGCCGCTGGGGCACCGGCAACCAGGAACCACCCTCCGAAGTCATCAACAAGTTCCGCAACTATGAAATCTAATGCATACCTTCCATGCATTCACTCCCAAGGGTTATCAAGTACTTAAGTTTGTTTCGTTGTAACCTGCCGAGTTACGCACCTCCGATCCAGGCCGTCGCAATACTTGCCATCGCATTGTAAATGTTCGTATTCGATGTTATTGCATAAGTCAAATTAAATTGTTTATTGTTAAGGATTAATTAGTTAATGAACGGCACTTGAATTGTTCATCAGGTCAGCTCGAATGTTACTCGAATGTCGCTCGTATGTTACATTTTTCAGTGTTTCGATGTTCTAAGTGTCTGTATATTTATGTTGTAGACTTAATGGGATTTTATCTTAGAAGCCCCGAGCCCTTGAGTGTTACTAGTTGGACTTAGTGTTAGACACGTTAGAAGTACCTTTAGCTTTAAGCTGTGCACATTCCTGATGAAGTCTGATTTATTGACATTTCTGCTCTACAACAATATTGATTAACGTCTATTTAAGAATCTCTATTTTGAAGATTTATATTTTTGATCCTATTTATCTTACTATAAGTACATTTATGATATTTGGTTTAAAGGATGAGGACTAGTAGATTGTTGTGAGCTATTACAGGGTAAAGTTGTGAGATTATGGTTGTTTTGTTATGTTTATTATCTCTTCAGCCGTTTATTGAAAGAACCTTCCAAATGTTCCGGTAATATAGGTGTTGTGTTCCCCGTTAGAACTTAGAGGTTTTATCTTATTATCATATGTGTTGAATGTTAAACAGTATTTTAATTTTCAATGTTAAATTATATATTCGTAAATGTTAAAAATACGTAGCGAAATTTGAAATTTTCATGTTTTATCTCGTAAGTTTCTGACAAGAAGCCAAGTGTGTGAGACATATTATTTTTGATGTATTCAAATTTGGAAATCAATAAAGGATTAAGTACCAACCGATCGTTTATACTTAATTTTAGGCTACCACCGGCTAGGAATCCTAACACAAATATAAACGTGAACAATTTGTATAAAGTACATCTACAAACAAGGAGTACCTATTCAAGTCTAGAGTTAATAGGAATATTTTGAGCAAGCGTGATACACCGTGGGCTGCAGCAATGTTTAACATTGGACGGGTTGTAGCCAAACGTGATACACCGTGGGCTGCAGCAATGTTTAACATTGGACGGGTTGTAGCCAAACGTGATACACCGTGGGCTGCAGCAATGTGTAACATTGGACGGGTTGTAGCCAAACGCAAACCTATCCCACGTATAAAATATTTGGAATAATCCAGACAACAGTTTTAATTGCTACTTGTCATCCGCACAAGTTAGTATTTGGAGAATGAACCTAGACAGTAGACAAATCAGCCTTGGCGGAAAGTCATTTCAAACAAAATAATATTAATGTAGGTTAATAAAAAACAAAATACACTCTTTACCTTACTTACCCATAACGAAAATGTTATATATTATATTATATTATTAATTAACCTCTTTCTCTAAAATACATAAGGGTAAGACTTTTCAAAACGCCCCAAATAGTATTTTCTATTTACGGGTCCCACCGCCCAAGGGCCTTTGGCCTTGGTGGAAGCAAATTAACTTTGGTAATCACGATCGAGTCAAGCGTAGCCTGATGGATACCGTGACAAGCGATACTCTATTCAGTGGAACATTCTAAACCTTTCAAAAACATTAAAACAACACACCTCCAACCAATTAACGAACAATAAAAGAGTAAATTGGAGTAATCGTAGACACTACGCTTTTATTACGCTTGTCATTTTCGAAGTCTATCAGGGCAAGTAAAATACCCGGAAAAAGCTCACCAATTTAAATTAAATACGTATATTTACGTGGGTAGAGGGAGGTAAACAAATTCATTGTTTCTGGGAACATCTAATTAAAATTATTCTAAGCCGGCGGTTGAGCGATCAAAAGAGCCTTTTGGATCACATAATGGGGCTTAGCGGTATTATGTACCACTTTATTATATCCTGGGAAAAGAGATGCGTAAGCTGGAAGTAGGGATGACACTTTTGCGAGACGGGCCACTTCGCTGTGCTATCGTATAGGTACTTATTATTTACTGGTCTCTTGATATTTTCATAGAAAATTCTAACTGATTGTGTTCCAAAAATTCGGACAAAGTGACGCTTTTGTAAAACTATCGCATTTTATATATGCTCTATAAGCTTTTATGTATTTCCACAAATATCTTTTTTTTAAACATGACAGTCAGGCAATTGAGTCATGATCGTTGCTTCGCACCTCTGGTAGAAAACCAGCAAACTCAATGTAATTAAAGTGGCTCTTAAACGAGATAACTGATGTATGCTTTCAGGTTTTTTGCAAGTGCTTATAATTTATTTACTCTAATCTTTTGAAATTATAAATTGCTCAATTATTTTACTTCAGAAGCTTCAGTTTGTTTAAGCTAAGTTTATTATGATGATAAGCCTTGTGGCTTGTGGGCCCTGCGCTTAAAATCTCACTGCCCTCTTTGACAATCTTTATTTCAATTGATTCAGTCGATTTTATTAAAAACCCCACCAATCAAATGATCATGAACCCTCTAATTACTTAGATACATATAAAATAATAAAACTCACCATTCATCAAAGTCTTTAAAGTAGAGCATTTTACAAGTTAATCATCATCCACGAGATCTTTAGCTACCACCTACAACACGTTGTTTTGATTTTGACGACTACCCAAACTCGTAGCACACAAATTCTTTTCATACCAACTTGGTAACTACAAATAAACAAACAATATCCCAGTAACTCCAACTATTCGCAGCTACAATAAAAAGTCGTACAACACATGTTTCAGAGAAGTTGTTTATGTAAACACGACACGCGACAATTGCACACAAGCGCGAAAAGAAACAACAAATTTCCAAGCACCAATGTCATCCTGTTATATAATTCCGGGGATTCTTTGTTGGAAAATATGTGGCGTGTGCTATATATGTTTTTTTTTTTAATATTTCGGGACATTGCACACAGCGCCATCTAGCCCCACACTAAGCAAACGCTTGTGTCGTGGTTACTAGATAACGGATATAATACATACATACATACTTTTCTTTTGTAAATAAATACTTATTATACATAAAAACGACCAGACTCAACACAAGTAATTATACATTTTTAAAATGCATAAATACTTGTGTCACGCGGGAATCGAACCCGCAACCCCTAGATTAGAAGGCAGAGCCACTAGCAACTAAGCTAACAGGCAATATGCTTACTTTGATTGGTTTATAAAACTTGGTATGGCCTTTGACTTTGCTAGGACGTAAATTCCATATGTAGTTAATTAAGAATAATTAAGATATAAGGAATTCATCTGAGTAAAACGTCATCAATCATAAGTTTGGCTAATAAACCAAAGTTAGCTAAATACGAAAGTTGGCGAGTAGGTAATTAGGTATTAACCTCCTAGGTATTATATATTAGGTATTAAACTCCCTCACATAGAGAGAGATATCAAAAACCAAGCCTTTATAAGACGCCGTCTTTAACCCGAGGACCAACCATTATGCAGATTCACGTCCACCAGCCAATCACAAGGTTTCCCTACATCATCGTTATAGCTAAGTATGTAAACGAGGTGTTCATTCAATTAAGTGCTTGTACAAGGACTGCGAAAGCTTTATTATTAGGAAAGAGAGCCATAATTTTTAACTCGATATCTCTCTCTATTTGAGTCGTATTTCCTCATGACTGAGGGTCGTGACTCCCCCGCAGAATCGATTCGTTAGGGGAGTTTTCTTGGGCAGATACATCGTGGTGGGCGCCCAGGTCCTTCCACGGACAACAACTAACTCGTTATAAGCAGCTCGAAAATCAGTTTTCCATCAGGTAAGATAATATACTATCTCGTCCTATCATTCAATACTAGCAGCACCCTGCGGTGCTATCTGCGTTAATTTGGCATAAACGCTAGTCTGTGTGTTAATCTATTCCAAATTTCATCCAAAACGGACTAGCCGCTTAAAATTACTAGGTACAATAACAAGCAGGGTTGAAATTCAAAATTAGCCGTGACGGTGTATGTAGAAGGAGCAAGCGCACTGCTTTTTTCGTCATATTGTACTATCTACGTACAAAGAAACTTTTCGGGTGTGTCAGTGTAAATTTGCAGGTACTTTGAGCAAAACTAACGCTGTCACTTATATACCTGAATCAGCAAGTGATATCTTGAACATTATTTTCTATATAATCACCGATTCGCTTTTATAAGTAAGACAGTTAATATCAAAAGTTCTCCAAGGTGGGCCAAGCTATCTGTACCTACAGACCATGCCAATAATTGTTAGGCTACGTCTACACATACAGGCTGCTTGATTGGTATCAAGAACCTGGCGAATCTTTCGAGTAAATTAGTTAGGTACATCACACTGAACAATTGATATAAGTATATAGCTAGTCGCTTAGAATGTAAGTATCTAATGGAATAAACGTAGGTATCAATACTAAAGGTAAAATATAATGAAAGAACATTTTATTGAATCAGATTTTAAAAGGGAAGAGTTGTGGACCTTTAGGTGCTGCCACAGTGTATCCTAGACATATTACTGTACTGTACAGTGGTAGCCACTAAATTCTATATAGAGTGAAGACCGCAACTCAACAAACAAGTCAAAGTCGGTAGTCGATGATTAGAGTGCTGCCATTAGGTAGAGCGAGGACATAATCAAGTTAATAATTAATAAAAAGTTTATTTGACTACTTCCAATTTAAGAAACTGAACGTTAGGTTATATTGACTAATTAATTGATTAAACTTAAATAATTGTGATATACAATCTGACAGGTAGCAGATATGAAACCCAAAATCAGGTTGAGTCGCGTGCCTTGGGAGATGCTTTTCTCCAGGTAGACGACTGTAGCCTGATGGATGATGATGATGATAATTGAAGCTCTAGGCGCGAACCAAGATACCAGTGCAGTTGTAGCCTTATAGCATCACCGACAGCGCGAGGATTCCATTGAGTGGATGTTTACAGTCCAGAGGTCCGGTTGCATCGTTAGCCATTAGCGGAGCGAGCAGCGCACCACCAGTGTGTCCCCAGCATTTGTTCAGACAAGTGTATTGGAGAAATAATAATAACGATCAGCTGATTTTGTAAATTAATAGGCTTTATAGCCGTTTGAAGTCTGGTTGTAGATAGGTGTGTTGCTATATTGCAGTTTTTGATCTCAAATATGTTTATTAGTTCGGTCTCAATAACAAATCGTCACTGCGGTATAGTAAGTACTTACCAAGTATTAGTTAATTAAATATTATGTAATCCAAGATGTACAATTTCACCAAAAACCATGAATGTCAAATACGTAAACTATCGACGCAGATGGCACATGCAAAGGGAGGCCTATACCCAGCAGTGGGATCCCAAGGGCTGTGGATGATGATGATGATGACGTAAACTAAATAGGTTCAACGTAGGTAATTAATCTACATTCTAAACCAAGCTCTATGCATGCAATATCAGCATTATGGATTAAAAATCTGTGCTATTTATTTCTAAACAAATTTTGCGCGATATTCGAAGCTAATTTTATTTTTGTTCTTCTCTCGTTAACCTAATGCAGTGATCATGTAGCTAGTTGTGTAAAAGTGCAGTTATAGTAAGTATACCGCAAATATATTAATCAAGTAAAATACGAATTTTCAGCATTAAAAAATTGCATTTCTTACACCAATTCAATCAATTTGAAAACCTTACCTTTTGCCTTTACCCACAAACGACTTACGAGAACTAGCAACACAAACCCAAGTCAAAACATGCCCGTTCCATTGAAAGCTCGCGAGAAAACATTAACGTTTCCATGAATGCGGAATCAAGGGACATCGGAGACCAAATGCGGAATCAATTCAGTAGCCTCTTGTCTTACTTCTGGACAAAGACTCGTTACTTCGAACTTGTAATCCAACGCTTAAGGTTGGACTGATTGTTTTATTGTTATGTTCTTTTGAATTTAGTTCGGGGAGCGTCCGTTGTGTCGATAGCGGGGCAGAGTAGCGAAGATTGATAGATCTTTAGATGTTTTTATTAGATTACCTAATGGTTGGTTCGTGAAGTACATTAGTGCAATAGTGAAACAGGTAAAATAAGTTCGAAAATGTGCGAATTTTCAATGTGAAGACGGTGTGTCCTATTTTTCAAAGATTGCAATATTCTTTAACATAAATTCAATTTTGATAATAAAACTAAAGTATAAAAGGACGATGGAAAAGCTCCATGCAGTTGGATATAAATCAGAAACATACCAAAACTTCTTTTTTTTATTATAAAAAACAACCAGAACTTTTTAAATATTGTGTGAAATCCTCAAGCAAGAAGATAGAAGAGCCCGGTTTACTTGGAGTGTTTGACAGCAAACACAGTAGTGTACAATGCTAAGCACAGTCATGCATGTACTTACTTTGTTTGTTCTGAAATGCTCCTCAACCTTCGAAACACTAAGAAAACATCGCAGCGGTGACTATTCTAACGGCGAAAAGTTTTATAGTTTCAATTAAGTACTTTTAAAATATAAATTACTGATCAAATAAGTTCTAGTTTTCTCTCTCTCATGAACAATTTTCATAAGTTATGGGAATATATAAACGTTTTCCTTCCGAATGGAATAAAACGACTATTTAGGTTTAAGCCAAAGGCTCAAACACCTAAATAACACATTTAACAATTTTTTTGTTTTTAATGAATAACGCGTAATTTATAATTGTAAATGACTAAAAACCCCCGGTGTCGAATATATTCCAACCGCCTCAAGCGCCTCTGGCATGTTTTATGAACAATATAATCACTAATCCACGGTTTTCTTTGATTGGCTTCTACATAAATTGTTTATGAATAAAATCTTTTCGTCGTTAGATTTGCTACCATAGTTTGAAGACAGAAGCGTTAGGGTAATGTATAAACAACAGGAATGTTATGTACAGTATACATATAATTCTATATGTAACGTTTTTGTTGTCTTAAATTGCTCTGCTCACATCGCGGCAGCATTATCGAAGATTGATTAACACGAGGTAAGTTTAATTTCATTTATTTTTGTACAAAATTGATTCACAATTCACAATATACGAACATAATATCACTGTTACGATACTTTTTTGCTGGTTAGCTTAACTACAACTTGCCTAATGGTAAGCAACAATGTAGCGAGAGCTATACTTACATAGATTAATCTACATCACATATAAATAGTAATGTAGTAAGTTTTATTATGTAAATTAAAATAAATTATTTTAATAGTAACACTAAATGCAACCAGGTATATAAGTTGAAACTTAATCTATTTACTTACTGTTTTTATTGCTCTACTTATATAATATATACTTATTTATTTTTATGTTGAGGTCAACATAGAGTATATTAAATTAATAATTACAATAAAATACTCAAATTCATACAAAATTAATCTTGGTTAATCATAAAATATGGCATCATTAAGTTTTGTACGATTGTAATATTGGTGTCACTGGGTAACTTAATAGCCTCGTTTTCCTTAAATAGATGTTTGATTTCGGCAAGATTTATCGGAAGGTTCTAAAGTACTACATATTTATAAATATCGTACATGTTATTTAAAATACATAAGATACTTATATAGTTACATAAATAAGTAAAATAACTGGGAATAAAACTTAAAGCAGTCTAACTACATTTCAATCTACAGAAAAGACTAACACATTTAATTAGGTTAGGAGTAATGACAAAAATGATTGTACATTATTTAAGTCCATTTTCTAGACACATTTACGTATTTAGTTCAGACATAAAACATTTACTTTTAATAAATGACAGTGATAATTAAAAGTTAAAGTTGCTAAGTTATAAACATCGGTTATATTTGACGCTGATATATTCAATTCATTTTATAATAATAATAATACATCAGAATACAAAATACTAGTATGTAGGAAAGGATTATGGTTACTTTTAAACTATTTTTCTATGTTTTATGTAATTATTTGTACCTATAGACGTGGACAATAAAGGACAGGCCTTGTCAGAACGTAAATAATACGTCAACAAAGTTAAACCACCTCATCGAAAGTCGGGTACCGAATAAAGCATAAATGTGATACAGACCCAATTGAACTACCAGAACATTGTAATATTATCGGAACAATTTCAGTTTAGGAAAAACTTGCGACCTTAAATCACGCTTACGTCTCATTATGTACCCATTTTACATTCGTAAAATGTTTCGCCTAATACAGTTCTACACCAAATCTTGTACCAGCAGAATCTAAAGACCTACTACTACCGACTACCTGGATGTCTTGGGCACAGGAGTGGGCAGCTTCCTGTAGATGCCCTCGGCTTGGTACTCCAGCGTGCAGGGGCGGATCAACTCTTGCCCGCCTTGGTGGAGCCACTTGTTGCATACTGGAACGGGGAAATAAAATAATATAAGAACGATTTAATGAGTTCTAAAGTGGAGTATATGATTTATAGATTGCTGTGCTACTACAACAGCCTAACAACTTTAAAAATTTAAAGTTTTATCCAACACAAGAAAGAAAGCAATTATAAATAAATAATGCAGGACATATCACACAGCGCCATCTAACCCCATACTAAACTTACGCTTGTATCATGGGCACTAGATAACGGATATAATACATAAATTATATACCTACTTTTATTTCTTTAACATATACTAAAATGTATGTAAGTTCCATTATTTTTTCTGCTCACATGGATATACTGGCCGTAGCGGTATTAACTTATCGTTGGAGATCGCATAATTGGTGGCTACATAGTGTTTTTTTCTGAAATCGACCATGGGGTCAAAGTGGATTCCATGCCAATATGGGATAAATCATCCTGTGTTTCAATCAATTTTTCATCAATATTTTCTGATGCCCTATTACAAATTGTTAATCATTAAATCCAGAAAGTTCCAGTCATAGACTACGCGTGTGTAAGCAATAAACTATATTATATTCGTGCTGAGATGTACATAGATTCGAACCAGGGTGCGTCTGGATGAAAAGCAGATACTGTAACCACTAAGCCACACTCGCTTATTATATTAGTGTTATGATATTGATGCTATTTTTTCTTACCCCACTTAGACCCCCTGAGCACGGGGCAGGCGGCGTGTCGCGTGGCCAGGTCCCCCTCCCCCGAGGGGTGCAAGTTGAGCCAGAAGGCAGCAGCTCGCTTGATGGGGAACAGACTGAGACCCAGCTCCGTGAACACAGTGGCGCCACCTTGCGCTACGTCGGACATCTGAAAGTAGCATGAAGGTAGGTTGGATTCACAGATTTTTGTTGTCTAATCCAATCGGGATTCAGATATAGATGAATGTATAATTTATAATTCATTCTATATTAGTGAAATATTTTCTGCATTAAGTATTTAATTTTGTATTAATTTTATTTTTTCAATAAACTCAATCAACAGTAGAAAATATTTAGCTTTTTAATTTTAATCGTCGGTCAAGAATGTATATCTACATTTTTTTTTATACAATACTCACGTAAAACAATACAGTTGCGATACGATTGCCGTCGAACTTGGCGAATGCCTTTTCACGACTCTGTAAAAGAACAGGACACAATCAATCTCCATATAATAACATAGCCTATGATATATTATCGCAGATTCACTTATTTGGTACTTTCCAAAGTCGTAGAACAAATACCGTAGAAAGAAATTTGTGTCGTTAAATCAATTTAGAGGCAAAACTTGCGATTTTATTTTACTACAGGCTCCGTTGGTTTAACTTTGAAATTTAACGGAGTGCACGTTTCACCTGTTTACTTGGCAAGGGTTGCCAAGTAAACTATATATATATTTACTCTTAAAAGGTCCGGGTATACCAATAACCCTTTACATCATTGTTTTTTTTTCTGTAAAGCAGTGCTTCCTTTTTTTTATTTTATTAATTAATACACTGCTCACTCACTCAGCAATCATGACTAGACACTCTTTCCATCATACTTACTCGTGCAAAATCAAAACGCGGGGTTCGTAATAAATAATAAAGTTACCAGCACCCTTTTACATAATTTCATTTTTTATAGCTACGTATAGCTTGTTCATATTGCTAAGCTACTCACCCTTGCAAAATCAAAGTGTGGTTCATAATGCCCTCCAATCCCGTAGTTGACAACCTGCAGTTCCTCCGCCGACCGCATGTCGAGTCCCGTCATGTCCTCCACGCGCTGTGACACGCGAGCTATGTCGGGGGACTCTTCGTTCTTGAGCCAGGCTGATTTACTTATACGGTACTGGGCAGGGATTAATTCGCCCGTTTTGGGGTCGTGGACTACTGCGCGTTTGAACTGTAGAGAAAAAAATGGATATGTGAGAGCGAAAATAGTAAAAAATAAACCTTTTCCTGATTAATGTGTAAATGGAGTCATACAGTTTTGAATTTGGTATTTCTAAGTTGAGAGTGTAGTGTGGATTCTCATTATGCAAGTTGCACCTTTATTAACGCATCAATCAATTTGCAATCAAGCAAAAGAACTCCTCTATGATAGGTGGATGACTGTTATTGGTTAAAATAAGTCAGTCTTGACGTCTTTGATTCGCGTTTCGTTTCCGAGCGGATACGTTCCGAATTTGTGAAACACGCTTTGCTGGTTCCTCTTAGCCATATTCACAATTTAAGAGACATTAAATATTTCAGGACATATCACTCAGCGCCATCTAGCCCCACACTAAGCTTACTCTTGTATCATGGGTACTAGATAACGGATATAATACATAATATATACTTTTCTTTTGTAAATACATACTTGTTATACATAGATCGATTCGCAATTTAATTTATATGTACATGTATAAAAAAACTTACCCTAGGTTTAGCCATATCCTTGATAACTTCTATTTCGTCGTCGGTCAGTACCTCATGGAATATAAAGATGTCTGGTTTGATGTACATCTGTTCCACTTTGATCGGTGCGTATTTCAGGAACGAGTGGTTGTCGCTGGAGTACCAGCATTTTAGTCTGATATATGAAACAAGTTCAAGTTTACATATTTTGGTTATAGAAATAGAACATAATAGACTCATTGGAAAAAGTTGTCCATTATTTTGTATTAGAATTTTAGATATGCAATTAAAAAATGCTCCATTTTTCTGTATTTTTTTTACAAAAGCAGTCTTCAAAAATAATAAAATATATATAAATATAAAATTAATTTAGTTACTGCTAGATTATCTTGTAAACATAGGCTACCAACGATACTTGGTCTTATTTTCACGTCAAGTTTAGCTTAGGCTCACGATAAATAAAATCTTTGTATGGTACCTTTTGCTAATATCAGCCGATATGTCCATTTCTCCACGACAGAGAGCCTCGTATGATGATCTCTCCCTATGATAAGAATAATTCCAAGTGCCCACTGAATCGTTGTCAACCTTGATATCTTCTTTCTTTTCCTCTTCTTTTTTCTGTTCTTTTTCATTATTTTCAAGTTCTTCCGGTTTAAAGTCTTGTCTAGGGTCGCCTATGTCCTGCAAACGAGGTAAAATTGAAAAATTAGGAAATGTCACGAATATAATGTCTAGCAATGATGATCTATATATGTAAATGAATTTATGTATGATGCACTTTAATTTGTTTCACATAAGTATGTACATTCAGAAAAAATATTATACCGGTATTTTGGTGAATTCGTAAGATCGGCAGCCAGCCCCATAAAATGGGAATAAGGCTAAGAAAAACAACATTATACTATAGAAGCATGTATGTTTGTATTTTTGGGCATACTTTTTTTGTGAATTCAAACACAATTCCTTATTAAAAATGCAAGTCATGTTTCGCAAAGCTGCTTTCTCTGGTTGAATAATGCAATTTGTATTCAGATTACAAGTCAGTGCAGATCTTGTAGGTTGATGTCCAAGATGCATTTAGTTTGCAAAAAGTTGTATGCACCATTTACATCAACCCAATATTAGAGATATTAAATATGTAACTAGTTGATGTCCGTGTTTCGCTCTTCTCTTGTATCAAGACAATACGTGGCCTATGTCACTCTCAGGCTCCCATACTATCGCTATACCAAAATTCACGATGATCCGTGTCGGCCCTTTACGGCATGAGAGCGGAACAAACCGATTAAATACTTACAACACTATTTCGCTTTAATTTAAACATACCGGTCGAAGTCACACATATAGGTACCTTAAAACGCCAAAACCGTAACCGGCACATTCAAAGAAAACTTATAATTGAAGATATATAGCAGAACACGTTCCAAAAATTTCTAGAAATTTTGTTTGTTTATCTGTCTCTGTTTATATAAACGGTCATGATGCAAAATCGGCCCAACGGATCATTATGATTTTTTGTCCGTAGGTAGTATGAGATCTTAGGAGTGTCATAGGCAACTTTTCATCTTAAAATGATGCGAGCGAAGCCGCGGGAGTCCACTTGTAATGTTATATGTGTGTGGTACTGACCCCTCTCTGCAGTTTCCTCTCCTCTGCCTTGGCGTCTTGTATAAGTTTCTTGAAGTGCGGTACGTTCCCGTGCGCGCGCGGGTGCTTCGGGTCCAGCTTCAGAAGTTTGTAAGTCCACTCGAGGGCTTCCTCAGTTTCACCTGCAAATTTTAATAAAACGCATTTACATATTTTAGACTATCACGTTGAAATGGATTTTATTCGCGTTTGTGAAACGTTTTAAGGTAACTGATTCAAAACGAATTTTTGCCTTGGAATTTGTACCAATACTGTGGGTTGACAATATTAGAATAATCGCAGGGCGCACCTGAATTCAATCTGCGCAGGACCGGGACGAGTGGCGTACAAGAAGAGAGGCCTATGCTCAGCAGTGGGGGATAACAGGCTGATGATAATGAATTTGTCCAGGGTGTTCAAATGTAATGTATCATTATATAGGATGTACTTCATGTGCGTAATAGTTTAAACGTTTACAAGATAATTAAATAAAACATAAACTGACCTAACAAGTAATGCGCGAATCCAATATACTCGAGTATATCCACTTCTGTGAACGGCATGTTCTCTCTTTCTTTTTCGTCCAGTTCCTGATACTTTCTGTAAGTTTCCAACATCCAAGGGAGGGCGTTTTTGAAATCCTTGTCGTTGTAGAGCGCTCGGCCTAACTCGTAGCAGTCGTCTGGAGTCATTGGGGTACTGGGAACAGAATAAATTATACCATTTTCAAAAATCTTACCTTTTCTTCACTTTACGATTTTTTAATATTAATTTTCTTTTTTTTATAGATTTTGACTAAGCGCTATAACCCAATAAGATGTGGAAATAGATGTAACGAAAGTGATGAATGATGGAGCTATGGAATTGAATACTAAAACTGTCAATTAATAATAATAATAATAAATATTCCGGGACATGTGTGGATATACAGTGCTTTTATAAGATTGTGATTAAAAAACTGTGCAGAAATAGGTGTTACTTACTCGCTGCTAGAAAAAAAAATGTTTAATAAATTCAGTAAGAAAAATATACGGCCAAAATTGAGAGTGAAGCATGAATATTGTATTGTGAGCAAATACTGTATTGTACTGTATTGAGTATACATTATTATCTTACATGTACGGTAATAAATTACTTAGCACTCGTGTGATAACAGATTTACTCGAATGTACAAACGATTTACCAGTAATTTAGAAGCGCTAATTTGTATTACTGACCGTCCATCATAAGAAGTTATCAAAATGTATTTTTTGGAGGATCAAGGTACAAAACCTATTTAATTAACTTCATTAATAAATAATAAGGGTGCTTCATAAATAACACTCGTAAAGCGCCCGTCGTCCAGCTGGCGGAGGCAATTGTCGACGCGGTCAGTTCTTGGATGGGTGACCAAAGAGGCATTCCATTCTGGGCGCTTCCGTGGGTCGGATGACACGTTAAATTGTAGGTCCCAGCTGTTTCTCATAGTACGGCAGTCATTAAGGCATATTAGAGGCCCTTAGGGCGGCATGATTAACTGTCGACAGAAGAGTTGGCCACTCTCATTCCATAAGAAAACGACCACCTTTGTGATTCTCATTTCAGTACGGCATTGAGAGCACATAGCAAATCATCATTTCGACTGTGATATAGGTATGTTTACTTAGGTATTCTGTTAGTTGAAGCAAAAAAGAAAATTGAAAGGCATTGTCTTTGCACATCGTATTTAGAACAATTGAAACTTGATGCCAATACTGAGAACATGACTTGAATATGTTACGAGTAGAACAAACAACTCTGTGTAATAATAGACGTAGCCAAAATCTGGTTGAAACTTGTCTTTTCTTAGAATATACACAACTAAGTATAGTTCGTTACCTATACCACTTAAGTCATTTTTGTCTATGAGTTATAGGAATATCCTTTCAATTCTGCGGCAGTTTTTTGTATGTAAATTTCAATACCATGCATGGATTCATGGAACAATATAGTAGTCAAAAGTCACCTAGTCGTTCATTACACTCTAGATTCTATACAAATAACACAGTCCTTTATTTCCTTGATGTTCTACAATAACTCAGCAGAAAAATCGAACTAATGTAGGGCTTGGAATATCAGAAGGTTTTCAATTCCGCAATTAGGACCTAATACCGATATTAATATCGTATATTGTCGGGAGTTTTTTCTTTATATATTTACATTCTTTATCGATTGCACATATTTGTTGGAGGTAGGGAAAATAATTGCGGAAGATTTTCAATTCCAAGTGAGTAACTTTCTTAGTGGTTTCTACTATACCTCTTTACAATTATCGTGATTTTTAAATTTATAGAAGTAGAGCACATGCATTACCTATACTTGACTCCGTTGAGTATTCCCTCAGAGAGCTCCCTGACGTCCAACCTGTATGTGTCCCGCAGCCTGGTGAGCGCCTGCGCGGCGCCCGTCAGGTCTTCCAGCGTGGGGTACTTCACGTCGTCGTGGTTCATTGTTATGTTCTTTATGTATTCTGAAAGAGACATTTTTGTTTTTTATTTCATTTGTGTAAGCAGTGTACAGAGCTATCTTAGAGCCAATGCTTAATGGTATAATTATTCAAGATCTTAAGGCTGGTTTGCAATGAGAACAACGTTTTGTAGACGAAACTTTGTATGCCTCGACAACGGTAGCCCGTAGAAATCAAGCGCATTGTTTTCTATCAGGCTCATACTAGCGTTTGTTCTTATGAAACAAGTAATTTGTGTAAAGTAATAGTTAAGAATGCCCGCAGCTTTGTTAACTCGTTATTTGGGATTTAAAAGAACCACTCGGAAAGACATAATAGCTCGCCATAAAAAAATATGGACAGATCAATAAATAAACGTTAGGCATTTATCTTACGTAGAATGTATAAAATCATCATCATACATCCATATAAAAATGTACTTGTTAACATGTTTTATCCTCCTTTATGCCGCGACAGAGCAACAGATTATCGTACTTTTTGGTATAGCCGTAGTATCTGGTCTTGACATTACCATCATTTATACCACAAATGCGGACAATGCGGACGTAGCCGCGGTCATCTGCTTGTTTATAATCTTTGTACATATTTGTAATGATTTGTTTCTTTATTATTTCAGAATGTTCGAGATGGAGAACTTACATGATGTTGGAAGCAATGTACGCGAATCAAACTAAATACAAGGGTATTTCCAGTTAGATAAGAAAGAACCCCGTTTATTCTAAAGGTAAATTTAGTTTTAGGTTTTTACTAATTAGTTTTCTTATTATTCCTGATAAAACTAATTAGTTTTCCAATTATTCCTAATAAACCATGGTTTATCAGGAATAATAATAAATTTAGTTTTCCTATTAATAATTATAATAGGAATACTAAATTTACCTTTAGAATAAACGGGGTTCTTTCTTATCTAACAGGAAATACCCTTGTATTTAGTTTGATTCGCGTACATTGCTTCCAACATCATGTAAGTTCTCCATCTCGAACATTCTGAAATAATGAAGAAACAAATAATTAGAAATATGTACAAAGAAATACTAATACTGGGCTACATTTATTTTGGTTTTTAGTAAAAAAAACTATCAGAAAAACTATACATAAAATACGTATTAATAGTGCAAAAAAATTACATTACCTGCGCTATAAAAAATGCACCTAAGCTCAATTAGATAACAGTTATAATTCTTTAACTAACAAACCATCCGTTAGCTTAATATTTTCCTGCATAAACGTCGTGTGTAAATCAGACAAACAAAGAGTGCGAATGGCGGAATCATCAGTTTACCGTTAATTCAGTGAAACCAACACCTTACTCGTATGTTACCGGACTTGATCTCTGCAAACTTGGAGATGAATTATGAGGATAATGTATATATATTTTTGGCGATTTTGCAGTACAAAGTCTAAAGTTTTATCTAAAATTTGGTCTTTATACACGAAACTTTTTATTTTATATTTATATTTGCGATCTTCAAAGCGAGAGTGATTAGGTTCTTACTGGGTGAGCGCGCTCCATTCTAGACCGTATTGATTGCTTACCATCAGGAAAATTACGGTCAAGTGCAAACCCATTCCTAGTTAAACAATCAATTTTCAATTTCAAAATATCTTTGTTAACCTTGTTAAACACAAACCATACACAGGGTGCACATGTTGTAACAATTTTAATTACAATAAAGACATATTTTATTCTATACACAGTATAACGGCTAAAGTTTAAATCTAAAGTCTTGAAACTGAAATGAAGAGACCCACATATAGATAATATAGAGTACTAATACGAGACTTACCCACAGAATCAGAATCTGAAAGTATTTGATTTTAAAAAACATTTATTTAAGGTTTTTCAGTACAACGGGCAAATTTTTACACATGCTCGTACTTAAGTCGGCATTAAATATGAAGGGTCTTACCGAAAAATCCGAAATCAACTGAGAATAATTAGTTAATATTCAGTTATTTTAATGATTGATTTGGGTTTTTCGGCAAAGACCTTTTTGATTTTGTGTTTTATGCTGTCACTTACCTGTACCGATTTTGATGCTATCCTCAATTAAATCTAAATCTGTAGTCAGTCTTTTGATTAGGGTAAATGCGTTGATGGGGTTGCCCAAGTAGTTTGGTATATCTTCCATAGCCTTCTCATGCTCTTTCTTGTATATGTTTAAATGTCTGGAAAAAAACGTGTTTGTAAGACAGATGTGAAACGAGATTTTCCCCAATATATTTAGGAAAAAAAAGTTGCCTTGGAAATTGAACTTTACCCCTACCTACACTACTGCGGTCCGTTGCCATGCAATGATTTTAATAAGCAACAAACTCACTTTAATACCATTATGTATGTACATACTAATTTTGTATCTCATAATTTCCAGGTCCGTTCAAAGAAAACATGAATGTACCCAAGCTATTCAGCGTGGGCAGTCACTCCATCCAAACACATCACATCTCCACAGATATAGAGTACCGGTATTTTTTTAAGAAAGGTCAGAATCAGTAGTATCTTGATACGACAGTGAGTATGTAATAAAAAGTATGTGATTACTATTTACTTAGTTTATTATTACATATGTATGTTGATCAATGTTTTACGAGATCTACTCTTAGGTTTACGTTTAACTTAGCCTGCGGCCAGTTACAGAACAGGAAAAAATATTATACTTAGTGTCGCAATAGCTATTATATTTTAATTTTGCTAAAAGCATTATTTTACTGGTAACTTAATGATAAAATTATTCATGGTGATAGAGTATTATTTCACCAAAAATACTAGTATCACGTAGTATCAGTATTTACTGACCTTTTTAAAGTTACAAGCCTCTGCTCCTCTTGTTCAATATAGAAATCGAGATCATCGATGATCCTTTTATGTGTTACCAGCAACGGTTCCACTTCTGATATTGCCGTGAACAGCTCTGCATGACTCCGAGAGCATATGTCCAGGAAGAAGGAAAATAATAGCAACCTTAACATGCTTGACTTAGGAATCATTGTTGCTTGGCTCCACCTCTGAAAAATAGGAAAAAAAATAGATCTTAATGAAATCTTTAATTTAGGAGTTAATAGTAAAATAAGGTGAACCAGTGACATAAGCTTATCAATATCAACAACTAAATAATATCATTTTCGAATTTCTTGAAGGTCAATTTCTATATAATAATCTATATACTTATGACTAGGTATATGACTTTTGTTCTACACCTATCTATATACATTATCTATCACTATTTTTAAGATTTTTTAAGGGTGAAGAACAAAAGTTTTTAAATCGTTTTGAAATGTTTTATCATCACGTTGTGTAACAACACATGTAACAAGAAAGTAATGTTTCGCTTATGAATTTCCTTCCTCTCATGCAAAATGAAACAAGATATTGAAATTAGCCATAAAAATGTACAAGATTTTACTAGAATTTTACTAATAAATTCACAGATTGGCACATAGCACTAACTAAAGCGTTTACTAAAGATGAGTGCGTCGTAATTTTTTAAAACCTATTATGCTTGCAATCACTGACAGGATAGAGAAATTATAATAAATTGCAGTAACATGCTATACAGTTATGCATAACACACCCATAAAGCTCCATACACATACCTCCATTCAAACAATCAGTCGGGCATTGACATTTCTGTTTTTATTATACACATTGTATTAAAAATCAAAGCCATGAGCGAATGAACTGTTCAAATTTTATTGATGCGCAGATCCCGTCAAACCACTTATTGAGTTATATTGATGAGACATATTATTTTATTTTGTTTTATGAACTTTTTTATTTAGTTTTATTGCTTAGTCTTATTTATTGCTCGTTTAGTCAATTTATAAAAGAGCAGAGGTGACAAAATATGGAACGGAGAGGTCTTTAATCTCTTTTCCGGGACCACCTGGGGAGAATTTAGATGCAAGCAACATAAATTACACTGACTGACTAGGTAGATAGCTATATTTGGAAATGTGCTTACAAGCAATTCTTTACCTAAGTTTGTACAGACCTATGTTTTTAAGACAACTAAGTTAAACCTAGTCTTCATATATCTCACGATTTCGTCTTAGGATAAAATATGATTATTCTATGATAGAGTACATTAAGTAGATGAACATTTCAGGAATCGTGATCAGCCATCACAAAACGCGACATCATAGGTAATCATGGAGCTAAATTACAGCATCAGTCTCACGATGTCTGGATCTTAGATCAACTATTGCAATATAGGAAGTGATACTCCGTACTTATGTTAGTACCTACATCTACTAAAGGGCTTGGGTATAATTCTGCTGTTACACTCGTGATAGAAACTAGGAAATGAGAACTGGTCATATAGGGCTAAAGAGGTTACATGAGAAAGTCATGCCAAACTTCGTTCCGGTTCAAATAAGGTTTAGATAGCTGTGTTCTTTATTATTCGGTGTAAACGCTACTTGCTTTCTGTTATAGCCTTATACTCAATAGAACGTAGAGCCATAGTTAACACTTTTTTATGCCCTACTATCCGTTATTTTGAAGTTTATTCTATTGTCACCATAATGTTCAGGAATTAAAGACTGTCTATATAATGGAAGCAGTCGTAAAGTTGAGATTACTCTTAAGGTGTTATATTTAAGTTCTTGCTGAGATAATCTAGACTTAGATAAGGTATCAGTTTATCTAGAACTAAGACTATTTTATCAAACAATTTCATGTTTTTAAATAATGGAACAATATTACAATGAGTAACGCCTCGTCGCAAGTTCAACAGTGCTTACGTGACCAAACTGTGTGTACGATAAAATGTGTACTACGAAAAGTAGGTAAAGAAGATAATTATAGCCAACACAATAACATAACAAACATATCTGGAGCTAATTCGGCAAACAATATCGCTAAACTAGTTAAAGCTTGCGGAAGACGCGAGTATTTTCTGGAACGGTCGCATAAAAAGCATGACGGCCAACGTGACGCGTGCCAGGCATCCAGAGACTTATCAATCGAGACCGATAAACAAATAGGACACTGCCACCAGCCACGTCATATATTATTTAACTTATTTAACAGCCGGTACAGAAATTACTAGCGACAACTATTAAATATTCTGCTTCTACAATTTTA
The DNA here is from genome assembly GCA_964023185.1 of Macaria liturata. NCBI lineage: Eukaryota > Metazoa > Arthropoda > Insecta > Lepidoptera > Geometridae > Macaria > Macaria liturata. Next base: position 5,333,105 of record OZ026820.1, on the reverse strand, counting down.
AATCGAGTCGCGCTGTTCTAAATAGCTTCCTCAGTTAACTTCTGCTAGGGTCCCAATTGATATTGGACGAAATTGGTAGCAATTCAACGTCTTGATTGGGTGAGAAATGCTAATTTTTATGGTTCAATGACCTGAATCACAATAGATTAAAGCTCGTTCGTTTAGGGGCCATTTATAGCAGAATTATTTTTCATGTCGTGTTATGATTTATGTTATCAATTAGTGAATGTCTACAACCGTTCGAACCTGGTTTTAGAATAGTTTAGCAGTTAGCAATATCCCCTGGTGGCCAACTATCTAATTGAGTCCACATGATAAATTGATATGGCATATCTTGAAACCGGTGCCATTTATGGAGACTAGTAACATTAGTTCTTGCTTGTTTCCGAATGAAATTTGAATAATAATTGTCTCAACATGAATTTTAATAAGTCCAGAGTTTCTGTTGACAGTCAATTAAGATTAATGAACATTATAAGGTCCGTTATTTTATCGTCGGTCAACATCCCATTGATGTATTTTCGCTAGAATTTTCTATAGTTACCAACGTAGAACGAATCAGATAAGCTTTTTGCGCTAGGACTATACTTTTTTAAGGGTTTTTCTTTTGAAGGTTTTTGTAGTTTATATAGTCTACTATATTTTTTCTAGGGTATCTGTAGGACTCTAAAAGTTGTACGATTAGACGACGTATTGGACTATAAAAACATCGTTTATCATCAATCAGCTCATTCATAAAAATCGTCGCTTGGGCGTCCAGTTACAGTCAACTAAAAGCACCATACTGCATAAAAAATAGTTACTCACACAATTCCTAATTTACCGCAGGATATCACTCAATCCACTTTCAGGAGCCAAGCACCTCACAGTCAAATGTCAAGGAACTAAACTTTCCGAGTAGCCGAACTTGTAAAGTAGTAATAGTACCGGCGGAATAAGATCGTAAGCTGAACCAGCGTTTCTTATTCAGCTTGCGTTGCACTGAGTATTATTTTATGGAAAGGCGAGACTTGCCGAGACGCAGCCGCCCGCGGGTTGACGGACCAAAGTACTGGCGACCGGCAGATAAAACGCTCGTAAAGCGGTGCGGTAGTGTGCTAGTCGGTACTACTCCTTTATTCTGTGAAACTAACCGGCAGCTTGCCGCACAGAAGCTGGTGGTAACAAATGAATCTGGGTGGCCGCTGACCTTATCTAACGTTGGCTAGAGATGACTTTACAATATCTGTAGGTATATTTACATCTACTCATGTAAAAGTACCGATACGTATTATTTTCACACGAATATGATATACTTAGATGAAAGATTGTAAGTACTTACTAAAAAAGCTTGAGAAAAGTGGAGGGATGTGTTCCACGAAGTCTGCGGTCCTGATTGGATGAGGAAGGCGAGAGAGAGAGAGAAGAGTGGAAAACAATAGGGGAGGCCTTTGCCAAGCAGACAATTTCTGCTGGGTTTTTTTTAACTCAAAGTGAATTGTGAAATTTATAGCTAAAATATTAATTTTGTGGCAGTAGATAGAATAACGGCTATTTTTTTTTTACTAAAAAAGGTTAGCTTTGAGTGATGAAATAATTTTCTCGAGCTAGATTATATTATAGTTCAAAAATAGTCCACATTTAAAGTAGGTTTATAATCAGGTAACACCACATAAAGCCTAAAGTGTATTGTTGTTCAAACTACAAAAATGTGTCTAGAAAATTCTAATTACTTTTAAGTCATTTCAATTTAGCTAGACAGACTACTAATCAATTTTACTTGTGCTAGAATCATCTCTTATAGCTTAAAATGTTACTTTTATGTAATCTTTTTTCCAAAATGTTGGCCTAAAGAAACTTCATGCAGTAATTATTTTAAATTGCATGTATTACTTCATGTTTGATTTATAAAAATGAATATGAGGTAAAGTAAGCAAAGGTAGCTGTTTGTGAATGAGTGTGGGTGAAAAGGCCTTAAAAAAGCTTAGCATTATGGTGTTTTGTAATGGTTGGCCGACAAACAGAATGACATCATTATTTACAGCTCCCACTCATTGCACTCTGTGAGATCATTCAGTCATACTAATCTAATAATAATCTGTATACTAAAGGAGGAAGTATTTCAATTTATTTATTTAATAAATGAATTTCATCAAAGTAATAGCTACCTATGTAGTTATGGATTCCCTGGCTCATACAATTTATTATTAAATTTTATGTTTAAAGAACAAAGAAAAAAGAGAAAACAGCAGTTTAATAAATAAAAATTTTAGAATATGGCTTCCGTATCAAAAATTTATTACCATAGTAAACTGCTTGTAAGTCATGTTCTTTGGACTCAAGGAAGTAATTTCAAAGAAGAAAGAAGATTCCATTGAATTTAATCAATATAACTATAAAAATACAATTTATGTAGAAAATTTTATGCAAAATATCTAGTCACTGCACTACAGTTCTTATATTGCATGAATAAATTTAGGTATAACACCAACTATTAGCAATTTCATAAAAAAAGTCATTACAATTATTTTATTTTACTTCAATGTATTTTATTATTTTTTATTACATAACAATAGTAATAATTACTAAGAACAGCTCAAATATAATTAATAAATAGAATTACCTACATTATATTTAAAAATATTATAATGTAATTATATTTAAGAATATTTGATTTATATAGAATTTTTAAGCTTATTTATATATATTTAGTCAGTGTGGTAAGTTTAGTGTTTTTTTAATATGCAAAGCTTGAAAAATAATTCTTCCAATAATTAGCTACCTATAGAACATTCCTGTAGAACTAGGATGAAGTTTATAAAGGTGGCTAAGCTTAACGGTCATGTGAATTTTTATATGGGTATGCCAGTAGGCAGGAAGCCCAACATAGTACATACTGGTCGCATTAGCACGATGGATGCCAATGATGATGTGTTGAGCCAGAATTTTTATAGATTTCATAAAGCTAAGGTCCAAGTGATAATGAATTTATATAAATATGTAATATACCCTTGTCTCACGCTTACATAATTTAAAAGCTTTATACTTATGTACAATAGAAGTTTAATTTAAGTCCATTTTTAAATACTTAGTTTTCAAAAAGCTTTGGTCTGGGCGAATTATTATCTGGTCACAAGTGAATGTATCTTCAAATCAAGCATGCTTTAAATCTTACCTTGGATTCAATAACTGCACGGAAATTATTTAAGCATTTCTATTTCTATGCGGCAAATATTACAGCCAAATTCACAATCGATTTTTCTTGAAACCCAACCAAATTCACTAATTCACAATTCACATTTTTGTAAACATAGGATAGGAGCTAGCAGATGTCAAATGCGACTGACATTGACATTACTGTTCTGTCTGATTGAGAATATTTAGGGGAGCCAGCCCTGCTAACTAGAATAGTGCTAGTTAACTAGGTAAATCGGAAATCAGCTAGTATTCTAAATAAATGTATAAAAAAACCTATGATAGTTACCTATGTACTAATCCATTTCTATATATAACAAAAATAATTCATATCGTAGGTTTCAAACGTTTTTTTAAGGCTTTGGATTTTGAGATTTGGATTCAATTTGTTGGTCTTGATATTTATTTTCTTATTATTTATTCCACAGGACATGGTCTGCTCAGCTCTTGCCCAGCTTCGTGAATCCACTTGGTACCAACTGTAATGAAAAAAGTACACATAAATTTAAATTAAAAGTGAAATGAAGAAGTCTGAATAATATGAAATAAAATGAAAAGTCTATGGTTATTTTTCTTGTATTGTATTCGATGTATAGGTACTAACAAAACATGTATCTAGGAAATCTAGGTACATAAAACAACAATAATAGTAATTTTACCCCACTTAGCTCCCCTAAGCACAGGGCATGCAGCATGAATGGTGGACCAATCACGATCTCCGGAAGGATGCAGGTTAAGCCAATAGACTGCCATTCGCTTCTTTGGCAAAATATTCAAGCCAAGCTTGGTAAATATAGTTGCACCACCTTGAGCAACATCAGAAAGCTGAAACAATAGTTTTACAGACAAACATTTTAATGTTTGTCATAAAAAAACTAGATATGAATTCTCTAATGAGGTACTTACATATAACAATACAGTAGCGATTCGATTGCCTTTAGATGTGAAATTTTCTTCCATTAACTACAAAAACGTAAATAAATTATGAACTGAAAATCAAATTTCGTATTAATCTGTTTACAAGTTACAAGCTTGTGATTTCTACCAAAAAAATGATGGTAAAAATAATATTTTTCAACGTATTTAGTAGGGTAAGTAATACTGATGTGCAGTGCAGTGTATCATTAAACAAAAATGCTTACTGAGCCAGGTGTAGCAAAATCATAGTGTGGTGTGTAATAGCCTCCAATACCATAGTTGGCTACTTGAAATGTTTCAGCAAACAGCATGTTAAGGCCAGTCATTGCATTGATTCTTTTTGTTAAACTTGCTAAGATTTGAGATTTTTCATCCGACAGAGCAGCACTTTTACTTATACGTAAGTTACTTGGACTTGATTGACCTTTGTTTTGACGATAATCGACATAGGATCTCATTAGCTGCCAAAGAAAAAAATGGATCTTTTTATCATAAGCACATAATTTTTTACAGTCATCAGCATGAACCTGTCATCAGGTACATATTACCTTAGGTTTCGCTATCGATATGATGTGTTCAGTCTCAAAATCAGATACGAAATCGTAAAATTTATATATATTAGGATTTTTGTACACTTGTTCGACTTTTATTGGCGCATATTTCAAGAATGGGTGATTTTTACTTGATAACCAGCATTTTAATCTGCAATTAAAAATACATATTTTATACTTATAAACGTCGTCTACCTTCTAACAAAATATAAGTACTTACACAATTCATAAAATATAAATCTGGCAGGTTCTTACCCACGGGTAATACTGGAAGGAACCGTAATTTCTCCACGGCATAACGACTCGTACATTATTTTATCTTTTTCGTATTTCTTTGTATCTTCCCAGCTCTGAGTGTCTGTCTCTTGATGTTTGTTTGCTTTCTTCAATCCTATTTCAATTATATTGCTTTCTAAATAAAGACTAGGACGATTATTTTGGTTAGTCTCTGTCATCACATTTTCTGTAATAGGTATACCCAAACATTAATATTTTTTTAGTTTTTTTTTTTATACTTTCTTTTGTAAATACTTACACACATAGGTATTATGCATAAAAACCACGAGATCAACACATGTACCTACTAAATTGCAAATTGAAAATTGCTTAATCTGTGCGGGTATCGAACCCCAGCAACTGAAGGTGGACTCACTACCAACTGCGCCGAGAGGCCATAAATTACACTAATCATCTTCTTTTCAGCTTTCGTAATTAACATAACGGGTCTATAATTCGGTAAGATGGCTTCCAAATCCACGTTATTTCTATGTACAGTCACCTAAAACTATAACAGCAAGTAATTAAAATAAAAAATCATTGCCTATGTACTCTAAGATATTATCATTCGTGAACGGCAGAGATTTTCGGAGTAGTTCATCCATTCTCTCGTACGTCTTGTGAGCTTCCAGCATCCATGCGTAAGCGAGTTGCAAATCCCTTTCATAATATAGTACTCGCCCTATCTCGTAGCAGTCATCCGAAGAAAAACCAGAGCTGAAAATATAAATACTTAGTATTTTTTTTTAAAAAGATCTAGAAAAGTACTAAGTAATAGATAAACATATGTATGTATTTTATGTCTTAAATTAAAGTTATATTTGTAAGCCTAGATCTATTAGACGGCCAATAAGTACTCGTAGTTCACATTTTGTAAATATTATAAATTACCTGCTGTTCATTCCATTAAGTATACCCTGAGAAAGATCGTGGATTTTGAGACGGTAAGTTTCTTGGAGTCTTTTCAATCCTAACGTTGCACCCTTCAGATCTTCCAACACCGGATATGTTAAGTGGTATTGGCGCAATGTAAAATTATTTGCATAATCTGAAATAATATTTACGTAACTATTATTCATGGCCTACCAGCCGTTCTGAGAATAAAATATCGCAAAAAATATAATCACGACAATACGAAAGATTTCCAGTTCACTTACTTATGCCTTGTTTGATACTAAGTCCAATCAAATCTACTCCTGTGGTCAGTCTTCTAATAAGTCTCAGAGCATTAATTGGATTTTTTATGAAGTTTTGTACATCTTTTGCAGCTTTTTCTTGCTCGTGATTGTACAGATTTGAATATCTAAAATAATAACGCAGTATCAAAGAAAATCCATTTATATCTTTTGGTTAGGTTAATAATGATTTATTATGACATAGTTACCTTTTTAAAACGTTCAGTCTTTCTTGTTCTCTGTAAACATAACTATTTAGATCATCTACTACTCTTTTTTGAGAATCTAATAATGGTTCTAGTTGTGACGTAGCAGTGAATAAGTCATCATTACAGGAACACACGTTTGAAATGACAACGAATAAAATAAATTGCATTAACATTATAAACAAGTTATGAAACGAACCGTTGCAATACCTACTCACAATCACATCAAGTACTTAACACGATGTCTCTGCAAACTCTCTAAATATCTAAGAATTTATCAACAGTAAACTACAAACAATTTTATTATTGTGACTGAGATGCAGCCAGTGTATTAGTAAAACACTTTGTACTTTGTTATCATTAGCAGAAGACAATGTTATGTTTGTGATAGCTTTAATGTGAAGAATATTCCAATAGGTAGGTACTCTAGTAAAAATCGATCAGTTAATCAAAATTAAGTTTCAGAATTTTTTGTTACGAAGTTTTAGTTAACAATTAACAAATTATTAAAATGATATTCGTATATTTTGGGTATTGTATATTACTTAATTATTGTATGACATTTATTATATTAAGAATTTATTTCCCATATAGATATTTTAATATTTGAATGGCAATTTCGTATTTTTAACTTCATATTTTTTTATACAATGTCATTGTCAAAAATACACGCTTTTCACGACGATCGTGTTTTGAATTGAATTGAGGTTACCTATGTTGTTTAGGAATCGTTCGTGTTTACATTCCATAATAAAATATCGTTTATATCTTTCCAAATACTTGCACCATGTCTGGTGTTAAAATAAAAGTCATCAGCCGTAATCCGGAAGATTATTTGCGGGCTACCAAAAGAGATATTCACAAATGTAAGTTTCTACGTGTCGCTCAATTTTATTTCACTACCATCTTATTATTTCGTCTTTTCTACGTAATTATTATGAGTACTAGAGTACCTATGTGTTTACAGTACCAAGAAATTATGACCCTAGCCTGCATCCTATGGAAGCACCGAGAGAATATGTTCGCGCGTTGAATGCCGTGAAGCTAGAAAGAGTGTTTGCCAAACCCTTCGTTGGCAGTCTTGACGGGCATCGAGATGGTGTGTCCTGTATTGCAAAGCACCCAAAAAGGTTAGCTATGTTGGCAAGCGGTGCCTTTGACGGTGAGATTCGTATATGGGACTTGGCAGTTCGGAAATGCACAAGTAACTTTACCGCACACGAAGGATGGGTCCGCGCGTTGTGTTACACACCAAGTGGCGACACGTTCACGAGTGTAGGCGACGACAAAACCATCAAGACTTGGAAAACAGAAGTGACCTCAGAAGAAGACGAGGAACCTATCAGTCAGTTACTGAGCATGTCAGTGGTGTCTGGAGTGTCACATCATAGAAGTAAGCCAATCTTTGCAACCTGCGGGGAACACTGCCAGCTGTGGGAGAACACAAGGAATGAACCTATCAAAGTTTTCAAGTGGGGAGTTGATAGTCTACATCATGTTGCATTTAATCAGGTTGGTAAAACATTCAATATAACAGAATATAACCACACAATCTACTTCAAGTGATAATTCCTACCAACATAGGTACTATGTCTTTAAATCTATTTGCTATTTAAACAATGCTCACCTATGTTGTTTATGAGGTTATGCTTATGCAGTTAAAATTTTGAAAACCACAGGTACTAAATATCATACTGCATTCTCCAATTTTTTTTATATAATTTCAGGTTGAACAAAATCTACTAGCAGCATGTGCAAGTGACAGAAGTATAATTCTGTATGATTCTCGTGAGTCAGGACCGCTGCGGAAAGTGGTGATGGAGTTAAGGTCTAATGCATTGTCCTGGAATCCCATGGAAGCCTTTATATTTACAGTGGCCAATGAAGATTATAAGTAAGTATTAAGACAACTACCAGCAATTTTTCACAACAGAAATTTTAACAAATAACACTTAGAAAGTCTTTAGAAAAGTCTAAAGATAGTCTAAGTATTTATAGGCAGCAAACTATACTACATATGTAAGAAATATTACAAAGAGGAAAAGCTTGTTCTTGTAGAGGCTGATGTCAGTTATGATTCTAATAACAAGTATACAATTACCCAGAGTGGGGTACTCCTACAAACTTACTATCCATTTTTGACTGCTCTGTTAGCTTAGTTGGTAGTTGCTCTGCCTTCTAATCTAGGGGTGCAGGTTTGATTCTCGCATAACACAAGTAATTATGAATATGTATTAAAATTTGTAATTACTTGTGTTGAGTCAGGTTGTTTCTATGTATAATAAGTTCATATATATTTACGAAAGAAAAGTATATATGTATTATATCTGTTATCTAGCACCCATGATACAAGCATAAGCTTAGTATGGGGCTAGATGGCGCTGAGTGATATGTCAAAAAATAATTCACTGCCAGAACTGTGATGAATAGCTTCTACAAATATAAAACTAATAGATTCATATCTTTGCAGCTTGTACACATTTGATGTAAGAAAACTGAAGCAACCTGTAAATATCCACATGGATCACACATCGGCTGTCATTGATGTAGACTACTCTCCGACCGGCCGAGAGTTTGTATCAGGAAGCTATGATAAAACTGTCAGGATATTTGAGAGTCTGCAGGGCCACTCCAGAGATGTATACCACACCAAGAGAATGCAAAGACTGACTTGTGTCAAATGGTCACTGGACAATAAATATGTCCTGAGTGGTTCCGATGAAATGAACATCAGGATGTGGAAAGCTAGAGCGTCAGAGAAGCTCGGTGTTGTGAGTATTTTTGTACTCAATAAACTTGTGTTGTGTTTTTGTAAAATATTTTGATATTTGATACATAGAAACTCTGATAGAGTAACCAGCATTGTTGATATACAATTTTCATAGTGCTTTAATTTACTTTAATTGATATTTAGCAAAATTGTTCAACACTAATTATATTTTCAGTTGAAACCACGCGAGCGCACTGCCCTGAACTACACAGAAGCTTTGAAAGATAAATTTGCAAACCATCCTCAAGTGAAGCGCATCGCTCGTCACCGACATGTGCCAAAACACATCCTCAACTCGCAGAGGGAAATCAGGACTATCCGGGAGAAGAATAAGAAGAAGGAAGCCAACAGGAGGAAGCACAGCGCTCCAGGAGCTGTTCCATATGTGCCAGAACGACAGAGGCACATTGTTAAGGAAGATGAGTAGAATTATTAATATACTTTTTGTCATCTCTTTAGTTCTGATCACTAAGATGAGCATTGGAAATGATACCCTCATATTCACACATTAATTTGTAACACTTGAATTTTAACATGATAAGATATAATAAGATTTGCATTTCACACATGTGAATATTCACACATATAATATGGCCATTTAGCTAGCAGATGGAACTAGACAACCATGCTTATTTTTATTGCTCTATGGATACTCCATATCTGAATACGTATGTGTTTATAGAAAAACTGTTTGAAGTAATTTTGTCACTACAGATACATGGTTAGATTTGTGTTCATTCATAATGAGGAACTTTTTTGAAATAAACAGCAATGAGTACAATAAGTGGTTTAAATAAACTTACATTTATATACGATTGTTATTAGGGAATGCAAACTAAAATGTGTTCATAAAATATTTTATTGCACTACTTATAGAATCATACAGACATTAACAACTGCAGCCAATGCAAACTACTACAATTCTGCATTGAAGGAGTTAAAATACTATCCATCTAGGTATTTACAAAACCAAACACTCAGTAATGATATTTTTGTGTAGTTATACAGGTATAAGTTAAGAAGCCCTATAAATAAAGTAATAAATATATAATAATGTGTACAAGTTTTATAATAAATATTTGAAATAAATAAACAAATACTAGTAAAGTCACCAAAGTTCTGAGATATCAAGAAAGAAAGTTACTTATCAAAATATAATAATTCAGATGTTAACGAGCAACAAATGTGTTAAAAGCATACTTAAATAGAATAAAGTAGGTACATTTTACTATGAATATTAAGTTACGACAGTTATTGATTATTAATAGACAAATATTAGTTCTATGTAACTGATTAACTGCAAGATTTAACCTTTCAATACTAGTGTTATTGTTTCTGATTTTTTCTTTATATACATAATTCAATCAATTTCAATATTAAAGTCTAGATACCTACTCTATTATTTAATATGCCTGTATTTAGTGCTTTTATATTTATCTGATTAGCACACTCAATTTTGTGTTCTACACAAACTTTTCACAATACTGTATTAATAATTCTAGCCAGCCTGATTTATAGGCCTGCTGATACGATTTGGAAGGGTCATTGTTTTGATATCCATCCTGAAACAAACAAAATTATTATGATAAAAGATTTGAAACTTAAAAGAACTGCATACCATGAAGCTCCTAATATAAAAAAGAAATGCTAATCTGCATGCACAATCTCTACCCTATTTATGCAAAACTTAAAAGGCATACACCCTAGATACCTAAATTGCTATGTTAAATTACAATTGGACATCCAACTCTTGGTAGCTCCCATAAGTAAAAGTAAATGCTACTTTTCAGTCACTCGTCCATAGAGACTGACTATGTTGACTTTTCATTGCATTTGGTAATTATTACAAATATATAATAGCTTTGTTTCACTATGGCTGCTTAAGAGGATTATTCAGTAATGTACATCTATACTAATATTATAAAGCTGAAGAGTTTGTTTGTTTGTTTGAACACGCTAATCTCAGGAACTACTGGTGAGAATTGAAAAATTATTTTTGTGTTGAATAGACCATTTATCGAGGAAGGCTTTAGGCTATATACCATCACGCTGTAACTAATAGGAGCGAAGAAACAATGGAAAATGTGGAAAAAACGGGGAAAAATCTTTGAGGGCTTCCATTGCGTGCGCTGCGAAAACGGGTCAAAATTCAAAGACATAATGCCCAAAATAACTATTCCACGCGGACGAAGTCGCAGGCACAGCTAGTTTGTTATATACATCTTTACATTATTTAATATAATATTATAGTATGTATGTAATATATATATTTCAGGACATATCACACAGCGCCATCTAGCCCCATACTAAGCTTACGCTTGTATCATGGGTACTAGATAACGGATATAATACATATACTTATACTTTTTCTTTTGTAAATACATACTTATTATACATAGAAACGACCAGACTTAACAATATACTTAATATAATTAATTAATATACTTACAATATTTCCCGAGGGAGAATGCTGTGATCAATCTTATTTTCTAACACAGCGAGTATTGCCAGGGTCTTCAGCTTGGGGCTGTAGTCCAATATGTGCAGGTCACTGTTGTCAATCAGCCTTTCAATGTTGTGCTCTGAATCTTCTACCGGGGGCGCCTTGAGGTGAGGGCATGGACTGAGAAGCAGAGAAAATTCTGGTCAGTGGGGTAAGTGCCATTATTACCTAGTATTTTTGTGATTTGTTAAATTAGAAATAAGTTTTGATGTTGCTCAAAATGATCACAATTTTAAAATTCAACTAGTAATGTATACATTACTGAGAAAGATGTGTTAATCCAGTTTCTTATCTATATCTCGATTAGTTTACTTCATCCATATCATGAGTAGTATATGCAGGTAGGAGATGGATCAGACAGGCTGGAGACTGTACTATGTGGCATGTTGGAGAGGAGGCCTATACTCAGCAGTGGGTGAACACGGGCTGACATGATGATGATATCATGTGTGAAGAATAGCCAAATATATCTACACAATTATAAACATTTTTTTATAATAGTAATAGAATGAAGTCTGTCTCTTACCTAGTCCCACCAAACAGGTACATTCTATTGTTACACATAATACAAGCCTGGCGTCTCCTCTTGCACGGCACCAGACCACTGACATCTATACTCTGCCACTGGTTCGTCTTCACTGAAAATCTCAGGAGATCATTGAAATGTGTCTTTGTGATACCATTGAAGCCTCCAAATATGTACATTTCATCTTCATGTACCCCTGAAAAAGAAATTTGGTTCAGTCAGAAATTGAAATGGTTTTTTATAATAAAATCTAACTGCAACTATTTGAAGCAATAATAAAATGTATATTATTAATATGTATATTATTAAAAATAATAAAAATAAAATGTATATTATTAATAATAAAATGTGTATTGTTGAAAAATAATAATAAGCTATTGCTTATTTTAAAGGGTGTTTATATTTTATTTTTTATTGCTTATTTTGAGAGGTGGTGGTCACGATCCTCAGACATGAGCAAACAATATGAAGTTCTGTATTTTTCTTTTTATTAAATGAGAGTGCCTTACTTTAGTGTGGAGAGGTTATCAAGCCTTAGGGCCTCTTATATGGCTTAACAACTGTCATGCTATGACAAACAGCTGGGACCTACTATTTAATATGTCATGTGATCCTCATTTGTTAGTTAACATTAGTTTAGTTCTGCATATAAATGATAGAAATAAATATGAAGAAAACTAAAACCTTCAAAAGACTTGATTTTTTGGAAGTCAGTAAAAAATAAGTTAAGACTTACATGCTGAATGGCTGCGCCTGCCTTGTAGCCAGATCCCCGATGGGTCAGCAACATGCCACTTACATTCATCTACATCCAGATAATACACTTGTGGGCAGTACACTTCCTCCTGTGAGTTGTGTGGAGCATTCTTATCTCCCCGCCCACCAAATATGTACATTCTGTTACCAATAGAAACAGCAGTGTGGAAGTCTCTATGTGAAGGTGGAGTTCCTTCAGCACTCAAATAGGTCCATTCTAAAGTATCTAAGTTCAAGCAGTGAGTCTCTTGTGAATACTGTTCAGTGTTATACTCGAAACCACCAAAGATGTACATTTTGTTTCTTATGAGGCAGGCGGTGTGGCCATCTTTGGCATATGGACGCATACCGGTGACCGGTGGAGTTGACCATGTAAGGGTTTTTGTGTCAAAGCAGTAGAGAATGTCACAAGCTATTGCATTGTTTCTACCTCCCCACATGTACACCTGGAAAACATTTTAAAATAGAATATTTATAAGATACAACTAGGAAGTGATGCTACTTCAGTATCTAATTGACAACTGTAGGTGTCAAGGATGAATTAAACAAGTTATACAATTTACACATGCACAGGATAATAGGTACATTATTTACTGAACCATTTGATTGAGATTCTAGCAAACAGTAAATAATCTTGTCACCTAATTCAATTTTCTTTAAAATATGAACAATAAAAAAGGATACAAGTTCTCTATTTGGGTTGTTTTTCTATAATATATGTTCTGGTTTTTCATGCAATTGTTATGAGTCCAATATACCCAATAGCTCCATCAAACATTTTTAAGTATAATATTTGAAGGTAGATTCGACAATATAATTCTATAGAAAAAAACAGCTATACCTACATATAAAAGTAGTTCCTTGTTTGTCTCAGAAAAGTGAAAATATTACAAGGTCAATCTGTATGGACTTGGTAGATAGATAGATTATGAGTTATCGTACGAAAACAATACCTTATCGCCGTAGGCTACTGCCGTATGTCCATATCTTTGGAAGGGTATTCCGGTGCTATCATCCTTGTATGAAACAAGTGCCCACCGCAAGGTGCGAGTGTCCAGAACGTGCACAGGTATCGGCTCCCAGTCCTTGTAGTCCTCCGTGGAGCAATATCCCCCGAACGAGTAGATCTTATACCCAATACACACTGCAGCATGATTGACTCGCATCGGACCACCTTCTATATGCACAGTCCATCTCATGGTGCTCGTCTAGAATAATACCCACCAGTAGAAAATATTAAAATTTATTAAATTAACACAAAAATAGTGAATATCAATTTCTTGAAGACAAAAGCTCTTTGCTTTCAGCTTTGCAAATTCTTGTTTTGAGAATTTTCGCTTTGAAGTGAGTGAAGAGAAGATTGTCGCACGCACGTCCGACCGTCACAATCACAAGATCGTCATATGTCAAAAACATCTGACAATGACAGTCATATCAGCTGACATTTGATATTGTCTGCAAAGTTTGTATACTTCCGGTTCTACTTAGTTTAGCTACACGACAATAGATGGCGCTGTGACCAAAAGTTAAAACAATAACAATCAAGGATTTTTTATTTCATCCCTCATAACAATATGCTGCTCTTTATCATTTTGTGAGCAATGAAGTTTTATTACTAGACTATAGATGGCTTTACTGCTTTCAGATTCCTCTTTTTTTAATTACAACTACTCACAGTCCTTAAACTAAAAAATAATAAATTTAGCGTTATAATGCTATATTTATTACTAGCTGTGCCAGCGAATTCGTCCGCATGGAATAGTTATTACCATAAAAACGGTTCTAGTGAGTTAATCTTAAAAGATAGACATATACTGTTTCAGATATTTTGTTAGATCTTTTCAAGAGGAATGATTCTTTCATACATATTTTTTTGATATCTTGAACCGTTTTCGCAGCACACGCAACTGAAGCTCACAAAGATGAATAATTTTCCCCGTTTTTTTTTTACATTTTCTATTGTTTCTTCGCTCATATTAGTTGCAGCGTGATGTTATATAGCCTAATAAAGCCTTCCTCGATAAATGGTCTATCCAACACAAAAATAATTTTTCAATTCGCACCAGTACTTCCTGAGTTTAGCGCGTTCAAACAAACAAACAAACAAACAAACTCTTCAGCTTTATAATATTAGTATAGATGAGTATATGTAGATTTAGTAAATGTGAGCTTTATTCTACAATTTCGAAGTTTGGATTCACAAACACCAAGCATAAGTTACTCTCAATATAGAGTAGTAAGCGCCTGATGAATTTTTAAACACTGCCAATATAATGTTCCTTGTTACTATACTTTTTTCATCAGGAGAAGAGCAATAGGCGTGATCTTTCAACGCCAGACGGTGTTAGGGCGCGAATCATTTGTTATTATTTCTCTCACGCGTACACTTCCTACACAAAAATGTATTGTATCTGACAATATGAGCGATTATTGTTCGATTTCAAATAAATGTTCCTGAAAGAAAAAGGGACAGTTATGTGACGGTAAGTAGGTACATACTTACATAGGCACCTATAGATTCCTTGATAACGAAAAATGCACTGACTTGGGTCTCAGCCTTTGAGCTTGAACGTCGGTAACTAATTTCAATTATAAGAGTACATACCAACCAACTTTTATAAAATATGCTTCTCTTAAAAACCAACAAAACAGACGTATTGATATACACATAAAATTGAATATCTGCAGAGGCGCAAGACTTAAAGTTCAGGTAGATACGAGTATTATGCTAAACAGGCACTCCATAGATTCTGTACCAATATCTAGGTACCTACATAGATACCTTACAAGACACAAAGTGAATGTAGATATAAATACATATATATAAATACATATATAAGTATTTACTGCCACGCTACCTAACTCCCATACTTACCATCAAAACATCTTCCTCGTACTCTCTGGTGTCACGCTGACGTATAGAAAGCGCATTGGTAGTGACGTCCGATCTATAAATCATATTTTGGGATCGGCAATCGTCCATCTATCCTGGATAGCTTAGATAAAATAAGCTACTGACTCCTATATAACGCATAATAGGTGTTTATGTAGGTATACTTAGCTCATTCAATCAAACCATAATATAATATATGTATGTATCCATATTAGGTATTCTGTTTTTTCTTTTTAACTTTCATTGATTATAATTTTCACAAATCCGGATTGAAAAGGTTTATTCAAGGCACAAATACATTGGCTAGACATTACAGAGGTAGCTTAGACTTAGGGTTGCTGCGGTGTGAAAGAGGAACAGACAATTACATCAACAAATACATTACCTATCTTTTACATACTCATACCTACTTACTCCTTTATATTAGCGCAGCAACCCAAAGTGTGTCATGGCCTCCGAAACAAGAGAATGCCATTTCTCTGCATGGAATTTGGTGAATCTGCATCTTGCAGTTCTACTCACTATCTTTTTGATGCAATGATTATAATATATATTATTTATACCTACTTACGAGTATTTATAATTCCGTCGCAATAATTTCCTTCTAATGAGGAGTCTATTAAGGCTATGCTATCGGTTCTGGGCGACTTTTCTCGTTTTTTGTCTGAGTTCGTGCGATGGAAGGGTGGTGACATGTGTTGCCTTCGGTAACCAATTGCATCTTGATAAATGGTTGTTAGAATGCTGTGCGATTGTTGATGTTTTCTTAATGGATTTTATACTGGGATGTGTGTTTATATGATTTGGAAATTTGGAACATCATAACTTGCAATTCCTATCGCTATTTTGGTAAATACCTATCTATTGTTAGAATTTAAGTATGTATAAAAACACGCGTCTAGAGTTTGTAAGCCAGAGTATGTAAGCCTCCAAATAACTTTATTTTTACATAGCCCGCTTCATTGTTCATTACAAATTACAACACTATAGGTATAGGTATGTACCTACCTACATACGGTAAGCATTATTATATCTCTTATTTCCATGGCATGATAATATAAGCAGGAACCATAACAGTTTCGTATGGATATCACTACAATTAAGTCCTTCAAAACCAAGTTCTTACCTAAACACATTTTTATAGTCAAAAATGATAGCAAGGATCTACCAAAGACAAATGACTGCGTGCAATTTGAATACGTTTCACGCACCAGCCGTTAGGCGGTCCATTGGCAACATTTATCACAGCAATCCTATAAAAAGTAAACCGTGACTAAATCCCCCTCAACTTTGCCTGCTATCTGCATACGGTAAGGAAAATAATTTCACGCCTTAACCACTGCGAGACGAGCTTTGTTGTCGATAATAGCAAATTTGAAGGCATTCAAAGATTGGCTGTAAGTAGGTGTGCTCCAAAGAGGATTGGTAAAGAAGTTCTTTACTTTTTCACAAATAATGGGTATGGTGCAAAAAATATAGCAAATATGTGATCAACAATGTGTTTAATGATAATTGATAAAGTTATAAGTTTAGTGAAAATCGATATAATTTATGTATTTAATACCTACTTATAAATTAGGTCTAAACAAGTTCTTACCCTTCAGGCAGGTTCAGGGCAAGAAAAGTAGTCTGGCTTACGCTAGATGACATCTTAGCATTCTGTGTAACTTTAAAATATTAGCAAACCACGATTTATGTGTTTTTATAGTTTGTAAGCTCAGCTTATTGTTGAAGACTTTGTTAAACTGCATTAAAACCTACATAGTACATATACATACAATAGAGAAGGCGTGTCTAACGTCTAACAAAATGAAAATATTTTTTTTTTCAATATCAATTTAATACAAAAGTTAGACATAGATTTGATGGCGTCACTTACTTTAAAATATTATTTGAGCAAATTAAGATAAACAAACTTAATTTTTACTTTTTTTTACCGTACTCTGTTTGCTAAATAGGCAAATAAACTATCCACTTCGAGTAAAAACTATCATCTCTGCTAAGTACACATAAGTACAGCACCATACCACCACATCTCAGGGACATAAAGCCGGCAATGTGTCTAGTCGCCGCCTCGATCCACGTTATTGATACACGGAAAACATTTCTCTTTGATAGTTGCGGTTCGTGCGATTTGACGCCTCTACGGAAAGCTAGGGATGGGGTCAGGGTGAGATGTCGATAGATGTATCGGTAAGTATCTCTGTTAATAAAATATGTCGGTAAGTTATTTGACTAGACAGGTAACTCTTACACTGACATGCCTTTGACAATAATGATGCCATTTTTGATAACCAATGGCAAAAAGCCATTATTGTTTATACCTATTAGGTAAATTCAAAAGAAATGACGAAATAAAAGTGACGCAAGATCACTGCCATCGTTTTTACGTTTTACATTAGTAAAGTTTACGTGTATTGTACACACACACACATTTTAATATCCTCGCGTATTAGGTGCCTACTGTATTGACATTTTTCTTAGTACAGATATATAGTAAAAACATATTTCAATTAAAAAAATAACTTATTTGCAGTCTATCGACAACAATTTCCCAACTCTACAAAATCTTAGGGCCACATTTCCTCGCACAGCGGCACATTTATTGATGGTCTTTGGAAGTTTTCAATATTATGGCTACTTTACATACATATCATGCGATAGTTTTATTACGATTTCACATTTGCCGCCTGATGGGTTACAATTTTGGCCCCTGCATGGAGTTCGGTGATTTGGAGTGCTGAGTGTTTTTGATACTGTTTTTATATGTTTTTCTGCGATATTTTATAAGATTATAGCGGTTGTAGATAATAGGTGTGTGCTCGTTTAGTGCATAAACATCAATATTATGCAAGATCCAATAATGTAAGTAGGTATGTAATTGATATAATAAGTAACCATACAATTTCTTTAAACTCTTATTTTTACCTTCTTATAGCTAAGATTTCCAATGAAACTTTATTATTATTTCGGTAAATACCTATACAAAAACAATAAATTAATTTAATAAAATAACAACGAGATATTAAAATCAGTTCCTTTTCTTTGTTGCGCTCGCAGTGTCAAATTCCACATTATTCAATTTTATCACAGCGCCATAGAGCGTTGTGGAAGGCTTGCTATATTTTTTCCATCTACCCGCGGCGTCGTCGAACCGTATGTCATTTTTATGTGGCCACTTTTCGACATTATATTCCTTTCTATTGTCGCAAAGGTGCTCGTAGGGATAAGGGCTCTAATATACGATTATCGGTGCCACTCAGCATTGTGCTTGACCCATTCGAAGAGTTATTACCCTTATCTACGATGATGGCTCAATTTCGGAATTCTTTGAGAGCTAAGTCCAGCCTGTCTGAAACACTAAAATGTATCACTCACTCGCAAACTTCATTTCATATATTCGTATCGGAACTCCGGAGAAACTTCGGATGGTTCGTCGTAGTTTCCGTCCCAATACGTTTCCCGATCATTTGTCACGGAAATCTATCGTGCTTTTCACTTCGAGTTTCCGAGTTTATTCAATTAAAACTTGGATAAAACTTTATCTTATCATATTTGCCTGTTGAAGTAAAGTTGGGGTCTCTAGTTGACCTTCAAAGACCTCTTCAATATTGTAGCAAAAACAGAAAACCGGCCATTACGAGCCAAGTGATACGAGTAGCAGATTCTTAAAAATATCTTATATCCGGAGAACACATAAAAAGCAGACATCGTTTTTCTTTTAAAAAACTCTCTCATTTGCCTATCAATAGTGGTTGAGGCAGATCTGACCGTAATAAATGTCATACTTTATGGCACTTAGGAAAAAATGCAAGGGAGCCATTTTACATTTTAGCTTGTGACCGGGGATCGCTATGTGGAATTACGCATTTCGAGTAGCCATTTCCTCGGGGACTTTTAAATTATTCCCTGCCGATATGGAGGGAATAATATTAGGAAACTACGTATCTACATACCCAGGTTTATTTTAAAATAAGTGGTTCGTATAATTTTTTGTCTCATAGTCTCGCCTCAACACACTTTTGACTAATTTGGAAGTAATTATGAAACGTTATATTAGAATACAAGGCAATACGCCACACGTGTTAAACCTCAATAGATCCTGTCATTTTCTCACAAAATCCTAGCGCGAAAAGCTCTACGTTCCATTATCTGTAATCAGATTATATTTATTTCGGTTTAGCCCCGAAACTGGCGCTTTCGTATCAGATTAGCGCTACCATTGTGGCACTAATGAGATTACTCATGTATGCTGCACCATGCACTGAATTTCACTAAAATACGAGCTTAGAGTCTCTATGACATCACACGTATTAGACACATTAATATTGTGACAGGTCAGAAACAATACCAAAGTTTCTCGTGATCTCTCTTTGAGTTGTATTTCCCTATAACTGAGGGTCGTAACTCACCCGGAGAATTGATTCGTAAGGTGAGTTCTCTTGGGCAGGTACATCGTGGTGGGCGCCCAGGACCTTCCACGGAAGACACGTGTCCTCGGAAACATACATCTACCTACATAAATGTTGGTAACAGAACCGTTGAATTGTTATAGGACTTCACGCTGTCGATACAAGCAAAGCTAGAGAAAATCGTTTTGTACCATATAAAGAGGTATAGTTTTGTGTCCTTGTTTTACTAAGTCTCTGTTACGTCTAAACAGCGCTGGATTAGTATAAGACACTCTCAAATCCGTTGAAGAGGTGAGGAGGCGTAGATACGGGTATTTGCATAAATATCTGCCTCAAATATGTCACAAGAGCATCTTGTGGGACAGAAATATTTAGTTTATGCAAACGAGAATCACTTCAGTAATGATTTCAGACAATATTTTGGACCAATGTCGGTGATAGCTTTATTAAAAATATTGCAGTCCTCAAAATACGTGTCATTTTTATGATATGACTGAAATAAACAAATAGACAAAGGATATCTGATGGTATGAGTATATGATTGTGACTGGGGCCATCTAACATCTCCAATACCTTACACTCTTAAAAATCTTTGGCTTAATCTTTCTTTTCCTAACCCTATCAACGTACCTACTTGTAAGGTTCGTTAAGAATTACACGTAAATCTGATATTTCCACTTCTTATCTGCAATTTTTATTAGAAGTCCTATTCTAAACCATATTTTTGTGTGCATGCATGTGATCAATCACAGATTTAGAGCTCCCCCATCGATACAGAGGCAGTATTGCAGTTTGAATGGCGCGCGTTGAGACGTGTTTATCAATATAACGAGAGCATTATCCGAGGTTACTGATTTAATTTATTGAACAGCCTAGCATTAAGACGGTAATGTATGCGAAATGGAAATTTTAACGTTGATTTCATTTTTTAGAATTGAAAATTGTGTGTTACGAATTACGAATCAGAATGTAGTTTCTATTATTTTTTACAGGGCTACCATACAAATGTGCTACCAACACCTGTTTACAAGTATAAAGAACTTACAAACAAAATCCAAATGTATATGCATTTTAAATTGTCAATACATTCGAAGTTAAGTTAAAACTATTCCTAACCGCCATTACCGTTTTACAAGCTTATTATGTTAAAACCAACAGGTTTGCCCATCTCTGAATTTGTAGGATAGGTTATGAAAAATAGTAAATATTATCTATGTACTAAGTATTTTAAGTATACTTATTTAAGCAGATTTGGACTGCTTTTTGGCTCTGATTATCGACAGTGTAAAGAACGTAGTGAGGATTACAGAGACGACGTTTATTGCTAAGGGTTGATGCTGACGGATTGATGGATAGTCGGCTGTAATAAAATGCTTTACGCAAATATGCTTTCGAATAAAATGGATCAAAGGGGGCGACACATTTGGTGCCTTCATGATAAAAAACTATACTAACAATGTGGATGTGAAAATGCAAAGTCAAAGTGGTGTTTTTAAGATTTTGGTTACTTTGTTTCTTTTCTATAGGTATTTTCTATACGTCACAGGTTTGCTTCTTCATATACCTATAACTATAGGAAAGTACATGGATACTAACAACCAGTTAGTAATGGTCTGATTTGAATAATAACGTTTCTTTTATTTCAGGAACAGATACTTCAAATTACGTCAATTCTACTAATTTATGTAATCTGTTTTAAATTTTACTGAAACTTATATTCATTCATATTTACTATCTCAACATTCTCCATGAAACGATTGCACAATCACAATCTCCAAATGCTAAACTCTTCACGTCAATATCGCGTTCACACATCAAACATCTTAGAAAAATGCGTATGCAAAGATTACACGACCAATATTTGGTGGGAGCGAGTGCGGCTTCCCGATAAAAATATTCTATTTATTATGAACCGCGGGCACATTCAAAACGCGTCACGCGGTGACATCCGACTTCTGCACGTCGGATCATCTCTGTAGGGGTGGCAGGGCTTTCAAATTTAAACCACAATTTTATGTATAAAAAAATATCAATGACAATACTGGAACTGTGCTGGAGTGACCTGGTAGAGTGGAACTACATGCAGAGGCAGGAGACTGCACAGGACCAGTCGGAGTGGCATCTCTTGGTGTCGGAAGCCAGGATCCAGTTTGGATAGATTTGCCAGCCAAGTAGTATGTATGTAGTTGTAGTATTATATACAAGCCAAAGTGTTCGTGGGTTTTTTTCCTGATTCACGACTCAGATTTAGCTTTACATTGATAGCTCTACCTACTTTGATAACTCTGTATTGATAGCGCTATAAACCACACATCGTTAGGTGCTTGACGATAGATTTTCCTAAAGATTACTAAAAGATTTTAAATACCAACGATATGTCTAATACTTATAAATTAGTGCTTTAACAATTTTATTCCCTTAGTAAGTATAAGTAAGCATATGAATGTCGACAAGAAAACTAAGTTTTCGAAAAATGCCGTATTGTCAACCCTACATCATATTTGGCGGCCTCGCGCGCCCCCTGTCGCCAAACAGTCAATACGCGAGTGTGAATAATTTTTCATCTATTGCCATTACAACCTTCGATCGGTTCTTTATCAGCCATTTGAACCGCACTTCGTTTGCGAAATGTCTATACTTTGGATAGGGTGGATATGTACATAGTTATTATGCCTATGATAGTTTGATATCTTATCGAAAATATGCAAAGAGGTTTAACAGAATGCTTTTAATTCCTGATTTACCTTCATGCATTTTATATATATAAATTTTGACATAAACAACAAAGTTCTTGTCTTATATATTATAAAGATGCTATAAGTTGGTATATTTCTTTAACACAAAATGTAAGGCACAAGGCTTAGTACTGAGACTCATCAAAGAGAGCTCACAACCAGCAAAGAGAGGCTGAAAAAATCTAGGTGCAGACTATTCAGTGGAAAAAATATCATTCACTATGTACTGTGGTCAGCGTAGACTAAGCCGGTGTAAAGTCAAAAGAGCTTTGACTTCAAAGAGCTGCGGAATAACTGGCACCACCAAGAGAATGCAAAATAAACTGGCAACACCAAGGGAAGAGTGCAAAATAAATGCGGCAACACCGCATTACATAGCCACTGAATCAAAAGACAGACCGGGCGTGAAGTGATGGAAACGTGGAAAAATAGTCAAGTTGCCCCTTTGTAGGAGTTGCGGACGACTATTCTGGGACTTCTTCGCTTATTTATACTCGCCCAGATACTGAAGAGGTCGGTATGTAAGCATGTAACTTACTTACATGAGTATAGTGTAACGTGAGATCTCGTTTTAATTTGATACAAAAGATTTGATGGTTTACTTACTTGTAAGGTGTACAATTGAATCAATGATTATTCAGTACCTATTTCCACGGTTACTTAAGTAGTCCAAAGCCAGTTTCAAAAGATAAGAGGTAAGATATCAAAGGTATTTAGACAACATAAATATAACAGTAACACGTAACAGTGTAGAAACATGAAGCGCGTAGCTAGATTTTCGTAGAATCGTAGAAGTTCAACTACCGAAAATAGTGTTATAGGCTACAAAAGATGGGCGGCCAATATATGACATTCATATTATGCACTAGTTTTACTTATCCAGCATCATTATCATCATTTTAGCCTGTATATAGCGCGGCATACAGTACGGTCCTCACCTGTATAAGACAGCTCTTGCCAGCATAATATTGTTTTATAACTTTAAAAATAATAAAACTGACTTATTGCTAAATATACGACGTGTATTATGATGTTTTTATAATCTGAATATCTGACTAGCTTCCCACTCTTACCAGGCTTACATAAAACCATACAGGTAGTCTATAAAGGAACACCCAAGTAGGTAAGATTTAATGAATAAATAAACTACTTCCTGATACCCAAAGTTCTTACCATTTGTTTGGGGTTAGCTCGCGGGCCTGGCCGGCGCGGCGAGTAGAGTAGCGCGCGCCAGGTTAGGTTTTAAAAAACACAGGTAGTCTACGATTTCTAGAATATGTGCTTCCTGGTTAGTTCGGTGGTAGCGTGTCAATATTGTCCGACACTTGTGAGGGCGATGATTTTTACATCAAAGGCGGCAAAGACCGCGGTTCAGTCGCATCACGCCTCGGAAACACAAACACAACCTGAGTGAAATAACACTTCTATGTGTGTTTGATACTTAATGAAAAGGAACTCTTGAGTTGTAGTTAGTGACTTCTTTTGCCGGGAGAATTGAATGACGAGGTGTATTCTTCATGTCAGTTAGGAATATGCTTTTATTGTTTTGTTAGTGCTTTGAATTCAATGACAGTGTTCATCACAAAATAATGTGACATACTTACAAATAAACAACGTAAGAGTTTCAGCTTTTATTCAAATTTAACTAATTCGTCTATTATTCTATATATTCGTCTAATATTATGTAATTTTATTCCAAAATAAATGGAAACTATAAAAGTTTGATTTAGCTTTCCAAATTGCGTGTCTTCTCTTCTCTTTACTCGATTGTTCACTAATTTATAACCATAGTTTACAAATAAATGCAGGCAAATGATGAATATTGTGATACTAAAATCACGAAATTCCACTAGTAAGTAACAAAAGCAATACAATAACCAGTCAGAGCAGTAACATAGGCACAGAATAAATAATACACATAGGTAAATATCCAATAGTAATCGAGTCTCTAGCGCGCGGGTCGCCCGGCCAGGAGCCAGGGGCAAATTAGTGAAAACATAAATTAGTAGGAAAACCGGCCGTTGTGTTGGGAACTAATTTAATTCCTAGTTGCACCGGGATGTGCATTATTGTGCATGCTATTGTAGTGCTGGGAGGTTGGGAGTTGAACTAGAGTTTGTTAGTACGTATATGTATATTATAGTTATATCTTACATAACTTTCTATATATATTGTTTCATTACATAGCGATATGTTTGATATACTCGTATATAATAGTTACTGTAGTGGTTTAAATACTTTTCATTAACTCTGAAATAACATTTTTTTTTTCATTTTCATTAATTTAGAAACAGATAAACAATGCACTTGTCTTTTGAAGCACTGAAAAGAATATTTACAAACTGGAACCGAGAAACATACTTTGAGTCTTGTGACTCAGTCATGAGGAAATACTCTTTGAGTCATATTTCCTGACTGAGGGTCGTGACTACCCCACAGAATAAATTCATCAGGGGAGTTCTCATGTCTGAGGACCACCGAGGACATGTGTCTTCCGTGGAACCTGGGCGCCAACCACGATGTATCTGCCCAAGAGGAACACATACATGTACATAGTATACCTACGTACTTAATTCGGTGTAAAAGCAGTAGTATCCACACTCTCTTATGAAAAAAGATCATTAGTATACTTACTTACTAATGTGGCGCTGCGGCCCAAAGTGGATCCTGGCCTCCGACACAAAGAGACGCCACTCCTCTCGGTTCTGCGCCATCTCCTGTCACTCGGTAGCATGGAGTTGATGCAGATCCTCCTCTATCTGGTCCTTCCAGCGGTACTTGGGACGTCCGACTGGCCGTCGACCAGTTGGTCGTCCCAAGTACGCTTTCTTCAGAGCACGATCCTCTCCCATCCTTTCCACGTGGCCGAGCCAGCGAAGTCTATGCGACTTTATTACGCCTAAGATGTTAGGCTCGGCCACTAGATCTTCAATTTCGGCGTTCATAGTATACATACATAAAATTCAGTCGCTACATCATCGCATAAAAAATACGACCCAAATAATACAACCCCTTCCGCACACGAATCATCATTCATCATTCGCCGCTGGATTCGCATGGCCGCAGCGTTTTAATTCCATACATCAAGTGCATTCGATTTACACGTACGTATGTACATAAAATTTCAGGACACGGATTACAGTGGGCCGTCGCGCGCCGAGTTACGGCTTTTAATATAAAAATAAAGTTTAACGAGTAGCAGTGTGTTGCTGTAGGTACGATGTTGAGCTCGATTTATTGCCGGTGACGACCATTTGTTGGCGATACTTTTTGCGAACTAATCCCTGTGGCTCTTCTGCATTTTTTTTCGGCGAGCTTGTACGTAGGTATGTAATATGTATGTATGTAGATAAGAGTTATGGCTGGTTTGAGGTCTCTTGTGTAAGAAACTATTAAAACACCGAAATAGAATTGTACTAATCATCCTATCAGACGTATTGTTGTTAGAGCAATCCATTTTTGTACAAAATATCTGAAAAAGTTTGAGTGATGTGGCTACTTTTTAATTCATTTACTGCCCTCTAACCAAGTATGACGTACAAATGGAGGATTTTAAAACCTTAACTGCAGATGCGATTGCGTATTTAAAAAAAAATATAAAGTAGAGATTTAAAAAAAATGCTATACCTATACGATAAATAAATAAATAATTCATTACAAAAATGCTTTACATACACATAAATATGACAATGTTGAAAGTCCGAATGACTCTACTGTGTCTGAAACTAAAAATCAGTGTAATAAATTTGAGTACAATTGATGGTATAAAACAGGCTTTCAAAAAACCCGTTATATTTACCTACACTTGGCAGTTGGCATCAATTTTTAAGTTCCTAGAAAAGTGGAAACCCTGTATGAAATAACTAGGCTCTATACTCACAGTTAACCTTAGACAATAATCTTGTGAAATCTCTCAGGCAGATATAGATAACAAGTGGCTATGTGCTGTTAATTTGTTTGTCAGATAACGACACGTAGAGATTATCTGGCAGGTGAAAATATTCCTCTTCGCACACAGATAAGCAGGCATCTTAAATTACTGATGTGGTCTTGATTATCAGCTTTATTAATGTTTACAGCTGAGAGTTTTGTATGGAGACTGTTTTTATTTAAGCACCAGTGGGCGCCCGCCGCTTCGATCGCATTATTTTAAGATAAAAAGTAGCCAATGACACTCTTAAGACCTATACCTATATACCAAAAATCATGATAGTCCGTTCAGCCGTTTTTGCGTGATGAGCGTTTAAATAAACAGACTAACTGAGACTCAGGTAAACAGAAATACAGATATACAGACAAAAAACATAAAAAACTGCTGAAACATATTTTTTTATAATCGATTTAAGGTATACCCAAGTATTCTTTTTCTAGTATCTTCTATGTACACATTTTTCACCCTCTTCAGCTTTATTATATGTAAAGATTACGAAAAAATCTGATGTTGAAAAAAATTGTGAGTAAAATACTTTGGAAAAAATATATCCTATCTATTTTTAAAAACTACATTGTGAAAGCGTTATGATTTCGTCTTTTATGGATTTCTTCATACAAGTTGTTATTCAAATACAATGACATAAATCACTTATTATTTTAATCCTTAGTTAAAACAAATAACACTATAGCATATAGTACTATTTAGACAACAATCAAATTCTTTATGTCAAGTAAAATAAATTTGTAAAACTATTAAAATCCTTTAAGTAATAATTGATAGAAGGTGACTGTCACCTATAATTTAGCTTACCTAGTGTTTATTAAATCTAGCAGAATGACACTAATATTACTTAAGTCACAGTAAGTCAAATAATTTAATCAGATTAGGTCAACGTGACTCACACCAGCCTAAATCTAAGTATTATAATGTGCGAGTAAATCTTTAACACCATTATATGTAAGTCATCATAAACCACAGAATTTCTGAAGTTAATGTGATCACCTGGCCTAATACAGCGTGTCACAAAATTATCAAAATCTTTTAAATAGGCTTAGAAATTGTTTTTTTTACAAGCTGTTCGTGTGTCTGTCGGTGTCCGTCTCAAAAATAAACTTTAGGATTTCTTGATTGAAAAAAGTGTTTGTTTATTAAGTCAAATTAACAATTAATAACGATTGCTTTTGTCATTATTCATAGTGCCAAAGGATAATAAAAGACAAAATTTTTCCTAAAAATAATACTCAACAATAATCATTCTTTGATACTAGCAACAGAAATAATTTTAAAAAAATTACACCTTTTCTAAGATTGGATACCATCATAGCTGTTTTGCCTAATATTAATGAGCAAAATAAATATGTCTATTACTTATAACACATTTAAGGATTAATTTTAAAATTTAATTATTAAATTATTATAAATTCAGGTGACACGTTGTATTCGATTCATAAACCACATTTTTAGTACTCAATGTATAATCGGGTTTGTAAATATAGATAACAAATTATGTACCTCTTTGTTCTTGGCTGTGACACTATCTTTAGAATATGATTGATAATTAGGTGTCTACTGTTGGATTTTATATGTTTGCATATACGTATCTATAAATATTACAACACAACGGCTATGGGATAAACATCTTGGATTAGTACATGCTATAATTACTTAAATAGCATTTTTTTATTCCATTGATAAAATAAAGTTTTATTTACAATAATAAAATATAAAAACAAGGCAAGAAAAACTAAACAAACTACTTCTAATTACTACAAAAAAGGGGCACTTAGAAAATCTTTAGAAAAGCCTAAAGATAATCTAAGTGCTCCAGCCCACTACCAGAGGGCAGCGTGCCCAGCATACTGGCCGCATTACCACGCTGGATGGCAATGCTGATACGTTGAGCCAGAAAAAGGCCAGCATTTTGGTCACGCGTCGCGTCAACCAAGCGCTCCGAGAGGTTTAATTAATTTCTTTTGATTAATTCACATTTTTTATTTCATTTCATCTAACGAAAATAGTTACAATCAAAATTTATCTTAAATATATTGCTTTGAGTTTAATATTTTTTTTTGTTTATTTATTCCATGGGTTAATTAAACACAGATATAGTTAAAAATTTAATACGTATTATAATGATTGCGAACATTATGATACTTCAAATATGAATAGCTAAAAATAACAAGAAACTAAACACAAGAAGATTGCAAACAAAACACAACAATAATCTTGAACACATTTTCTAGAGTCCAATCTCAAAGTCTTTCTTTATAAAGGGGCATACATTGTATTCACTATACGTTATTTAAGATATTTTTAAAACAATAATTAAGAAAAACATCCTCACAAAGAACTTTTCTGTTGCAAGTTTAACTTTTCCTGTACAAGATTTGGAAATAACTCTTATTATTGTAGCTATAGGGTTGAATATGGTTTGATTCTGTATCGAAGGTTCTGTAAAATAAGTTGCAAGTGAAGTAGGAACAATTTGAAGTGGCTTCAGAAGTTGGATGTCGTTGAGATGGTATTGTTTCGACACTTCCACCCCTTTGTATTGTAATCAGCCTCATAATAGTTTGGTATGTGGCAGACAAGCATGTGCTTTATTGTACAAGTTGGGAGTATGAGTGGCATTTTATATAAACCTGTTATAGGTTTTAAATACTTTTATTTGTTAAAAAATTACATACATTACATTCCCAATTATATATTGTATGTATATTTATTTAAATGCCATTAATATATTGTTGTAGTATTTCTTCAGTAAATTAAATAAATCTAAGAATAATGTAAAAGTCAGAGTAAGATTATATGTATATAACCACCACCACGTACCTACTTAATAAGTGTTTAATGTATTTTTTTACTTATCGTATTTTTAGTTAATACATAAATTTCATTTATAAAATACCTATAGGTACTACTTATTAAACTAATAATAAGTACAATAATTTATTTGAACCGAAATATCAAGTAAGCAAACCCATAGTAATAAAGCATTGTAAAGTTGTTCGTAAATTCGTAACTCTATCTTAGAGTACAATAACAAAACATAGCGGCGTCAGCTAGTAGCCACGTGTTCGTAGCGGCGCTATTGATTGCCGGCGCCGGGCGGCGGCGGGCCCGGGGCGGCCAGCGCCGGACGAGGCGCTCCGGCCGCGCACCGCCTCACAGAACATCCAAAAGAAACAGAAACGTTTCTTCGCGCGCTCGCAACGAACGCAACGAAAAATGAGGCGGAGACTCCGCGACTATGTCGTTACCCAATCGAATTAAAGTTGCAGCGGCGGCCGGCCAATGAGGCACGGGCGCCGGGGCGGGCGCGCGCACGCGGCCGCGCCCTCGATTCGCTCCGGGTTTTTATTTATTGTCGCGCGGCACGGCGCGCACGTCGGGCGTGTGATGCGCGTGTAGTCCGCAGTCCGAGTATGGAGTCCGCCGTGGACTCAGCGTCGACAGCCAGCGAGGTGAGCGGCTCGTCCGGAGGGTCGCCCCGCGTGAAGGCGGCGTCGCCGGCGCGCGCCATGTCCCCGCCGCAGCTGCTGGCCCCGCGGCTGCCGCTGCCGCCGCCTGGCCTGGGGCTGCTGGGCTCGCTGCAGATGATGCACCACTCGCCGCTGGAGCTAATGGCGGCGGCGCACCACCACGGCCCGCCGCGCTACGGCAGCCCGCCGCCCATCTCCACCTCCGACCCCTCGGCCAACGAGTGCAAGCTGGTGGACTACCGCGGCCAGAAGGTGGCGGCCTTCATCATCCAGGGCGACACCATGCTGTGCCTGCCGCAGGCCTTCGAGCTGTTCCTCAAGCACCTGGTGGGTGGGCTGCACACGGTGTACACCAAGCTGAAGAGGCTGGACATAGTGCCGCTAGTGTGCAACGTGGAGCAGGTGCGCATCCTGCGCGGGCTCGGCGCCATCCAGCCCGGCGTCAACCGCTGCAAGCTGCTCTCCTGCAAGGACTTCGACGTGCTCTACCGGGACTGCACCACTGCAAGGTACGTCTCACTAACTGCACATACCAAACTAATATTTACAAATGTTTGCTTCTCCGCCTGTGGTAGGTATAGCATTCCACTGACAGGAGTATTATTTGAGAAGTACATAATTTTTGTTTGCTTCATGAAATGCCTTATTTTAATTTGCTGCAATTTTTTAAACGTACAATATTTGACAGAAAAGGCTTTGGTAATTTTTTATTGATTTATTTTTCCTGACCTATTGACCATCTACCCATAATTTGGTAAATGTTTATTACCCTATGAAAAATGTTGTTAATTTTAATACCTGAAAAGAAAAGTGCTGAAAGTGCAAATTAAAAGCTCTACAGTTCTGAATGAGGTTTATATCGTACCGCAGAGAGAGCCGCGGGGTATATTAATTTTTCATATTTTAATACGCACCAAATATTTCCACGGGGTTAAATAATAAAGTGAGTCTGGGCGACGGAAGGGTTAAATCTCTGTTAATTAGCGGGTCGCTGTGAATATTTAAATAGTAATTTTTACAAACGCTAAAGTTAGATTAAAAAATGTTGTTGTTTTGTTGTTACGGCGCGGCTCGGCCGGGTAGGCCTATCTCGTCCCTCCGCCTCGTTTGTTTCGATGCCATTTTAAAAATGTAATGTCCGCGGAAACTGTGCAACTGGGAGATGTAAACTTAATTTTTTTCGCTCGTATTGACGCTTTGTGTAAAATATTAAATGTTTGTATATTTGTGAGCGGAAACCTTTGGGCCGTCGTTTGGCGGCGCGGCGCTTGATGACGTGATTTATGCTCGTTTGACGGACTGAGCTCACACTCGCTGGTAGTGATGTCATAAACATTTTGACTTTTATTGTATGTCGTCATTATTTGTAGGTATTTAGGGGCAAATTAAAATTTTAGATAGCATATTTATTACTTTTCGAATTAATGAGTGGGTGGTAGGTAGATAATAAAATAATAGATCGACTTAGTTGCACCAAGAAGTACTAACTTAACACCTATTAAAAAAACATAATATCTAGGTACCTAACTAATTACAATAAAAAATATTTGTCTTCATATTAATTTGTAAAAATACAGACATCGCAACATAAATTGGATTTCATATTGAATTATCAACAAAAAACCTCCATTTCACATTGAAGCCGTCCGTCGGCGGCCGCGCGGCGGCGGTCCAATCAAACTAACGCATATTGACACATTTCCACCATTACGATTCCACTAATGCGTGCCACAAAGAAATCTTGTTTCTTTTGATAATATTTCTAAAATAAATACCATGTTATGACCTTGTCGATATTTTTTGTAAGGAACGGTTTTAGTTTCTTTTTACTATTGTTTTTTTTGCAACGTTTTGATACCTGAGAATAGTTAGTTACATTTAAAAATTTATAGAACTGTTTGCTATGACTTGATACCTATTACATATGGTATGCAATAAAGAGTTGCTATTAATGGTCGTTTAACTAGTGCCATTTAGGAAAATTTATTGATAACTTACAATGTAAGTATAGAATTTTCCTATGACACTTACACTGTATTTATTGTCGCCATTAAATAACAATTTTAAAAGAAATGTTCTTGCAAATAAATGTCATGTTATTCACTGCCATCTATGAAATACCTGATTTGATTTATTTATCTGCGGTTTAGGAGTAAATCTGAGTTTTAAGAGATATGTAGTTATTATTAATTTATATCTACTCGTGAGCTCAGAAAACGTTTAAAATCGCCTGCAGCGTCCTCTACCCCACAAATAGAACGCATCAGATGTTGGATGCGTTCGGAAACGCGATATTTTTGTAAAAACGTTATGCCCGCATACAAAACGCAGTGTAAATAATATGTAGGTATAATAGGACGACACTGCTTTTCACGCTTCAATAATTGTTCGTTCAGATAAACGGGCGAGTATCAAGTTACCAACCGGTAGGGCCTCTTTGCCTCTAACTCTTTTGTGGACTTAATGCAGCCTTTGTGGAGGTTAGTATTGTTACGAATGTGTTAAGATGGTATGTAGGAAAGATGTAAGTTATGGTTAGTATCATTTAGATAATTATATCAGTACTGCATAATTATGTATTTACATCGGTACATATGTGTGAAGTAGTTTGATAATTTACTTAGGTTCGTATCAACATGTAAATTTTAATTTTGCTGCTATTGCCTAGTTTAAATTAAAAAGAAAATGTTTTAGCTTTTGATGGCTGGTATAGTTACAACTACAATTTTGACTGGCTGACTACAATTATTCACAACAAGTCGTTATGATTTTTAAATCAATTTTTTTATTACATTTATATCTTCAAATTACAGTTTAATAGTATTTATATAATACGAGTACTTATAGAAAAATACAATACTTTGTTCATATATGTACAGGTAATTAAAAGTGTTTGTTGTGGAGTAGTTTGAAAGAGTCCCAGCATATTTCCGGCCAGGAGGTTGGTGTCGGCACCTCAGAGACTTCCTAATCAATAGAATAAAAGCGCAGGGCTCCTGCCATTGTCTCTGCTACAAAGAAAGACGCTCAATTACGGAGGTCATCAACACGACTTTTTATGGAATTTTCAACTTTACGACTCATTTTGATGGTCCGCCTTCAAACGGAGTGATATTTTGTAAATAAACAAAGTACTGAAATAACACATTACCTTTGTGAAGCCGGTAGTGCGTTGGAGAACTTGAATATAGGTATGTATGTACGTGTTACTTATGAAAAAATGTTTATATGGAAGCTAAGGTTACTTGTCGTGAATAAAGTTTGTAGGTTTTTTGTTAAAAACTAAAACTAGACGGGGAAGTGTAGCGGAATGGTTATTTATGTATGCGAAGAATAATGGCCAGGCTCAACGCTTTGCCACGCCTTTTACTTGCCGCGGTGCAAACATTTCTTTAATTTAGTTTAATTCTGTTACAAAAACAAATGTTTTTAAATTGGTAACTAGCGTAGCTTAAGTACTTATAGTTTAAGTGTGAATCTATATCATATTGACTTTAGACTAACGCTGACGTTTCTCACATGGAAATGTATCAACTCAATTAAAATTTATATTTTCATTTTCTTATTAAATACTACTTTCATACGTATACTTAAATATTATTTAGGTATCTTTTGTAGGAGATCGTTGGAAATGAGATATACCCGGCTTAAGAACATAGGCAAAAAGAGGTTTTTATACATTTTGCAATACCAATCGGTACATAATACCTATCTTCAACGTAGTACTTCCTAGCGTAGAATATAGCATGATAGTTATGCACAGATATGTATAGCTATAGATAGAGCATACAGAACGGACACAGTGGCATCATAACTCGTCAGCGGCGCGAGTATACAATGTGCAATGTGCATTCTATGTGGAATAATATCGCGACTGCAACTCCTGCTGGCAGAGCTCCAGCTGGGGGTTCTCATTGAAATATTAACACCAAGACACCGCAATGCGGCGCACACCAAGCCAAATTCATTGTTTATTGCAGTTGCTTGGTATTGATATTGGATGTCAATAAATTATTTGATCGTTGGTTTTTTAGACAACAGATGTGCATAGATTTAAGAATTTGAAATGGTTGTAACATTGTTATCAAAGTATAACTCTTTTAATACATATTATATAACTTATGTTGATATATTTATAATACAAGTAAAGTAAATTATTTATGACAGTTATATATTTAACTCAAATACATAGTTAAAAAATTTCAATGATCAAATGACACTTAAGTTATTTTGGGTTAGTTCATTTCTTTGATTATATGACAACTTTAAAACTGCATTAAACTTAAACTGACATCATGACACTTCAAAACAACAAACAACACCACAAACGAACAAAGTCACAACAATTTGTATCAATTCTAACCAACAAACCCCATTCAGCTAAACATTCATTGATCATTCCGACAAATAAACTGGAGTGGCTCAAGGAAACACGATTTCCTCAGCAGTAAAGCGACAAACGTTTCCACAATGGGAATAGCGGAGGCAATTTATTACGATTGATCAACAAGTAGCAGGGGCTCAAGCACGGAAAGAATGAACCCGCTGCCGTCTGCGACGAACCCCGACGAACCCCGAACTTCACAAACACAAACACACAGACATTCGAACAGGAACAATTCTAAAAAGGAACGCACACAAATGACACGAGGGAATCCCTCCCGGCTAGACGGAGTTATCTCGACCTCTCTATTTCCGTTTCGCGTACGATTCAAATGGCGTCTCACTCCCCCTTTACGACTGTACATGTGACTGTCTCTTTCGCATTCGATTCATTCATGACTCGAATTGAATGAATTTCGAGGGCCTCGGGGAAATGGAAATGGGAAATTCGGCATTCAAGGGCTGGCGGTGGTGACATCTGCACGCGCGTTTTTACAAGCACTTACAGCTACGATTTACGTATGAGATGTTTCTTTCCTGTTTGTTATTGAGTGCACAATTATTTGTCGGTAATAAATGAACAAACAGCTTTTCATGCTCTAGCAGGTTTATCAATGAGATGTTACAACTAGAGCGCGCAACTTTTTCTTGACTCGATAATACAATAGTTACAGAACTAAACTTTAGCTTGCGTAACTTTACAAGGCGGTTGGCACAACGATAAATAGTAGAAATAGGTAATTTGTTTGTCACGGATTTATAAATAACTACAATTGATCTGTTAAAGAATGTTTCGGTTGTTATATAAAATAGTATGAAGTACAATTTGCTGAATTTGCCAGCAACTCTGTATACGTATTTCAAAATAATATATCCAAACGCTAATTTGGTTGTACAAAACGTTAAATTCCTCCGTTGTAAAGTATCGCATGTTGTACTTCTACCGCTGTGCCGTCTTATAATTGCAACTCGCCATGTGTTGAGCTCTAATCACGTTTAATTATAGTAAAAAGGAGTCATTGCAGTTTATCATGAGATGAACTGTTACAAATGTATAAACTGCTGTATGATTGATGGGAACATGCTCTCAATGCAATTATGTACGGTTTACAGAATTTTGTACGTAAATGAGGCTAGCGCACGAGTTTTTAATCTAAGATAAGCTAATATTTTTAGTTTGTTTACTATGTCATGCCTATAATATGCTATGTAGTAGTTAGATTTTGTTCCTGAATTTGTTGAGAAGTAAAGATAAAGTAACAAAATTGCGTGTGCTTATCATGATTATTAATATAATACTTTGTCTTTTTGGTATAATGCTAATATTAACAATCGAATAAATCTATATAAGAAAAAATATCGTCAGATAAAGTTAAACTATAATTACTAGGACAAAGATAAAATAAACATTCTTCATGCAACAAGATGAGTAATAAAATATGAGATTATTCTAATGGCGGAGTAAAACAAGCGACTGTTATTCTAACTGTAACCTTCCATTGAGGGTAGATGGTTATTAATCCGAACCAGATTAGTATCGAGACAATGGTAGGAGGAAATGCAGGAAACCTAGTTTTTTCCATGTTTTTACACTTTTTCCCGACGCGCTTCACCCGCTATTGTGAGACGCCACTAATTGCGACTAAAATTATATGTTTAAACAATCATTACTGGCAACTCTCGTACGACTGATCGTTTGTGAAATTTTATTGTGATTTGATTTGATGTGGTGCAGAATGTGTCAGTAGACGAGACGAGACGAGAGAAGACGAGAAGAGGGATAAATGTGGCAGTGCAAGATGGAGCGAGTAAAATGTTTAAACGTTTTTATTGCCTATGTATTTAATAACGTTTAAAATAAGTAGGTATATAAATATATGTGCTCCTACATGCTATTCAAATTATTGTAAAATCTCTGTCAAAAAACTACACTTTTAGACTTAAAAGCTTTTCGAAGGTGCAAATATGGACCCAGATGGAAAGTCATAATTAATCAATAAATTTTTGAAAACAAAAGTTGAAATAATATCTATCTATTTGAAAATACAGATGATTAAAAATTCGCATTTACTTGGGTGGCGTAAATGTCAATAAAAATAAATAAAAACAAGATATAAATGCAAATAGAAGAACTAAGCCCACCCGTGGCTGATGAAGTCATTACTATCGAATAAATTGACACATCCACAGAAACAAGGTGCACTTTAAATGTAGGAATTTGGAGTTGAAAAAAGTATAATTAAATGTAATGATTGGTCAGACAGATGTTTTGTAGCTCTATGTATGAATAGGTTGAAAAGTATAAAGTGAAAAGTAATAAATAAGCGCTTGGACTAACTGTAAAGTTCACATTTAACAAAGATTTTGTAGTATTTAAAAGTAATATGTTTAGTACTTATTCTCCTACTCACTATTAACTAAAAACAAGGAAGTTCGATATGAATGGATTTTTATATTTTAGGTCGATTAATTTTGATTTTGTGTTATTCAAAGTGAAGTTTTATTTTGATTACGACTTAAAAAGCTTTTTGACAATACCCGTAAATTCTTGTTACGGGTATACTTATGTATTTCTTTTATATATAACATTTGTACGCCTATCAGCAGAATATTTGATACAATAAATTTATGTAACACCTACTATGTATGACAATATTCGTGCAAATAAATGAATTTTGATTTAATTAGATCTGTGTGTCTCTTGTCATAATACCTAATTATAAAACAAACTGTTAATTCGAAACATACAAGTTCATAGAGCAATTAAATACTCAGCACAACTTGAGAGATGACAAAAACCACATTCGCACAATTAGTTCATTATAAAGTGATACCATTCAACAAAGTTAGGTTTTGCTTGATGTTCTCATGATACGATATCAATTAAGTTCTAAGTTTCTTGGCGCTTCGGCTGGATTGATTCACATCGCCTATTGGCCTGGCTTTAAGCTTTATTTATAATCGATATGTATCTTACTGAGAAATGGTTTTGAAATACATAGTAATATTTGATGGCACATAATCGTATTTACTATGTACTTGGAAAACATATAATACAACTTGAAACCCAGCTTTGACAAGCAATCTTTTTACATTAATTTTCAGAATGATCATAATATGTGAATGTTACATAACTTTAAAATAAAAATAAATATTTCAGGACATATCACACAGCGCCATCTAGCCCCATACTAAGCTTACTCTTGTATCATGGGTACTAGATAACGGATATAATACATATATACTTTTCTTTTGTAAATACATACTTTTAAGTTTCTTATAAAAAGTTAAAGCAAGAAGTACCTAGAGTATAGCTTATAATTCATATTAGTTGGAAACATGCGGCGCTTCAATTCTCACAGAAATTAGCACTGGCTCGCCAAAGAAATGGAAAGCTTTACAACAACCACAAAACCAGATAAAGGCTACTTAAGGCTGTCTGAAACCCTCGTTAAGGCCTGATATACGATTCATAATAAAACCTAATAAAACATTCGCAACAATTTAAAAGAGAATCGATAAAAACTTAGTAGTTGAGTATCAAAATGTGCGTTCCAAGTGGTCGCTTTAAGATAGTAAATTGCGTTTTACAGCCGCTGTGTTTGTTTTATTTTTAATCAAATCTTGGATCTTCAACAAAGTTGCGCGTATTTAGGATAGCGAGTTGTTGAGATGATATTGAGAATAAGTATGTTGTTAGTATATAATCTATATACATAAAACTCAAAGGTGACTGACTGACTGATATAGTGATATTAGTGATCTATCAACGCACAGCCTAAACCACTGGACGGATGGGGCTGAAATTTGGAATGAAGGTAGATGTTATGACGTAGGCATCCGCTAAGAAAGGATTTTTGTAAATGTCACTTTTAAAGGGGTGAAATAGGGGATGCAAGTTTTACTTATTAATGCGAGCGAAGCCGCGAGCACCCACTAGTAAACATATATATTATTCAACTATACTTAGCCCTTCCGAAATTTATAAAAGTATGTTTATCTATGTGTGATTTTTATATCTGTGGGCAAAATATTCTCTATGGGGATAAAAAACGAATACAGTCATAATGATTTTTACAAGACATACGTGCAAATGCGGTGTCACTAGTCACGTGTAGGTAAGTGTTATTGGGCTCGCAATCTAATAAGATGACCTTATAAAATTACCTACTTTTTGTCATTCATACCTAAGTGAGGTAATTATGAGCAACATTGTGTACTTTGACTATAAAATGGCACAAAACTCAGGTCACACAGGTTTCGCATCTCACTCGGATTAAAGTAATTTACAACCGATATAAAATAATTTCTTTGGCGCGACGAACACATTTTGATCGTAATTATCGTCGCTGCACTTTAAAATAAACTTTGTTTCCATTTTATTACATTAAAGTACCAACTTTAATAGTTTTGTAGTCAATAAAGGATCAAGTACGTTCGATTAACGCGCAATAAATAATCCATATAGGCTGTTCAGTTTATGAAGGAGCTCATTGTAACATACCCTCGCTAATTACTTACTTCTTTTTTAATTGATATCATACATGATAAGCCGTATCTATGTTTCTAGACACCTGTAGTTGAGTCTAATCTTACCCACATCGCAAACACGCCGTCACGTACTGAACTATCTGTAGCGAGCCAGAGATGCACAGTTGTATCGATTGCAACGGAACGCGGACAAAAATCGATAGCGGTCCAGATGCACAAAAATGGGACAGAGAAATCGATTTGGCCCACATTTTGGCGGACTAGCGGCCGCGAGCGAGGGTAACGCTCGCGATAAGGGATAGTAACCCCCCGCGGGGGCACAACACACCCCTGCGCCCCCCTGATAATATTTACCGCCCCCCGGCCATACTTACGCCCCTCAGTATTTACGGGTTAGAGAAAAACAAGGGTACTCAAGCTTCGGAAGGTGCAACGTAGATTTTAATCCTTTCTGATGTTTATGATGGATGGCGGATTTCGTGATCGGTGTTGCGTTGATGTTGATGGATTCATACTGATTCCTTTATGTAATCGCACTCCGGATCGTGGTGGCGACTTCATTTTCATGCTTGCATTATAATTACGGACGGTTTTTAATGTAATGTTATTTTGATGCTAATATATAGTTATGTTTATGTATATACTGGGCTATTTGTAGATACCTTCATCTCTCATCGTTGCCAATTAAAATCTTGAAGACATAGTTATGAATTTATAAAAATAAATATGTATTATATTTAACTGTACAGATAAGATACGGTCAAGTATATTAGTACTGTATTGAGGATACTCTCTACAACATATATAATTATTGTTAAAAATAGTATTAAGGCCCCACAAGTTGATATACAATCTTATCCATACGATTACGTGGTGAAACTTAACTACGAGGCGATGTCAATCAAAATAATCGTTTTAAAATCATATTGAAAGTAATGCATCTATTTCGTATCGCCGCTAGCGCCATCTGTCAATCAATAATAACATTTCAATAGTCTTAAAAACTTAATTAGACTGCTTTCAACGACAGAGCCACATCAATAACCTTTAAGTGATGAGACGAGAAAGTATTTCAGCAATCATTATGGTTTTAGTGTCGACGCAGATAAGGTTCATTATTGTTTAATTGCGATGTATATAACGGCATAATGGTTTCTTGTTTTGTAATGAATTTATGGTGACGCCGGGTGAAGATGTCAGTCAAATATCGACGCGTGCGCAATATAGCTCTCCACTCGACCTCTAGTCGGGGCCACAACTTTTAATTATTATTTTCGTTCCTTCAGCTGACAGTTGATCACATTTCGCTTAAAAAACGCCTGTATATTGTAAGGAAACGTAGGCGTAAAGTTACACCTTAATTTATTTATAAATGCGTTTTTCGGTTAGTTACACGTTTGCGGGGAAGGAAATTGAGTTTGAGGAATTGAAACTAGTCATTGTTCTTTTAATTGCGGTCAATTTATAGCGTTCTAGACGAAATGTGCTGATCATTGTGTGTGTTGAGGTGCTGGTTTTTTTGGGTTTCTTTTATATAGGCTGATAATGTTGCTTTTATAAGAGATTTGGTTCGGGTACGTATATGATGTAGTTATTTGTACATTAAACATTTTATTATTTGAAATTTGGGCTTGCCAAATTTTTAGCAGAATACCTACAATTGTCAAATTAATTTTAACACATCACAACTGAATAAAACAGTTTCATATAACAGAAAAATAAGCCAAACGTCTTCATTAGTCACTTAAATGTAAAAAAGAATCGAACAAAAAGGCTGGTCAGTTAATATCATCGACCTTTCCCATCTCTACCGACACAATGCATTTAAAAAACGTGTTCCATTCGTAATATCATTCCGATATGAAAGAAAGGGTTGCACGCGGCGACTGCGCGCTGACTCGCACAAAATGTTCTATCTGCATATGCCTCTGATTGATGTGGCCTGTAATTATTTAGACGCGTTAATAACACCACAGACGACGGCCGCACTTTGTTTCTGACAATTTAAGACGAATGAAATGAGAAATTCTATCGGACTCGCGATAGAGCTTATCGCTCTGATGTTTTGTTGATTAAACTTACGGAATCGTTATTAACATCACTACGTTTCTTTTGCGATGCGAATTTTAATTAACTACCCGCAAATTAATGAAATTAAAACAAATCAAGGTTGAATGTTATGGTGCGCGAGTATAAGTAATCTGTGCACGGTGGATTAAGTTAATTATTTCCTGGACAAAGCCGCGCCCAAACAAAAGTGTGAATATAAACCGCACCCGTTTCGTTCATATTTGTGTAATAGCACGGTATGGTGGATTTATTTACATAAATGGCCAGTACGTACAAATTGTCTTTATGTTTTCTGTGCGTGCGACCCCAGCGCGGCCGAATCAGAATATTAACGTAAATACTAATGGCGGGAAAAAAAGCTATTATGCAAATGAAACATTTTGAGGTAAATAGAAACTGACGTAATGCGATGTTCAGAAAGGCAAAATAAATCGTTTTTTGTTACTTGCTTTATTACATTAATATTTTTCTACTTAGTTACATTTTGCCTTGGGTTAATTTATGTTTCGAGCATTGCGTGCGATCTAGAAATAAACTGGCGTTGTAGCTTGTGAGAACAATCATTTAAAAATGTTGCCGTGTATTCAACATATGGCCGCGAATTCACAAAAAGTTTACAGAGCGTAAT
This sequence comes from Macaria liturata, assembly GCA_964023185.1. NCBI lineage: Eukaryota > Metazoa > Arthropoda > Insecta > Lepidoptera > Geometridae > Macaria > Macaria liturata. The sequence continues at coordinate 5,291,222 of OZ026820.1, read as the reverse complement.
AAAACGGGTAACACTATGGAATTGGCATATCCATTGAGATCACAGATATGAATTCGTTATGATATACATTATTATATTTTAATAACAAACGGCTGCCGAGTGCCGAATGTGCTTACGTCACAGCACGGGAACCAAATAATAGAGTTCGCTTCAAACGTTTAGCGAACCCTCGAAAATTGAAATAAAAAAGCGAGATGTAACAGCGATATGATTTTGCACTTTTTTTTCTATTTTGGAGCGTGTTTTTAACACTCTGTGCAGTAGAGTGGCGAATCGATTGGATATAACGGAACCGCGGCATTTTTCATAAAAAGTGGTTATTACATTTACCCTATGGTTAACTAATATCTGTGTTTCGACAAAATAAAAAAATCTACCCACCAGTTTTATATTTTAGAATTTTCTATTATTGGTAATAAAAAGTACAAAACCTAGTAGTAAATTCATTAAATTTAACGGTTATTGTATGTAGACACTTAAATTTATTATAATGTAAAACCGAAATTTAGATATCTACTCTAAATACTTACATAAGAAAGTTTTAATAATTATTTCTAACATAAATTCATATACCTACTTTTATTTGAACTTATATTATTTCAAGTACTTACTTATGGAATAAGTTCAAACATACTATTAATATTATCACAACATTTCTAAATATTCCACTGGCAACAACAGCGCCCCCTGTTGTCGATAGACTAACATAATTACAGAGAAGATTGTTGCGAAGTGACTTGTAATATGACCCCTTCAAAATACTACTGTTATAATTCTACCAATTTTATTCATTAATGGTTTTTGACAGGCCAAAGTGTTTTGAGTTTTTCGACATGATATTTTTTATCGACAATATTTATTGTACATAAATAGTCGGATATATGTAGATAGTAACATAGTAAATAATGTGATTAGTTGCGCATTACTTTTTGTCCTTATTTTCCAGATTAGACAACAAATTTTAGATATTACTAATTTTCATGCATTTAATTGCAGTAAATGATATAATTAAACAAAGAAATTTGTAATAAAATAATATAAGCATATCCCAATCGGAATTTCATTAATTCTATTTCTAATATTTTCCTATTCTTTTGCTCAGTCCGGTTCGTTTGGATTCCGAAAACGCTTGAAATATTCGGACTTCGGACATTTGGAGCCCCCATTTGTAAGAATCCGATTAATTAAATAGATGTACAATGCTGGAAAGAAATTCACCAACCCTTGGCCTTTGTTTTTCAAAACAGACATACTTCATCTAAACGGGGAGCGTAATTGAGTCGCTGTTAATTTTATTTTAATTTTGTGAGAAGAGGGACCAGTTTTTTCTCTGATATAATTTACACAACGAATTTTTCTGGTATTTATTTAAGAGATAATTGTTATTTCAATTGACATTGTTGTCATGTTTTGTGAGTATTTAGTAAAGACAAAAGAAATAAAAACGAATACATTTCATGTAAGTATAATATGTTATACATATAACTATATTCAAACAGAATATATAATGAACGCGTACCTAATTTCATATCTTTGTCTGCTTTCAGTCTCTGTATTTAAAATTTAGAGCAAAGTAACAGATTTTTTGCTATTTTACTGGTGCAAACATCCGCTTCCAGAAAATATACTTTTAAGAAAAAGATTCAGATTCAGATTCAGATTTTTTATTGACCAATAATTATAACAATCGTCATTTATGGTAAGTCACATTTTACATTATTAACTTATTATCTAATTAATATTAATTTATTTTAAACTAAATTAGGTACATAAAATTGTCATAAGTCAATACATATAAAAAAATAAACTAAAAAAAATAAAAAAATATAAACTCAATACATAGAAATAGACAAACGGCGCTAGTAGACAATTACTATAGACAACTTTCCATTCGAGTAGAATAGTCGCAGCATAATCACTAGGTCGTAAGTACCGCAATGGAAACAAGAAACAAGCAGACAGTCAGACGATTCTCATTGTTTTTACAATTAGCAACTCGTTATGTAGGGAAATCAATGATCATAAAGTAGTCAGTCGTATCTTGACTTAGATCTAAATTAGTAGCGGGAATTACTAGACTGGTAGAAATTTTTCTTCAAGACAGGTGTAATAAGTTAGATAATAATACTTGAACAGTGTAGAAAAAGATGAACATTTGTATTTTTTGACAAATTAAAGAAGGCTAAGTACCTTTAATTGCCACGTTAGAAATTTTAGCCTTTTAGCCTTTAGATTATCTAATACTGATAAAAAAAGTCCCAGAGCGTCAGATTAGGTTTTCAATATATAACATTAACTCGTGTCAACTCTACCCATAAAATTGTACTTAACAGTTCACAAACTACACAAACTCTATTCTATCAGAGACACACTATATTAAACACTAGTACCTACCTAGTATTGTCGTCTCATATTTCCAATTAAAATTCCTATACGTATGTTAGTACGAATCAGATATCTCTATTGTCCGAGGAATAGTTTTGTGTATGTCTATACTAATATAGCTATGTATGTACATATGTATGTGGTTCTAGTAATCACGAGTGTCAACACACACTGTGATATTCCTTAGCTAATATGAGGCTTGGAATATAACCTGTTTTTTTAATAGGACAATAGCATGAATAATGTGTTTTAACTCACATTTTGCCTTGTTTAAGGAATGATTATTTCAGTCAAAGTATCACGGCCTACTTACTATCTTTATCATAGGCAACAGCATCGCTTGGAAGGATGTTAATTTTTCAGTGTAAAAAAGTAGGTAAATAAACCGTTTTTTGTAAAGTATTATATAAATTTAATTTATAATGAAATATTTTTTTAAAATATTTATATCTTCAAGAATTGTGTGTAGTGGTTTCAATCCTATTTGACGACGAAATTTCTACCAAGACGAATGACAGCAAATACGTATGGACTCAGTGATTATTAAAGTGCGAATAAACGTTGGAATACATTTCATTCTTGAATACAAAATGTCACGAAACAATCGTGATTGATCGATTAATTACCAAGTAAACGTTATTGAATTCACTCACATTTTTAACACGATGAGTTTTTGCTCATTAATTTAATAGGTAATTGGCTGAGATTTCCATTGAACAACAAATTGAAGCAGATTTCTAATAAACATGTTTGTAGACTTAATCTCACTTTGGATAAAAAAACAAGTAATATCAAAACTAACCATACAACAGAACTCTAAACTGTCTCAATCAGTTAACGAATTTTTGCAAAAGTAGTTGACTGTTCTTATAAAAGCAAAACCAATTTAGAGTATTCTGCATCACTATTATCAGCAGCTTTAACAAGCACCTAGATCTAGATTAATTTTCATCAATCTGTTTGTTATTTCCTTTTTGTTGTACACCACATTCTTCTTTTTCCTTTATGCTTATTTCTCTCCAGCCAAAGGTTGCCTGGAAGAGATCGCTTTCAGCGATAAGGCCGCCGCTTGTGGCACTAGTTAAGATAATAATTTGTTTTATGTACTGTTCATTTTTAATGTGTCGACAATAAAGAGTTTATCTATCTATCTATCTCTCTATCTTACTATATAGGTACATACTTGTATTGCACCAACTAAACTAAACGACTACCAGCTCCATTTCATTTATTCCTTACTCTATGTCATATACCTCACTATTCTGTACCATCGTTACAAAGAGCAATGAGGAGTAAACAGAAGGTACACTGCAAACAAGATTACCTACATTGCTTCCTGTCTCTCCCGGTGGCCTAATCCGTGTGCTCAGTTTATCAGCTATAGGGAAAATTTATGAAGAGACCCTCTGTAATGCATCTCTGTAATCAACACTGTAATCATTGTTTGGTGGGACAAAGACACCGCGCTTGTTTGTGTTGGCTTTTTTCTACACAAATTAGGTAGATAGATACCACATTGCATTTTGAAGTGATCCTGATCATACCAAAATCCTTTTCTATTTCTTAACAGCTAGCTTAGCAGCAAATGAAACTGGCTTAGCGACAATCATTTAGCATGCATTTAAATATACCTATCTATATCTCTTTCTATCATTTCATCTTACTAAAAGCTAATACGAAATTGAATCATACGAAACTAGTCCTCTATTTGTACAATGTTTCACAGTTGAGTCTCAACATTTAATCATTTAGGTATTTAAGCAGCCTGCATTATTCATTTCATTCATGGCTCTGATAAACTCAAGTGAATCACAAATATTACACATACAAATATGTACCTCCATTCATACCTCATGATAAAGGATTTTCAACAGTTTCACAATTCAAGTTTCATACATCCCTTTTCTTTTTACTCATTATGACATCGCATTTTGATCTTAAAAGTAATAATACTATAGTTTATATTGCCTCAACAATTTTGTTAGAATGCATTTTGTGGTGTTTGCCAAAGAAATATTTAGAGTGATACGGTAATTCAACTTCCGCGCTTACGGGCTTAGTTGGAGCCTGCTTGTCTACTGAATAAATCTATTTAGATATCCTTTCACCAAAATATATAGTTATGTATGTTATTAGATTGGTCATACTTTACAATCATCGAAACAAACTCAGAATACAGAACTTTCTGTATTATAAGGAAACAAAATATCTTTTCTCAAAAATAACAGCGTTAACGCGGGGTGCTATGTGAAATCGACATTTTATAAAAATCAAATAAATAGTATATAAGATGGAGCTAAATTTTTTTCAGGTTGTATAATTTTGATTCAGTGTTAAAAGACAATAAAAAACGCCAAAACACGATTACGTTTACTTCGCTCGATAGTTTTATTTTTTGAAAAACAGTTGTTTTGAAATATTTTTCACCTTTTTTTCCAAGTGTACCTACCTAGTACAGAAATTTAAACTAATTTAATTCTATCTAAAAGATAATTCTATTATTTAGAAGAGTAGAAAACCATAATGAGAATATTCTGAATTGCTGATTTTATATGAATTTATTTCGTCAAAAACTTCTGCAAAACTGCTCAAATTGTGCAAAATTGTTTGCGTGTGGACAAGACTCGTCGGGTGGAGCTATGCGCTCGATGCTCGCCCTTGCTCTCATGTTAATACGGCGTGGAATTGCATGCGAAAAAGCAACTGAAGGCATTTTTCCAAGCGCAAAGCGTTTTCGGGTGAAATATCGTGGCCTATGCTAAGTATTGTTATTAATACATTGCTTGTTTGACAGCTATAGATCAATTAAATGTCGTTTTTTTATCAGTACCAGCTTTAAACAATTAGCAGCATACGAGTAGTTTTCTTACACTACGTGCAGTTTTTGCGCTAACAACACTTCCCACTTAAGCCCAATTTTCAATTATCAAATCGGGCAGCAGTAAGCAGTAGTTATGCCGTGAAGTAACTTGGTAGGAAATGCAATTAGCCCATGTTCACTCGCGATGCCTCCGAGTCGCTCAGCCATGTAACTCCTTATCTCGCTTGCATGTTTTTTCAATATGCAATCCCAGACAATCGCCGCTTTATCTGGCAATCAGAATTCTCAGCTATTTTTTCATTCGCGAACAGTTCTAATTATTGTAACAGTTTCGTAACTAGCCGGTGGTTTCTTCGTGTCAATTGCTTTGCATTGCGATGGTTGAGCAAACTTGGTGCTTACACTAGAAAACAATAAGAGCGTACCTATTTATGTAGGTCTAAGTATTGGGGTGTTGTACCTATTAATGTTTATGTGACTGCTTTTACTAACGTAAACGTGATGGTATCTATTAATTGTAGATATAAAGTCAAATTTTAGAATAAAAATACTATTAACAAATCAGATTCAATTAATAAACGTTCTTTAACTGCTTTTGTTTTCTAAAATGGACGATACCAACGTCAGTTTATTACAATGTTTACGATATTACGTAGTATCTTTTTGTCGGTCAGATAGCATCCGTTGTGCCGATTTGATCGCAAATCGGTCGAATGTTTCGCGTGCTTTCTAATTAACTATTTTCACTTATTCTTTCACACAAGCACAATTTTAATGAAGATTATTTACTGCATTTCGATATGCAGCTGTGAATAGATCGTAATCTCGAATCTGGAGTAAGAATGAGATTTATTGAATAACTGCACTAAAATAACAATACAGGAAGGCGCGAGGATCTTTCCGCATAATTAATTATTGGCAATTATATTTTATACCACCTCCTGGTACGTTAATTTTGCTTCCTTATGAAACTTATTTGAATATTGCTGAATTTGAAAGTATTGAAATGTTTTTTTGATTACAAAACACAAACGGATAAACAAGTGACAGCTGGCGACAAAATAATTTGAGCAGTTTCATTTGATAAACACTATTCGAAGTCGAGCCCTGCAATTATTTAAATTCGCTGTCACTGGTTGGAAATGGAAGCATTGGAATAACTCGGAACCTTTTACAGAAATCACGCAGAGCTGTTACGAAATAACAGAAAATGAGGTGTGTTTCCTTCCCCCGTTTATGTTTGATGTCTTAATGATATTGCCGGTGATGTATGCAGCCCGGAAGTAAGCTGGGAGCTCCACAAACTGAACAATTTGCCAGATATATGTACTGCTACTTACGTCGCATTTGTTGTTTCTGAAGGTTTTAAGTATGTTTGTGAACTGCACTTTAAATTAGAGTTTTTGTAGGTAGAGAAGAAAACGTTAAATAAAGTAAATAAAGGATTTTATGTTTTCAAGTATAATAGAGTAAATTATGTGTTATTACAGTTAAGACATAAGTTCCATAAGTTCAAAGAAGTAAAATTATTATGAGAAAGCGAAAAAAATAATCACACTGAAAACATAAATAATAATAACTTTTTTTTTTTACTAGAAATGGGTTTGCACTTTACCGTAATTCGCCTGATGGTAAGCAATCTGCACAATAAATTCACACCGCATACACAAACACACATAAAAAGCAGCTGATACAAAGGTTAGAATTAGTAAATACTGTGGATGAGAACCTCAAATCAAAAGTATGAAAGGCTACAGGAGCGATTGGCTTGCGGCGCTCAGTGCGCGCTCACGATTTATAGAGGGCCTTACAACAATGCATTTACAATTCTAAAACTCAATCAAAACAACATTAAGCCTAATTTACTAGCACAAAGAGCCTATATTTATCCAGCAGATGATTTGCGGCTGCATTGAGAAGCTTGTTCGAGTCTCACGGTAAGGTCTGAACTGTTTAAGGAAGATGCTTGTCAAAATATTAGAGACTAACATTTATTGCATGAAGGTTGGTTAGTAGATGATATTTTAATTAGGCATTAAGCTTATATTGATATTAATGAAACTTACATAATGTATCGAAATGTCCTCTTGAAAAGTCAGGAAAATGTCTGAGAAATTTAGAACAGTCGTTAATTCACAAAGGAAACAAAAAATATGATTTGTGTTTCAACATTTTCAACCAAGGTAGGGCAAAAATATCAAGTCTTCACAAGTACCTATGACCTGACAGTAGGTACCTAAGTGGCCAACGTAAAAGAGAATTGGCCTGTTAAAACAACTGGCATCAATTTTTCTTCATGCTAGGTTGGTAACACGCAAACCACGTTTGGAGGAAATTAGATTTTGTATTATGGTAACATATCTACCTAAATAGATAATTTGAATGATATGATACTTGTTTTTATTTTTGTTTTGGCTTTGGAATTAAAATATACGTACATGTATGTCTATAGCTAGCAAATGATTTCAGCGTATTGTGTATTTAAGAAGATAATAAGATCTGTAAAAACATTGCAAAAAGGAACAAAGTTAAAAACTAATTAGTAAAATTTGGTATGATTTGGAATTATCATAAATTATATTCAGCCAATAATGCCAATACATTAAATTGATACATGTCAATAAAGATATTTTCTTAGAATTTATGCCAGTTAACATAATCAATTCGTAATTAGTTGGCAATGAATATAAAATTATAAGTTAGCACATGACTGGGCGACCACCATGAAGTAAGCTTGAATAGCTAATTATTATCAATAATTATTAATTAGTCATTTCAATAGCGCCATAGCTTAAATGTCTCTTGTTTTTAATAAATGTAGATCTCTGTAAATGCAAGATCAAGTTTGGGATAGAGTTTTAAATGGTTTATTAATTTTTTATATTGTTGTTTATTTATTTCATAACACAGAAGTGTTTAATAAATCTATACGGAATAATCAAACATACATTTGGATTGAATAATGGAAATATAAATAAAAATAAAAAAAAAGAATCGTCGTGCCGGATAAATAATAAAAATGTTACACCAAAAAGACAAAAAAATAATTTTTAGTTACTATTTTCTACTAGCATTTATATCGTGAAAGTACTATATTACCAAGTAATTATTATTTGCTAATCAAAAACAATAATTACCATACAAATAAAAGAAGCAAGTGTAGTAATTAGATTCCTCATTTTATCTACTCAAAGTGACATCTTGAACAGTTTTTTTATTATCCTTTATGTGTTATTACGTAGGTAGGTACTAAGTAGTGTTAAAAGTCAACCTTGTCACCAGTCGTGGCCACTAGCCAGGCAGGTGTGCTGATAATACATGTTGAGTGAACCGTTTCTATTTATTAATAGCATCATAACTCCGCAAAAAAGAGGTCAATTATGTGTAAAAATAAGACGAAAAAAAAAACGCACAATAGTAATTGAAAAAAAAAACATTTACGATTGCAACCTTTCTATTTATTATATATTATCCATGGAGAGAAATAAATCGGTTCTACTAATAAACGATCTTCAAAGCGAGAGTGAATCGGTTCTCATCGGGTAAGCACGCTCCATCTTAGGCCATAGCCTTTGCTTGCTATCAGGCAAACTATGGCCAAATGCAAACCCGTACAAGTTAAAAAAAATAACATTTGAGTGAGATTTAATAATTAAAATATGCAAGTTATTTCTCAATTTAGTAAAAATCTTCAAAACACAAGTTTTTATATGTATGAAGCTAGATGGCGCTCTATGAAATGGCTCTGAACAAAGTGTATCTGATCAATGATCAGTGAGACTATTCTAATATAGTCTTAACTTTACACAAATTTACATGTAGAAAATTATTCGAATTAATCTGAATCCGAAATAAATATGTTCAATAATTCAGTACATTATTACTGCTGTGTGAAAGGTTTTAGAAACATTTTGTGGCGTGTATTCGATGATAGTGTATCATTCAATTCAGCAATTATACTTTCTACAGCAGCATACTTTTAAAGCTTGTTTCAAAAGTATGTCCTTTGTTCCGAAGTCCCAAGTAATTAATGCGTTTAACACAACAAATACAATTTCAATTAATCACCCGGGTGAAAAAGTTTCCCTTTTTAATTAGTATTTTAATCTCCACTCGCGGGATTACAAGCTAGAACAAGGACTTAAACGATTCAGAAGTAATAACTCTTCAGAGCGTTATAAATATGAAAAATAAAGGATGTTGGAAGCAACTTGGAAGGGGTGAACTTGGTGTAGGCGGGGATACACTGAGAGAGCTGAGATTTCTAAACAAATTTAAATATTACAGTAAATATGAAAATTAAAATATGGAAAAAGTTGTGCTTTTGTTTAAAATGACTGTTGAAATGTTTCAGGTCGCATAATATGTTAAAAGTTTTGAATGTTTAACCCAGTTATTGTTTACTCCATAAAAAAAAATTATACAATTATTTGTGGTAATAATTTTATATCATAACTCGTATGGACTACGTCGCCAGAACGCACTTCTGAAGATCCGACATCGCATTATCATAGTAAATACTGTAATTATCTACATTATGGTCACGGGTGTTTGGTATTTTATTGTCTACTTCCACTTAACTGGCGCTCATGTTTGTAAATTATTGACAGTTGAGTTTTTAATACATCTTTCTGGACGAGCATAATAATGACATGAATTTGTTAAGCAAAACTGGTTGTTGACTAGGCTTTAGGGCTATCAATTTATAAAAAGCTAAGTTCAAAGATAATAACGAAAAAAAAACTTTTTTATGTAACTATTTGTTGCTAGCGGTAAGCAAGTACATATGCACACATCAGCTGGATTGCGCTGTGTGATATGACCTGAAATTTTTTTTTTAGCTTTATTGTTTAGGTATCTCTTTTCTCTCAGTGTGTTTTCTTCTTTACCAGAAATATGATACCTTCTAAGTAAGAAGTAATGCACTAATTGGGTTGTTTCTTACTTGAATCGCGGGTGAAGGGAAATTAATGCCCTCTGGAGGATTTAACTGGAATTATTTTTCCCAAAAAATGTTTGTAACGGCGTCCGCGTCGTGTCAAAACTTTGTAAGAAGCAGGTGGAACGGAAGAGTTGGGATTTAGGTGTTTATGTATTGTTAAGTTTTTGTACCGTTTTGAATACAAATAAAATAGTATTTAATTACAAACAATTATACAAAATATATACAAGTATGTGCTTTCATTATTTTAATGTCAAATTCGTTCATGCAAAAAAAGAACTTGAAAAAAGGTACTTATTTTAATTATTACTTTATTAATCTGAATTTTAAGAAGAGGTTTGAGAAATTTATTCCTGCACAAGAGGGACAAGCCTCGTATTTACATTATTAAATTGATTCGAGTGGGGTGAAGTTCCTCAATGATTACATCTGGGTTTTAATTGAGAGCTATGAAATTTCTGTTCCCTTGAGCCAATCATTACTCGAGTAAATGATATGAAATTCATACTTCAAATGTTTTTATTAAAATTATGGTCATATTTAAAAGTAGACAACGATAAAACTGAATTTGGTGACACCTTTTTTTAAACAACATAAGTGTTTTTTTTCGTAATAATACAACTAATTTTAATACCTACTCTAAAAATGTTTGCACATTTTGTGTACGTATACATTTTTGTTCTTGTAATGTCAATTAGACTAATTCAACAGGTTTTTTTAAAATATTATTATGTTTAAAAGAATAGCCTATAGCGGCAGCCTTATAATTTTTGACAGGAATATTTCTTCTATGTGTAGAATAATAGGTACCGTATAGCAACTACATATCTATATGTATATAAATAGCAACTATCAGTATCTAATTCTAATGCGTGAAGTTAAATAGTTTGCTAGACCCCCACATCCCGTCAGATCAGTCTCAATTGAATGTTAGCCTAGACTAGACATCACAGTGTAACCTGTCTAAACGTCACTTAGGTTTAATGGGTTTAATGTAATACATGGTCTCCATGTATTACATTAAGAGGTGCCATTACAATCATCTTGATTGTAATGGCACCTCTTGATTGATAATTAAGAATAAAGTTTACAATCTAGTATCACTAGGTCCTTACTTTTATTATCAGACAATAGAAAAATAGTAATATCACTAGTCTTATATTAAATATGCCGTTTAAATTAACCAATTAAATATGTTAGGGTTATTATTGTTTGGAAGACCCAAAATGTTTGTGAAAGGAATTTATCATAAAAACGCAAATTAGATCGCGAGGAATGTGTTTTATAACAAGAAACTTTGATGCAAAGAAAGAGCAACAAAATCTCCGAGATAGTTACAACACAATTAAATTAATATGGGAGTCTCAGGACGCCGCATCAAAAGAAACACTCCGAAATGGTTGTGGTCAATTTATTTACAAGTCATTCGTTACGGGCTGGGCGGATACTTGCTCCATGATAAATTGAGCTCAGTCTCTCAACTTCTTCGTCTCCCATGATCATTTGAAAAGCATATTGAACTTTAAATCTAATCTAATAAGACTCAAAATAAATACACATCACCGTGAAGGACCTTCGGATGCAAACTCAAACTTAAATTTAAATATGAACTCTAAGTAAATGCTCTTTGAAAGCATTTTACCACAGAAGTATCGAAGCGGCAATCTGTAACATTCCGAATGACACAACAGACTGACAAATGATTACCAGTCACAGTTCAACAGTTAATTTGTATGTAAATACGACTCCGTTTTGTTTATTTTGTTGTTAGAATTCATTTGTTTATAATAGTTTCCCGGCGCCTCTAATTTCATCGACTGAAAGTAATTTAGCGACTCCTGGGTGTGGTTGCCAATGCTTTTAAGGGACACAATTTCACGGCTTACAATAACAAACATTGAATAGAAAGGGAAATAAACGCTAAATTGCACTCATTTAGTGTCGCGACGATCAATCATTATAGGCGAGTCATCAGCCGGCTCGAATGTCAAACGTACCTATTGCTGGGGTGCAATAAAAAGGAAAAACTTGGCTGCCATTATTAAAAAAGTGACTCTGACTTTATTCCCATTGTCGATTGCTGATTCGGGATTATTAACTGACTTGCATATTTTTTGTGTTCTAATATTGATAGATTGGTTTTTTCAAGAGCCTAGGTGACTTTTGGTTGCGTGTGTGCTCGCGCGATAGTCATATCTACGAGACACATATTTGTGTCAAAACAGCGCAAACCGATAGTCATCGGCGATGTTCACACGCGAAGCGAAACGTATTGTATGAGCTACTTATTGATAGCTTTTATTGTTTGGTATTTTTGTTCTTCGTATTTTTAGCGATTGACGTTTTCATTATCAGCATTATTAATAGAGAGGTCGTCATACTTTCTGGCGTTTGATACATTGTTCTCGGAAGCCCGTCCGAGTGATATTGATTGACTATGCCCTCGTTATTATGGTGATGCTTAGGGAATTGGATTCAATTTAACGGAATTGATTTCCTTTAATTTTACGATTTCGTTTGCGTGATCTCGTCCGGTAATAATCTAATAAATTCGTCCATTGGGAAGGGGATACTCAATATTGTGTGTAATGACTCTATATTAATCTAATTTTATTGGTCAATACGTTAGTGTATTAATATTGGACTTTTCTAATATTTCATTTATTTTATGTAGTTTAACGATTTAAAATAGTTTTTGATGAAATCTTTTTATGTGTCAATCTTTTGACTTACCTAGGTACTACTAAAAAAATAACATACACACTATGAGTTCTTATTTATTTTATAACTTCAAAAGGGTATGGGTATTGCAGGTTGTACAAAGATGTACATCCACATTTGTGTTTATCTACCTGTGTTACATACAGGTATGAGATATTCTAGATTCAAAGAATCCCGATTCAAAAACAGAACAACCGTTGGTGTAGTGAGTGCAGCCAACATCGCGACGCCAACCCGGGAGAGATCGCGTGCAAGCGCACATTTTTCGATGCTACCCCATATTTTAACAACTGTCCTAATACATCTTGCAATGTTGTTTTTAACTGTTTTTGCCACGTATAATTGTTTGTTCTTTTCGATATGTTTACTTTTAATTTTTATACAGTATGTTTTTGGTGCTCCCTTTTCATATTCGCTTTTTATTTGATTGATCGATTACTATATCCACAATAACAGATACGAGTAATGTTGCAAATGGTATGTCGTACAAGCTTTTGGTTCTATAGAATGTACTTATTATAGATTTATTTAAACTTTTATTAGGTAGGTACTTCGGAAATGATCCACGGTGCATGTAAATTTATCTGTGTCTGATTTCAAATATACAAAATTTTGCAAATTTAAATTTCAACGAATTGGATCGATTTTTTTCTTCATTTCAGGTGCCTGTCAATGAAAGCGCCCGACAGGTATGTCACTCTCTCGCTCGCGCCGCGCGTTCGGTATAGTTCGGCCGGGTTCGGTTGCGTTCGGATACGTTCGGACGAGCTCGGCTGTCGGCCGCTCGCGGGCTGGGGGTAGCCTGGCAGACCTCACGTTACACCCGCAACGCAGGACATTCCAAACAGTATTTCTTTTCCAAACTTGCTTATTGGTGTGTTTTATTTTCACTGTTTTTCTTTTCTGTGATTCGTAATCCCATCTCCTACAAGGTAGGTCCCATTTCATTCAGATCTTCGATGATTTTCTTGATTGCTTGTTTGGAATTTGATATTTTCAAGTTTTGCATATTGTTAAGTGGTGTGATTTTTGTATCTCAGTGTTATTGGAATTGTGGGTGTAATGTCAGTAGTCGTTGTTTGATCCAGGTTACACCTTAGCCATAGTATCATCCCCCCAGATCACAGATAAATTTACAAGTTACATGATCCGTAGTTACTGAATGCGTTAGTTTGTTTATGAGCATGACTGTGTATGTGATACTTTATTTGTTGAATTATCTAATGCTACCTTCGGGAAATCGTCTGCTGGGGTGAGTATGTCGTCATAAAATATAATAATATACATGTTGTATGATCAACAAGCGTTCTGTGGCCCTCGAAATGTCACCATATGTAGGTGCTCCAGTTGCCGCATGAGCGGAGTGACTCAAAGCCTCGGGCCGATGACAAATGTGTGATCATCATCAAATCGTAAAGGATTTAACGCCTCCGTTGGCACGCTCCTTTTGTTGGCGCCGCAAAGCCGACCATTAACGTGTTTGATAATATTGGACTTAAACAAGAAAAAAAGGTTTCGGATACTTTTGAGCTTTAATGCGCGGCTTTAGAGGTGAAGGTACAAAAAGAGACGGTAGCTGAGGCACCCCAGGGTGTTCGCAGCGGTCCCATGCTGAGGTACTAAACCAACAATGCAGTACGATGTTACGCTCCACCGTTTTAGTTTTTTTCACTGATCAATACAGTTACGAGTGGCCTTGTTGAAATTTCATCTCGTGTTTGTGATGAATGTAAAATGTAAATTATTTATTAGTCACGAGATGCTGTACGATGAGTCAATATGTAAATGAAAAATACATAATGAAGACACTCATATACTAAAAGCTGACAGATAAAGCTTTTCATTTCATTTATATATTCTAAAATAACTACCTACCAAGTATTAGTAAAATAATAAATTTATTAATCATACAGAGACAATAACAATCAATTATAATATGATATCAAATGGAATCCCAATAAAAAGATCGACATTCGTAACCTCCCACAACACATTAGAGTTTTTTAATATTTGATATTATAATCCTCTTGACGCATTAAGATAATAAACAGGAATTCTTGGTATTTCTATTATTAACTGACGAGTCTTATAAAAGAACTAAGTATTTAATACTTTATGTTTATGTGTATATTCATGGATAAAATAATGAAGATACTCATTTCAATGTATAATGAGATTTTAATATCTCAGATTTTATTTTCTAATAATTGTCCCATCTACATACTAGTAGCAACAGTGTAGCAGATAGTTGACTTTCATAAGTGTGCAAAACTGTTTAGTTTTAACCCAAATGAAGAAATAAATAAATAAATAAAATAAAAGATAACAATCGATTCTAAGTCTTTTTTTTTTCTTATTGTAGTGTTGATGCGACATTTTATCAAGAGAAAACCGAAGGCTACGATACATTAATTGCACACTGTAATGGCTAATCACTGGCGGTGTGAAAATAGATCGTATTAGAATCGGTGAAGAATAACATACGAGAAAATGTAGAGATAAAGATTTAAAATGGATGATTATTTTTCTACTGTTATTCTTAAATAATTGGACTGTATGTTAATATTCTTCATAAGTATTCATTAATATAATTTGTTTGGATAGGTATTGTATTTACGTGATAGACAAAAAGTAAATTAATCTACTTTTATCAATGTAAATCAAGTTTTCCCCCTACCTCGCAAAAAGGGTGTATTCCCGACTCCTTCCGAAATAAACAAAACAATGAAACCGTTTTGGCAAAACACACGGCAATCACAACAAAGGATCCGTTTACGTTTACATTCTAACACCTTTTAAGTTAACAAAGGCGGAATTCAAATAAACACTAAATCGTTAACCCTTTGACCGTCCGAGGGCAATTTTCACTTTGGAAAACGGAATGGAAATAATTTTGTAAAGGGCGTTGGGTCCAACACCCCGTCACCCGTGGTTTTGTATGTGTCTATTCTAATGTTATTCCATATTTTGAATTCAATTGTTTCTCCCCGACCGCTAAGCTAATGATATATCACTTGAAAAATTATTTATCTGTGAAATTTACTCCAGAAAAACGTCTCAACATCAGCGTCGGTATGCAATAAATCTATAGACAAGACGTATTTGATTTCTGATTGCTTATTTATGGTATTCTAGTCGGAAGCAGTGGAGTAGTAATGTAATTGCCGGGCAAAAACTGAGCAGCCACCCAGACGTAGTCTAACGATGATTAGATGTATCTGGATATGGAAATTACGCATTACGAACCTAGTTATAATGAGGAGATTGCACAACTAGTAGTAGTAGTAGTTTCGATATGGCATAGGAGTTTAGAATGTTTTTAACGATATTCAGGAACTATTCATACAGTGACTCATAATGATGCTGATTGTTAGCAGCACATTAAGTATAATAATATGTTACAAACATAATATACATACATACACGTACATAGTAAATAAAGACCATTATTGAAAAAAATAGGTATATTGTTGTTAGTTATGATTGGATATTATCAATCCTCTTATTCGTCCAGTTTGCACCGATTATACTTAAACCCATGATACATTTACGAGCGACGTTAGAATAGCCCCCCTGAAGGGAAATGTGTGGACAACCGAAGGTGTTCATTTCCAACGTTAACGTTTGCTTCACTGGCTCTTTGCTTAGGAATCATCTTTAGTTGATAAATAAATCTAAAGTATTATATAAAATTAAACATACATTGGATTCAAAACTTATTAGTACATTATTGTTATCTTGGAAAGAACGAAAATTTCTCGCCAATCATATAATGGTATTTTTCGGCAGCATAGTTTGAGAGCCAGTTCCATTTCAGTTCAATAGTGCCATAGTGTAGTTTTGCGGGTGTCATTTCAGGTAGATACTAATCCCACCAAAAACATTATGTAAAAAACTAGCCAAGTCTCGATGGAGCTGCTGGTTTATCTCTAAAAAGTAATGAAATCTAGACAAGGTCGTGCCAAGTCTAAGCTTCTTCACTGCGATTTCTTTATTATTATAGTTAATGTTATATGACTGGCCGTTGAACATTCTTTATATGTCAGTGGGTACAAGTCAACGGCCAAGTTACACAAAATTTCAGCGTTCTAGTCCCATCCAGAGGTTCTCAAGAAGGGGCCTGAAAATGCGGCGAAATGATTCCAGTAAAGGA
The DNA here is from genome assembly GCA_964023185.1 of Macaria liturata. NCBI lineage: Eukaryota > Metazoa > Arthropoda > Insecta > Lepidoptera > Geometridae > Macaria > Macaria liturata. Next base: position 5,274,200 of record OZ026820.1, on the reverse strand, counting down.
TGACACGGCAGTGTTTGCTTCGCGCTCGACTTACCAAAAAAACGCTTGATACACAATTTAAATAAAATTGACAAGATATAAATAGTTCCATAGTGAATATCTTTACATCTGTTAGTCATACGAGCTGTTGCAGTAAAGGTTTCCTTAGTAAACATTGATTGAGGATACACTTCAACTTTATGACTGAGCTGGAATGATTGTTAATATTTACCGGCTTTACTAAATTTATTACATTTAATTGGATGGAATATCTTTACATCTACATCTTAAGCATTATTTTTAATCTTCACGCATTTCATTATAATTTTCCACGAAGCCTGAATAATGTCATTGGTCATTGAATATTATTATACGAATTGCTTTGCGCGCAAACTTATAAACTTTATAAAAAGACAGTTATACAGCGTGTAGTCTATAATATTACTATGTATTAAGTATACCAAATTAGGTTTACTATTGGAATAAAAACCTACCATGAACTTTTTAGTCATTATGAATGTTATCATATATACACGGCCTAAACTTACACGACTTTGCTTTATTGTGATTATAAATGTTATATACTACAACACATTTTATACAAAAACACCTGTATTTTATAACGGAGAAACCATACTAAAAGTACTTATTAGTGTCGAATCAGAAATGCTCATTTCATTTTTCAATACAGATTAAATAATATTCAATCAAATATCGTTATCAGTTTATTCGAATTAATCAAAAGCTCTCCATTACGGTCGTCGGCTCTAAGGTGTGGTCACATGTCTTGTTAATCCGCTTTTATCTTGCCGCCTCCTACCAGTATCGAGTCACATCATTGCACTGATACACTCAAATGTATTCTAAGCCTAAAAGGTCAACGTATTCTTTAGTAAATATGTCATTAATTTTTAGGAGTCTCATTTCCAACAATGTGTTTTTTTTTTACATGAAATAGGCTGGACTACAACTTGCCTGATGTTAAGCAACGTTATAATCTACGATCTAGCGCGCTTGCCTAGAAGAAACCGGTTTACTCTCGACTTGAAGACCGACAAATTATAGTTCAAGGGAAATAGAGATTCGGGCAAGGAGTTCCACAGTTTGGCTGTTCGCACGATGAAAGTCGAAGCAAAACGCTTGGTGCGAGTCTTTGGAACCTCAACTGTATAACGGTGCCTCCTTGCCGTACCTCTACTCGTGCGATGGTGAAATGGGGCAAAATATTAGTAAATATTGGAAACATATTAGTAAATATTTTTATAAATAGTAATCACTATTGTAAAGTGGTCGTCTTTTGTATTCCTCCAAAGTAAAAGAATGACTGAAATTTTAAAACTACAATTTGATTTGTTTTTAACATAGAATCTTAGGCTATTTCGGCGCTAAAAAGTTTGTAACAACTAAAATGGTGTAACCATATTGTAAAAAATAGTAAAATAGCGAAACATACCAATTTTAATTCAAACAATTGCTATGTCTAAAGCTAGTTAGGTAGGAACAATGATTGTCACTACAACCTCAACTTGGTACATAATTTGTTACGTTCACACTTAGATTTATTTGAAGGTTAAATGTGATTGGGCCCACAATTTTTTTATTTAAATGTCCATGGTGTTTGATAGGTACATTTGGAGCATAAATAAAAAGAGCTTAGATACTTTGAGCCCAGTTTTTTAGGAGCACCTGACTGAAAAAATAAATGAGATTTATTGATTGAGTTTGAGAATAGTAGACTCCTGTCTATTTTATGTCTCTGCGGTTAGGTTCTTAAGAAAGAAAAAACAAACATTTACATTGTGTACAATTTATTTAAAATAAGGTATTCAATAATAGATAGGTTGTATGAACATTATATTAGCTAAGCCCAGGCATCATAAGGCCAGGTTCACACTGCGCACTCGGTGACTCGATCAATCGTTCTGTTAAATGAGCCCGATTGCCAATTACGTCATGAGTGGCCGGTACGTTGCTCCTGGCCACTAACCGTACTCACCCACTTGTTCGCGGAGCCGTGCTGAGAAACGGAACGTGAACTTTCCCTCTCATCACAATGCCCAACTCGGGTTACTATCGCATCCCTTTCTCGCTGATACAGTGGACAGCACTGGAGCGAGTGCTCAAGGTTCCTTCCCTGAGTGTGTGCTCGAGTGTGGAGCCGCGTTAGCAATTATGGGGTGACCGGCCGTGACGTGAGCATTGCTTACCTGCATTAGCAAATGTGTACAGACTAATCTATCGTGAAAGCACAGAACATGTAAGAGAACTAACTTTAATTATAACGACTAAAAGAATCGTAAAAACAAATTAAATCTTCGAAGATTGAGCACAAAATGTAGCTTTAAATTAGACCCATGCAAAAATGCTACCGCTACCCCGAGAGTTAAGACAAATGAATCTATAAAATTAATTGGACAAGTAATCGAAAACTCAGAAAGAATTTCTTCATCTCTTTGGGGGAGCGCGAAACAAATGAGGGGCGGACATTGAATAATTCGATTTCCTTATTTGCACCAATCAATATCTTATAAGGGAATCCGATATCATGTCGAACGATATTTGGATATTGAAATTGTTTATTGAATTCACCTTGTAACTTGTCATAAAATACTTTGATAAATTCATTTGTTAAAATAAGGCAAGAACAGCTTAAACCCCTTTGCATAGCTACATTTGGGACATATTGCAAATACCTTGAAATTCACAGTGGCAAATGGCCACAAATTCAAACTTAGTCGGTGACTAACGTCGGTCGATGTTAATTTACAATCAAACTCAGGTGCAAGAGCACAATAACTGAATTCCAAGTGATCTAAACGTTAAAGGGTGGCGTCGCTTCGAGCAACGCTACTAAGATTGGCGTAAGGGTGTGGCACACCACGCGCACTACCTCCTATGAAAATGTAGGTCAACAATAATTTATCTATCTATGAACATCTGAAAAACTGGTATCTTTCTCAGTTTATTTGATAAGATAGATACATCAGTACATTTAATTAAATCGTGTATGAAAATATTGAAGGTACTGGTATAGAAATGCAAAATTATCTGGTCAGTGACTTAATATGAAAGATTCACAATAGTTTGAAGGTACCTGAGTATTATGCGGAACTCAGTGTGTCTCCAGGCTGCGGCGTCTCCCGCAGACGGCACATTAGCAGATATAATTGCATTTGCTACCGACTCCGCTGACGTTTCCCGCCATCTCCACTGCAACTTATACACAATTGAGTTAATAGCACAAACCACCCCCAGGAATAAGTCGCCTGATGGAAACATTTCCCCCGTTGATTGACTCGCCGCCAAGTTGTGAGCTGGCGCGGCCTCATCTAGTTCTCGCGCGTTTTAGCAAATAGGTCGGTGATGAACTCCGGCCCGCGCACTCCGCAGTATCTGATTAATTTGAAAACGATACTCCGCAAAAATAAGCCGATATTAAATTCTGTCCGTAATACTGTCGGCTACTTATTTAATTCCGGATATAAAATTTCTGTGATTGAGCCCCGGCGGGGGGCGAGGGGCGTGAATTCCAACAAAATTAGCACCAGGGGTCGAAATAAAAAAGCGAAGGAAAAATTTAATGAACAGGAAAATGCTCCTTTTTGCAGCTATTCCATCTATTTATCTACATCGGGATGCCCATTACCTTGCTAAGAGAAAAGTTTACATTTTTAATTTAATGATTCCACTTTGTGGAAGTTGGGCGGGTTTCGGCGAGATCTTAATTTGGGGATTTCTGAGGCGTCTCGTTTTGTAAATATTATTCCTTTAATAAGACCTCACGTCGAGGGGGCCCCGTGAACTCCGTGATTACGACTCTCTTTGCGAGCTTCATTTTGGACCTCGTCATTTTGATTGGCGCTAATGAAATTTTTCTTACTCCGTGTGCCGTTTTCTTGTTCTTGACAGAATAATTTCAAGGGACAGGACTCACTTTGTGTCGCGTCACGAACACACCCTAAACATTTACGGATGCCAATTTGCGACATTCGAGACGTAATGTTCAGTCATCTTCGTTTACGTTTTCTACTAGCTAATTCAATTTTTAACTTATCTCTTTCCTGAGTGCGTGTCCCCATCTGTGGCTTCTGTAAATCGCGGAGTCCCAGCTGCGTTTGCGTGCGCGATGACGTTTCGCTTTTAGCGGGTGTTTTAAAATTGAATATTTGATGGCGCGAGGGATCCTGCTGGATGTGCCGCGCGGTGGCGCCGGATTCACAGGCGGATAATTTTTTGAATGTCTCTGTTAACGACCGCACACATTACCCATAATCGCAGAGTACCACTTCGAGGTGTTCATTTATTTTTCAACAATTTATGTGGCGCTTCTTCGCGGGCACTCTGCTCTTGGGAATTGAGCAATAAACACGAAGAAAAAATGAACATGGGCGCCGCGTATATCGCTCCCTCTTTAGAAAATGACTATAGTTAGTATTTATTACAGAAGTTACTTTACATATTGCGCATTGTATAACTGCGTAATAGTTGTGGAGTATTCGCATTGGTTAACACACATCTGCTCTCCGTTTACATTGTTATCTATAGTACTCGGCCATGGCACTCGATGGTTCCCATAAACACAAATGGTTAGCTTAGTTCCTTTCTAATTACATAGATAAGCGAGTCCAATAACGGATGGTTTATCACAATCATATGTTAGGAATCTAATTGGAATTTTGCATGTTGATATGCTCAACTCTTTATTGGACGATATTATGTTTGCATTGCGATAATGATGATTGTGTTTCATATATCGAAACAACTTGTGATAAAAGCTGAACTACACAATGCTAGTAATGTGACTATTATCACTGAACAGTGAAACGTGATCAATAACATCTAATACAGCTAGAGTGATAAATGAGTTTAAACGTGTGGTATAAACTATAAAAACATATTTCCTCTTTTTGGAAGTAATTAAGACACAGTAATCGATGTGTAAGCACCTGTCAGAGCGGTATAATCAGCTGTCATAATAATTTTTTTAACACGAAGTCTTCTCCAATTGGTCAAAACTATGACCACATTAATATATCAAGGATTCCGAATTTGCATTTAAACGTTTCCGATAGAGAGATAATTTGGGAAATTACAGTTATTTTAATAGAAATTATAGTCAGCGTTTTATATTCAGGGGTTGATAGGGTCGTGTTTTTTAGGAAAACATCTGTTGTGTGTATGAGTTTTTTTTGTTATTTTAAAAGGAGACATGATGGATCAGTTTCAACACGTATTCGTCGGAACCTTTGTTGTTGGTTTACGGCTTTGTAATGTGTTTCTTTGTTTGCTCAGAATGTGTTACAGTTGCTACTAGCTTACGTTTAGAATTGAAGTCGTGAATCAGGCTAGTAAATAATAGTGTTATAGTTCGTAGGTGGTTATTAAAACTACACATATTGATTAGGCTGATAAAAATAAACATAGCTATGGTTAAAGTTATTCGTTAAAATAAACTGACTTTCTGACTGACAATTCCATTTTAGAACAAATTCAATAAAATAATGTACGAGTAGGTGCATATTGCAGTTAACATCCAAATTGCGATTAGTGTACTTACACATGTCCTTTTTTATCGTTTCACATTTTTTTTCCTTACCAAAGAGTTGCATCCAGCAGAAACTCAATTAAAAGCGGATTAAGGGACAACACGTCATCACAAAGGATGTAATCTAGAGGTGAAAAAAAAACTAATGCATCGTCACGAAAACTATTGTCAAGTGTGGGAGTGTCTCAAGCACCCCAGACGCGCTTTAAAAACCAACGTTGCGTGGTTTTTTAAATAGGATTTGTTGCAGATTGCTGCATAATCTTATCTTTGGAGTAAAAGCTTCGGTTTGCATCTTTCAATGATATTACAACACCACGTGAACGTTTTTTGTAGCGCTTGTTATTTTTTGTGGCAGTTTTTTTAAATGTCTGTCTAACATCTTTTAGAGTTACATACATAAATGCACAAAGCCGGTATGTATGTTACAAGGATGGGTTGCTATTATTATTGTAAGAATAAATTCAAATAACTATAGAGTAATTTTTTATGTTACCAAGTATGTACATATTATGAACAGACTTAGTTAATAGTTATTCTCATATGTCACCGACGATACTGTTCTTATAAAAGTATTTCTATAATTGATATTCCAGGTCATACTTCAAATGCTGGCTCTATCAACACAGAGTTGTTTGCCCCACTCCACCCTCCTGCCACAGTTTGAATGCGGTTTCAACAACTCTGAAATGGAAACGTAGAAATGAATGAGCCCATTCAGCTGTTGCCTGAATGAGGCGCCATTCGTACGCAAATATAGAGACAGGCCTAATCTCGATTTATCTCGGTGACGACGGCTTTGGTATTTGTCGAGCAAATGTTGGCCGAGAGTTCTAGAAACGACTGTTTTTTGTCATTTTGATTGCTTGGATGGAAAGTTACTGTTGGTTTGGAGATTTGTATTTGCAGTGGGATATCAATCTTGTGTTTTTAAAGCAAAGACTGATTGAGGCGTGATGAAAATATAAATTTTCACTCGCTCTTTTTAATAGTTTTTCGTTATACGTACAGTATATTTCTAAACAGCAATATGTAAATTAGGTAAATATTATAATTTTAATCCTAATCCCTGAGCATCAAATTATGTAGTTAATTTTGCCCCAGAGATAAGAAGTAAGCCCAAAGTTCAGCAAACTTAAAAAGTAGAGCGCAAAACCCGCGGTAGCAATTAGTCTCGATGAATAAATGACATGCAATCCAACTCGCGAACGAGAACGAATGGTGGGTGAATGAAAGAACGAATGAGAACGATTTGAACGAGTGCAGACGAACTGCGAATGTTTATTTACACACGCTACTCGAAAGCACTTGTCCGTAAGATTGGAGGTAGCGCTTCGAATCTAGAGGACCTGGCATTCAAAATGCACAAGCCAGTGTGTATATAAAATCAAATGGTCATGCTGCATAAAAATGTTTAATACTAAAATATCATAGCAAAATTGGCATTCCATTTTGGGCGCTTCCGTGGGTCGGATGACACGATACATTGTTGGCCCTGGCTGTTTGTCTAGTACGACAGTCGTTAAGCCAGAGGCCCATAGGGCATTGATAAACTCTCGATACCAGAGTTGGCCACTCTCAGTCGATAAGAAGAAGATAGCAAAACTAGCGCTCATTTATAATAGAATATAGAAAACTTTCACATCTGATACTAGAAGTTGATTTTACATAATGCGTTACGCTCAAATCAAGTAAGCCCAAGATAGGCCCAAAACAAGTAAAACAACAATTTTAATGGCCGTTTCTATTCCTTCCTACATCTCGCTAGAGTCACGTTCCAATGTGTACGTGCGACCACTCAATCATACGTCGACGTCCATCGTGACTTATAGCGATGCTGTCATTTGCTAATACTTACTTCACGATGTTCTGTTATTTGGATTTCGAATAATTACAATATCTCAGTGATATGTAGCTAAACTGTTACTAAGCAATGCTTTGAAATTCCCTACAAGGGTCTTAATATTTTATTTTAGAATCAGAGTGCAAATGACTTCTTTACGGAACTTATTTATAAGTCTAATGCTATTAAGACAATGTATTAAGTTTGAGCAGGTGGTTGAGTCTATTGTCAAGCAAAAATACCAATATTATAAATGATTAAAAAAATAAACAAAAAAATTCCCAATGGTCGCAAAATCATATCAAAAACCCATTAAATTAATTAAATTCTCAACGTATCCATTTCCTTTATACAAACAAAGTAACAAAGGTACATTTATAGCGGTTACAGACGAAAGTGTATTGCAATAAAGTATAGAAAAAAGAACCGGGAGTTTATGATTGATCACCGCCTCAGCGATGTTTTTTGTGTGAAATTAAAAACGCGGACTGGCCATGCGCCGGATTAAAAAGGAATTTCTCTCGACCAATAAGAGGGTAGCTTGAAAAACCTTTTGTTGCTCAATACAAATTTAGAAATTAATTTATTTTCGAACATCGATTTCGCATTAGCTGAATAATAGATGGCAGTTGTTTTTTTATTTGCATTAAATCGTCTTTGAAATTATTATTATTTAAAGTGTTATTTTTTAAAGTATTAAATTCAAATCAATCAATTGACTGTTTCGGATGTGTTTGTTATAAATATTTATTATTCACGATCAAGCAAAAGATAAAACTAGTTATTTCTTTCTTTTCCTTATTTTATTTCTAGTTATAAATTCACTCAGAGTAAATTCAATATAACTGTAGTAAAATCACGTTTTGGTCATGGCTTTACCTATAATTATCATAATATATTAGCCACGTATTATCAATGCGAGGAAGACATGATTTCAACAATTCCAAACAGACAGCAACTCAAATTTCACAATCGATAAACTTACCACCTCACAAATACATTGAAGGAAATGTACAATATAGGTATGTACATCAACTAGGAAACCGCAAATGTACCACAAACGGGTAATTACAGCTTCTCTTATAATATTAACAGTATTCATACCAAATTCATGGGAGAGGAACGTTAGAGAAGGGCTTGGTTAGTGGAGCTTATTAGGGAAATATCATATACATACAGAAACAGATAGATATCGAGATTTGATATATATTTCAATACAAATATTAGGAAGTGGATTTATTGAAAGTTATTTCGGTTTTCATTACAGTGTATGTACAGGTTTAATAACTAACTTTTTAAATCTTTTGAAATTATAGGTGACATTTGAGAATACAGTAAATTTATTTTAGAAGAGCGTTTTTATAATACCCAACTGTAATAATAATTTTCAAAAAATGTCTATGCCTACAAGACAAAAAGCTCGTATTGCATAGTTTATACTAGAACTTCTAAGCAAGACAAGTCACTTCTTCACTTATTCAAATTATGAAATGAAACTATCGCCCAATACCACAAAGGCACCGGTAATAATAACGGCAATTCGTAGCTTTATGAACGATCAAAATTGCACGGGCACGTGTATAAAATACACTTTGCAAAGTAGATTTAAATTTTAATACGGAGCTTTCAGTCGGGGGTTGTAAGTAATGTCTTGACGATAGGAAATTGTGGAAGTGCTTTATCTGAACTTTTTTCTTACTGTGTATGATGAAATATAGGACAGATAAAATTAATTTGATCTGTAGTTGTGAGTGGAATACAAACAACCATATATTGCAATGGTAAAACATGAAATTGAAAGCAAATGGAACAGTACCGAAGTTGTATTTTTAATAAAAGTTAGCCTAGAAATAAAGTATCTAGTAGGATATTTTATGAAAAGCAAAGGATAACAACATTATGGTGCTATATTTTCGTCTTCGTGACTTGATATCGATGAAGTAAATATTGGATCGGTCCCGGTATATCCACAGCAAGCTAGCCCCGTCTGAGACTCAGGTGTCGAGTGCGGCCGATTTCACAAGACAATGCTTAATAATTTCATTTCGCCATTACGGCGGCCATCTTTGCGAGCCGCAGTTAGAGGGCACCCCTCCACGACAATTTGCATTCAAACTCGGACCACGTCGCAGGCCCTAACTGCCACACCACCACCTCCTAACTCTTGAATATATAATTTTGTTGCTTTTATTAACAGCAACTTTGCGTGGGAATCGGCGATAGCCTTCCACAGCAACTGTTTATTGTGGACGGTAACTCGCTAGATTTATTTTATACCTCCACAGACTTTGTCCTGGAGGCCAACTTTACGCGGACCATTTTATATCGCCAATAAAAAAGGCCGATGCATCGGCCCATTAAAATATTTGTTGGATTTATTTGACAGCGTGCTTGTTTTGCTGAAATGTTTATTGGACACGGTTACATTGTTGCTCAAATTAAGCACTCAATAGTAATCATGTGGCTGATTTATAATTTAACTGACGCGTAACTACCATCCTAACGAACGAGGTTCCGAGCATTGCAGTTGCAGACGTTATAAAACTGTAAAAGAAATGAACACACTCGAGATACATTTATTTATGCAAGTCACGAATGTTTTAATGGAATAGGTTCTTTTTAGTATCGTCTCCGATATGCGTGGGAGATTTTAGCATGTTTGAGTAAACTTCAAGAAATTCATATTACGTTAACTCAAAGACGAGCGAGAGCAACTTTTCGTAAGTTAGATGAGGTTACATAACTCAAATGAACATTGATTCGGAAGGAAGTGAAGGAAGGCGGCAATATCGAGCCCCGGCCGAATAAATTGTGGCTCTAATTCTAATGGCGACTTTACGGAGTGCATAATTCCATTCCGTGTTGCCAACTCTTTAGGGGGAGGGAATCGACATTAATGACTTCTAAAAGGTTTCTTGGTGAACTTTTGAAAGCATTCGTAGCTTTGGGAAATGAATTGTTGTACTTCTATTTCCTTGGCCGATTAATGAATTATTGTTAACAATTTTCACGGGAAACAGAGAAAGTTAAGACAATACAGTCAAATGGCCGTGTAATTTAGAGAACAAGTGACACTGTATCAAATCTACGGAATGCGATAATCTAACGGTTGCTAGTTTTCGAATTGAGAGAAAAAATAGTTACACAAATGGATCGAATTCAAGCAAATCTAATTGTTTCGTGACACTATTAGAGTCTACTGGAAATCACTTACAAAATCGTTAAAAAACCATCAGTTGTAAGTTTCTAAGTAAAACAATTACATAAAAATAATTAATTCTTTATTTTGTACTGATTGTCGTGTTCGTTCGTGATTACCAATGTTTAACAACTGCTGTTGAAATCTGTCGCGAATGTTGACCCATGCAGAGAAGTAAGCAAGTAATGTTAGAGTTCCTTATGATGGATAAAAAAACTGGTTTTAAATCTAACATAGTCATTCTTGAGATTGAACTAACTTAATAAAATTGTGTTTAGTATACAATCAATACAATACATATTTTTTAATACAAGCCATAAACTTTTCTAAATAAAATCAAGACAAAAATAATGTTCATGGCTTATAACTTTTTGCTTCAACGTTAATTTCTGAGAATTATTTATTTTCAACTTCAACACGATGATGACAGATCATAAAATATTTACTATCGTAGAGCTAGGAAGGAAAAGCAAACGAGCAGAATTGTGTTTAGCATTATTGATTATGTTATTAACTAGCACGTGGTTTTTGCTTGCCTGACCAAAACTTAGCATTCATTAAAAAAATAAACACAACATAACCAAAAAGAAAAGAAAATTAGCTATAATTTTAAGTTAAATAGTTTAAAAAAGTCACTTAGCAGTGAAACTATGAAAAGAGAGTCGGAATCCTCACTAGCGTTCTGAAAAATCTCAACACCAGAGTTAACCACTCTCACTCAAACTACGTATAAATTTAGAGAGGTGTCGTGAAATCTGTCGTGACGTTTCACCGTCGACTACGATCGAGTGCCATCAATCGCAGTCGAATCGATTCAGTCGCGACTCGCGATGAGTTATTGAATCTATTAACTCGAGAGATTACTGGATTCCGAACACTGAACGTAGACTTGAGACGTTGATAGAACTGCTACATAGGACTCGCACGATTCTGTCACTGTTATAACTACGGCAAACAAATTAATTTTGAATTTGTAATTGTACATAGTTACCATGACTTAATTATACAACGCAGCTCTAGCTCTAAATGGTTCTTACACAGTAAAAGATTTCTACAGTGTTTTCAACAAACCATAGTGGTAGAAATGTAAAATTTTAGAGGGTTTGAAAGGGTTGAGGGTTTTGTGATTTAATTTAGTTGTAATAACCGGCTAGCACTAAATTAAATCATGCCTTACGGGAACTATAATACAGTGATTATTTGTGATTTTTAAAATAGTGCCATATTTACGAAATAGGCCAGTCAGGTAAGGTACATGTTGCGTACATCGGAAAAAAAATAGGTATGCCCATGTTATGTACGCACACTCCATCTTGAACCACTTCTATTGGCTTAGCAGACGCACTGTGTTCAAATAAACCCGTCAATCATAAATTTTTGCTTTTTACAGCCCTGTCTAACCGTTTCCAACTCTGCGCAGTGCGGCGCGAAGCAGACGATTTGTACTAATTATAACGCGCGAACGAGTCTACGAGATTAGCTTTCCATCGCGAGAGATCAGAGAAACCACTCCGGCCCTGGCTAGACATACTGACACCAACTCACTCACAAACAGAAACTAGCAGTAATGGTAATTGAATCTAATGGACTGCGGTGATTAATGAGCGCATAACTTTATAGAGTGTTTGTCTCTGCTATTGGTGTAGGGAGAAATGAATGTAAATAAAGATTCAACACCAGTAATTACAAATTCATAATTACTATGAGTCACGTGTTTTTCGCAAAAAGAAGATCTACATAACCTACGTGTATTGTTTGATATGACTCAAGCCTTTAGACATTAACTAGTAACCGTGACACTTTTATCTGATTAAAAACTACTTCTTATTTCTTAGTACAAAGATCGTGGTTCATATATGAGTTGCATTCCTCCCGCCACTACACGAAGACACGTGTATCGTGCACGTATTGTGAAGGAGTGCAACCAAACACGCTTGGAACAAAGCGAGCGATAGCAGACAAGTGTCAATATCCCTGCACAAGACGCCCCTATATCCGCGCTGCACTTCATTCAACCCACACAATGGCACTTTACCTACTACCGACACTTGTGGGAATGTGGCTGAATGTGGACTCGACCGCATTCAGCCGGCAACCAATCACAAGCCCAGCGCCGATACTCCGTGACGAATCCTCCCGCACCCAAATTAATCGGTCAAACTAAACGCTACTAAAATTAACAACAAAACTAATCATTTAAAAAATACGGCTACCGTACAGTCACAGAACGAACTCGAACCAAATGTACCGTTACTAATTACAATCGAAAAAATTTCGGAATTGAATCCAAACATTTGTCTCCTAACGAATCGTGTCGCGGCGGCTCGCCTCAAAGCGCCGTGATTCGGCAGTTCCGTTCCATTTTCGAATGCTCGCTGCCCATTCGTTCCCTCAGCTACGCCTACCTAATAAATTAGATGCCTCGCGTAGCACACCGCATAGTTACAAACTAATGAAATCTTGAAAAGATCTCAACCCATTTTCTTAACAACTTTTCCGAAAGAGCGACCGCCCTCAAAGATTTTGCCCGGAGAAATAATTCGCTAATAACGCTCGGCGCTCACACGGGTATGTTATGCAACCATAGGAATTTCATTAGATACACACGCGTCTGTTTGTTAAGGAGCTTTCCATTGCTAAAAGTTTCTTGAGGCGGGTATAATTCCTTTGTTTGTCGGGAGGGTGGCGCGCCCGCCTCTCCCACTACGTTTTCTAAGTCATCGGCTCCAATTATGCCCCTTTGTAGGTTTTGATATGTAAATTCACGATTTTATTAAACAAACCGTGATGCCATTCGGGGGCAGCGAGCCGGATTAATAGCTTCTTCAGATTTGTGTAATCGCTTTCTCTTAAGACAACAACTGAGAGGATCGCGAGGGACCTATTACTCGTTTGATGTCTCCGTTCATGGCGCGATACGTCTGCAGTCCCCGACCATTGCGTCCACACCATTGTTTATTCTCATTATTTTCGTATGCGTTCATCTGTTTCTGTAAACATAATCACATTAAACAGTTAATTATCCGATATGTAATAACTCGATAGTAAAATCTCGCTCATAAAAACACAATTCGAGTGATCGCGACAGGAAACGGGCCGACAAATTAATCTGCACATACCAACATAAAGCGGACGTTACGACCGAAACTACCCATTCGATTTAAGCTTAATTTTTACCCCAGCACTATTAATAATTTACATGGGATAACGCCAACGTTTGCGCAATATTACAACGCATAAATTAATAATGTCGCTCGCTTGTTTAACTGCGAATCAGATGAGTTTTATTGACAATTTTGTTGGGAAAGAGCAATTTGCGGGATGACCGCCCGATGACGCCAAGTGGTCACCAAATAGGGGAACGCTCAATGCTCATACGCGTACTGCAATTGTCATTTATGGAAGTACTTAGTAATGTCGATAGTTATGGCAACACATTTCGGTAATGAAAACGGCGAGACGCGAGCTCCGGCCCGCTCTCGGGATCAATTCAATCGCTCGTTACTTTTTTATCGCCCGTTTGAACTCTAAACCGCTTTTTAGCCAGTTAATTACTAGGTCCATAGTAAAACTGTCTATTGATCATGACGAACAAGAAACGAGTGGTTTAAAAGGCTCAGAAAATTTCATAGCAATAAGTTTGCCCAAACAAACAGCTCACTTAAAATAATTGCCGGTTCGGAGCACACGAGTCCGTCGACATTTTCAGCGTAATAATTAACGCAGTAAATTAGCTCGCAGTAGATGCTAATGTTTCCATCAGTGTAACTTGATACCTGCACGAATGTACACAATTGCATTTAGGGGTTGGATTGAGGCGCTGACACACAGACGGCATTATTGTGCAAACAGGGGCTTCCGCTGTGTGGCCCGGCCTTATTGAACTGTCGGCTGCCAATGAGCACGGCAAGCACTGCTTTATCAACTGACTCATTTCCATTTGTGAATATCATGTTGATTTTTACGATGTAGTCATAGTGTACATTTTGCATCAGCAGTTTTAATCGCGCATACAGTACGCAATGTCCAGAGTAAAATTGTTCGTAGTGGGTTCGTAACTTCGTGTTCAAATATGAAATAAACTTATGATTAAAGAAGTCATTTTTCTACAATTACCTACCTATTAATAATATCCATAAATGAGCAAAACACTGTGTCGCATCGAATTAACACAAGCTTTTGTTATCATTCAATTTGATTCGGCCGCTGGCTGTTTTATTATTTTAATGAGCCTCAATTTTCGGGGATAATTGAATGGACGTCGCGTTGCTTTGATTATTATTTCATTCGATACGGCGTATAGGGAGCCGGGCGGTGACCATTACTCATGACGGACTTGCTTCACTTCACTGTATCAATGAAAGTTAAATATAGGTACAATCAAATATGTAACTTACGTAATTATATAGGCCCCAAAAAGTATCTGGGGCCCAGCATGGTATATGAGCCCAAGAGAATTTCACATTTGTATGAATTTGAGGAATCAAACTCCACTGTATTGAGGAATTCGCCGGCAAAGTAGATAGGTATGTGACCCTCTGCTACTTTATTTGTTGCCAAAATAGGTATTTTCGTAAAAATAGCCTATTGGAACCAGTTTATTAAAAATGTCTACTGGCCATTAAAGCATTTGAAATATTTCTAGGTACAGGACGTAACTTATAAGTTAATTCGCCATACTAAAACCTATAGTGCCGCTATGTCGCAGCAGATGTCCTGTCATTGTAATCCTTTCCTTCGCGCAATTATCTTTGAAACACTTGAACAGTTTTGACAAAATTACAACTAGACTAGCCTAGCCGGATAATAAGTATGTCTGATAGTTTTTGTTTTGAAATATTTTAGTTAATCAGCCGTCACATACTAAATTAGCTTAGGCTTTGTAAATTACTCTAATTAATTTTAATCACTTTAAATGAGGTGGATTGCAGTAAATTTCAAAACTTATTTTTATTTATGAGCTATTTTGTCAAGTACTCAACCAGCAATATGGAAAACTTTTATTGGAAAATGAGTGAAAAAGTAGACCGCAGCCTAGCAGTTAAGATCGTGATTAAAGATCGTGATTATTGTCACTCATTTTAATTTTCATTTCAATTAAAGTTTAACTTAATATCTAGTTTAAAAATACCTAGCAAAAACTACAGTAATACAAGATTAAACACATATGTTAAGCGCATTTTTGATTTTATAAACGTGAACTAATATTTTTTACTTGTACAGACCGTTTGTGCCAATTATAATTATTAGAGATATCGAATTGCGATTGCTATTTAGATTTACGATAAAATTATTCAGATCAGTTTGGTATTATAAGTGGCCAATAAGTCTAGACATTGCCGTCAATAGTCATTATTCACGTCCGTATATGTACATCTGGACATTTTTTACTCAGTGCAAAATGTATTTACATATCTAGTATAGAATATTTTGTAGTTAGTCTCACAAGATAGTAATAACTGGGTACAATGCGTAATGTGTGCTTGTTTAATTTATTTCGTTCAAAGAATAGCACCTTGAGAATACTTAGAGCAAAGACAAATAAAGTAAATTTTAATAACTATTACTAATACTAAGATACAATAAAACTTTCAAACTGTCCGTTGATGAGGTATACTGAGCCCTGCACTAGGTATCACAACAACCCTGTGTTGCACCTTACACCAAATTTTACTAAATTCAAACTTAAAACTTTAAATTTACTGTAGATAGTAAATTACTATTAATAACGTAAGCAAAGCAAGAGGAATACAAAACATCCCAGTAAATTAGCATTTTTTCAGGTCCTATAGAAATCACTATGTCCATAGTATGTTCAATAAGTACATATATACACACATACCTATATGTACGTGCAAATAGCCCCAGTGTCCATCTGTGAAGGCACCAGTGCTTGGTTGACCGCAAACCGCGGCACGCGTCCACTCAGACCCACAGATTATGTACTAGTCATGCCGTAACTTACACGATTACCTACTAAAGTTATTTGTCTCGAGTTACTGCTGCTTGCTATGTTAGTGTATAAAGAGGTTAAGGTTTAAAGAATAATTTTAAATATAAATAAAATAAATGTGTATTTCAGGACTTACACACAGCGCCCTCTAGCCATACCAAGCAATAGCTTGCGTCATTTTGATAGCACATTCATATTTTTTTTCTAAATAAATAAAAAAATAACAATCGGTGACTCTATGCGTTATTAGGGTTTGGACAGAATTCTAGACTTGTCATATTTTTGGGCCCCTGGGCAGGTTTGAAAGGTTTTATCACTAGAGTTTACCACCTTGATACGAAAAATAAAATAAACTAATCGCTAAATAAAAATTAACTATCGCGAAAATAAAATGAAGTGTCGCTTACTTAATACTTACGGTAACCTCTTACGGTAATAAATGAAAAAAAAAACTCCTCTTGAATAAACTTTTGTAGGTACAAAACATCCGTTGAGTTAATTATAATTAGAAGTAACTAATGAATTCCTTTTATGTGTTCTAATAAATATATTTAAATAATTATGTGCAGCCGATAAATTGATTGCTTTATTTTTAAACCGATTAGTTTAAGATCTGGGGTAGATTATAAAAGCCTTAATTACATTAAGTTACTGTTGAGTAATTTAAAGTTGGATTTTTTTATTGATAAATTTATTAAATAGATAGTTATTATTTTTGTTAGATGTAGGTTTTTTTTTCCTTTAGTGCTAGTGCTAGTAAAAAAGTAAAGCATGAGTTTATGAAAAATAACATTAAGTTGAGCATAAATATTGTTGATAAAAAAAAGCATATTTATTAATTTGTTTCTGTGTAACCAAGTAACCGCATTTTGACAGTTCTTATAGCGTGACTCAAATACTTTTTCTGTAACACAAATTTTCAGGGCAATTTAATAATAATAATAATAATTTCGTTTATTTACTGTTCAAAACTTAAATGGTAGGCTACAGATTATTAGATTTTGATTGATTAGCGCTTTTAAATTGTTAGTTTGATTTGACAGCTTGAGTTATAAGAGCGCAGTTTTATTTCTCACTTCTATTGAGTTTACAAGATCAAATATTTTAGTAAGTATATAAGCATGATCTATTTAGGAAACTACAAAAGTACAGCTATATATACTACAGATAAATATATTATACATTAAATCTGAAATGGGCCGACTAGATCATTTAAATCCATCTAGAAAAAGTCATCAGCAGCATATTGATGATTATAAATAAACTTTAAAACCCACACTAAGTAGGTATACCTATTCATCATCATCATCATTACAACCCAGTGCTTTATATAGGCAACGACTGACACATTATTGAAAACAACTCATAAATAAGACTGATTAGACTGATACTCAGCAATCAGCATTATACTGACAGTACTGACATCAGCATTCAACTTCAACTTTTTTTAAGACATTAGCATTACTTGACTGGGCCTACCTAATGCCTACTGACTTGTATTTTTTATTTCAATCGTCAGTATTATCTCTAAGCCATGACGTGTGTCACAACCACTGCTACCGAGCTTCCGTTCCCACCTTCAAAGCTTATCTTGTACAAATATGACAAATTAAAGAGAACTCACATCTCATGGCACTGCGATGGATAAATTAAACAATCTTTGGGTCATGTTTAATAAAGATTTTAGACAACAATAGATGAGATTCAGTGTCAGTTTTCATAAATCGATGAAAGGTTCTCTGCATATACTTTAGCTATTTTGTAAACTTTTTAGTGCCCCAAAATGTCATTAATCTTTAGAAAAGGTATACTTATTATGCTTGGCAAAATAAGTAAACTAATAAACGGCATTCTGATAGAAATACTTTCTAACATCATTGTACAGGTTCCTTCAAGTCTAAAATTAAATTGTAAAGGACCAATCATAACCCGGATGTGGAACACAATAGAATGATTCCCACATGCCTCTGACAAAACAAAACAGGGTTTAAACATCGTCTAAACGCTGAAATAACAAACCGATTACGCCATGATCAGTGTTATGGAGCTGTGCAAGTTATAGGCGGAAGAATTTAAAATTTAAACGCTATCTCGTCTCCTAAGCCAGCCACATTAAAAATAAAACAAAGACCTTTGATACTTTTTAAAAGATGAAGACACATTTTTTATATTTTTTTAAGTAGGGTCAAAAATAAGTCAAATTAAAATATATTTTGTATAATAAATATGTATTTACAAGCTTTTGCTGAATTCCAAAGACAAGAAATTCTAAAGGACAGTAATCAAAAGTAATCACCGTCATACCTGTGGATAATTCTAATACTTGAAAATTAGTTTTTTGAAACAAAATATTTAAAACCTCTGTAAAATCATTCAAGAGGCCTTATTTTCGGAAAATCTTTTAATATTGCAGTACTTATCTGACAATTGTTTTTATCATAGATAGCTAAACACCCTTGTTTTTGATTACATACTCTTGACCATGAGTACCTATAGTTACATTGATCCCGCTCGCGCTTATGACTTGTCCATTCCCATGAAAACAGTAGCGCGGCTAGTCTCACTCAGCGATCCAATATTTAATAGTTTTATGATGTATTATCAAAACAAATCCTACCGAGTTACTATGAACTGTTATACGTTTCGGCTGCACTTCGAATCGACGACTCACTCGTCTTGATATTTATAAAAAAATATATTTTTTTTTTACATTTTTTCACTGATATTAAATACTGAAATCTGAGATGTAATAGCGTGATAGGCTTAATTTAAAACCTCTATTTAGACTAAAATAGTGATATTAAAAGAATGTCTTTATATAAATAGTTCAATACTTATTTTTATAATATGAGCGCTGTTTTATGTTAATTGTTCCCAGTTTTTATTTTATTTATCTAAAAACTTAATCACTATAAATACACTTGTACATATGTGAAACTAGTGAATGCAATGATATCATGTAATAGATAGTGAAATTACTGGTACTGCGATACATCACAGTAGTTAATTGGCATAATGGTCCACGGTTATGGCTGGCGAGTTCCATTATACACAATTAGGCCTCATCTCTACTGCCATATCAAATATGCTGAATTAATGACATTAATATACTCTAGCTAATATTTATGTTTACCCAAGGAATATAACATATGCTTCATTTAATTTTTTTCAACTATTTCATGAAGATATTTTTTGTGAGCAACAGAAAACGTGATATGTTTTCCTTTGAAAATCATAATGAGCTTTATTATTTTTAAATGGTTGCAAGTTTTTTACCGAAACTTTTAGAAGTTGTTGTTTCAACAATTTCGAGTTTTATAAATATTTCATGATTAGTTTTGATGTATCATCATCACCTGCATAATACTCATACATATATACAGCTATATTTCTGTAAATTATGACTGATTAAGTAAAATCTAAATATATAAAACGCAAACCACTGGACGGATCGTGCTGAAATTTGGCATGCAGGTAGGTTATGACGTAGGCATCCGTTAAGAAAGGATTTTTGGAAATGTCACTTTTAAAGGGGTGAAATAGTGGATGCAAGTTTTACGTCTTAATGCGAGCGAAACCACGAGCACCCATTAACAACAAAAAGCAAAAATGTACAAATATAAACAAAGAGATTATACACAATTTTTAATACATATATGAAATTGTCTTATTCATCTCACCAAGTATCAAACCGTACTGATCACACTATAACACAGACAGTAGCGGCCGATACAAAAGGACTTAACATATTTGTTCATCATATTTTATTATGAACTTCTGTACAACATCCAGATGTTTGAGTCTGATCAAACAAAAGATTTTTCAAATACACTTACTGTTACTATTATAGTCTTGATTTACAACTAACTTCTTGTTTATGTTAAATTCATACATTTGTTTGGGATTCTTTGAATTTTTATCATTCTATATTTCTTATTATTTATGTCGGTACTTGCTGATATGAGTATGTACATTGCTTTTTTTTTTACAAATTGTTGTACAAATGTTCCAATGGGGTATTTGAAGTGTTCTTAATACAAAATTAAAATGTCCTAATACTAATAATTATTACATATTCATCCAAACCAACCAAAGTAATAGTTAATAATTCATATACATATTTGTACGTTATTTATAGAGCTTAAATTTAATCAGAAACTTCATCATCATCATCATCATCATCCACAGCCCTTGGGATCCTACTACTGGGTATATGCCTCCCTTTGTATGTAATCAGAAACTTACCTAACGCTTATTATAAGATTATTTTAAGCAACACGTTTCACATATAATTAAACTTACATTTTGTTAAAAACGAATTAAAAAAATTAAATACTAACAATAAAATAAAAACTTAAACTACTTCTAAAACTAAAATACTTAATCTAAATTTATCTCATACGCTTATTATAATACATTATGTCCTAATTTAAAATATTATTCCAAAAATATTGACAAAATACGAGTACATCAGTATACTCCTTCTAACCTGAGTCAAGCACTACTTTAATATATGTAATATAATATTTAATAGCGTGTTCATAATTTCGGCTCTGCTGTTTGCTAGCAATAGTTTATTTCCAATCTAGCTGTCGACAGCGTTGATGCTTTTCTAATAACCTGTTTAACAAAATCATAACGTTTATTTTCGTTCGACACTAAGCTATCACATGTCCGGGACTCTATTCTGTTTCAAATCTCCTCTATGTTTTGATTATTTTAACTTTTCAATGAACACGTGAATTGTGAAGATTGAATTGGAGCGGATGTGCGTTTTAAATTTATTTATCTATTCTTTAAATAAGACAATGGTTTCGGAGCATCTGTGTAATAAGTAATATCTCATTAATTTTGATTATAGACTGCAGTGTTATAAATAAACAAAGCAACTACTAGGTATAAATCTTTACTCATCTTCTTGTTAACGCATTCAAATAGAATCTAAATGCAACTGCGTCTATCTTTCAAGTGTCTCTCTAATGGCAGTTGTTGAAAAACAAGCGGCTCTTTTTTACATCCTATACCCTTGTAAGTTAAAGCCGCTGATGGCAAGCCTCACTGTGACTCGGCAATATTACTCGACGGAATTAGAAGAAATTAATTTAGAAACCAACTAACTATGTGTGTCACTCACCAGGTAGCAAACGTTTTTTAAGAAGCATACAAAACGAACGATGGCCATAAAAAATAACAAACGGCGGGAACGGTAGCGAAACTTTTCGATTATTCCATACGCACCGTGTCAATATAAAAATAGAAAACTATTAAATATCAAAATAGGAACTAAATGGTATCGCATCCGATATGGACCCTAAATTTTAATTTGGCAAGATAACTAACTGCTGGCGCCGGTTGTAAAAACATAACAATACTTGCTCGGGTTGCATTTGGCAGCTCGTATTTCATTATCAGAGGCAGGTCAGTTTTGTGACATCAATAGATTTTTCCATTTAAATGGAATGGTATGGGCGTGACTGGGAACGAGCGGTGGTGCGGCGGTGCGGCGGGCAGTGTGGTCACCCGGCCAGAAATTGTATAATTTTACACAACAAAACAATTGAGCAATATAAAGTCCGCGTGAATGTAGCCGCCGCGTCCGAACCATCGGCCGTCAACCATTCACAACAAAACGTGCCAAACGCACGCAGCGAATGTTACACAACCAATTGAAAAGTGCAAAATGAAAAACCACATCAAAGGGAAAATCATTAACGCTCTTCGACTATTTGTTACATTTGATGTTGACGCTCCATTAGTATTTGGTGAGTTCATTTGGATGAAATAAATTTAAACCATATAGCTTTTATGGAGCTCATGCAAAATTCACCAGACATTTCCTCTAATGAAATCCGTAGACAGGTAATAGTCAAAAGGGAATTTCATAGTGGGCTCAGAAATGAAATAAAACGGTAATATGTCGGGAGCTATAATGTCTTACAATAGGGTAAGAACGACAAAGGGATATTGTCAGAAGGATCTCGAATGAGCGATAAAGTTACATTCATTATACTTCCGTCTAGAAAGACTCCATACGTAAAAAGAAAGACTTAAGTACATAATTATTGTGAAAAACACTATGTAGAATTTTATGGCACAGAAAAGAAATTTTATGAGCGTTTTTAATTTCTAATGAAGTAATTAGTTACTTATTAATTGATGACTAGACATTAATTAATTAATTGAATCAATTAGTATGAAAAAAAGTTCGCAGAGTTGATTAAACTGTGGCCTTTGATATAACAGACAAAGAAACAAAGAAGCCGTGTCGAAGGAGGTTCTTACCGAATTAGAAACAAAACGGATTCACGGAGTCTTTCTGAAGATGACGTCTTGTATTCGGCACTCGTCGAGTTTCCTTTGTAATTAAATATTGAAATTAAGAAATGAACAGCCGTTAATTACAAGAGGTTGTCCCTCGGGGGCTGATTATGTAGCCCCAACAGTCGGCGCGATGGGGTTGCTACTGCTACTATTAATATTTCACATTTTAATGTTACCGCTGCAGTTATTGTTACGTTTTGTTTCTCTGCTTTGATCATTATAGGTAAATTTTATGTTAAGTATAATTATTTTATTTAGAAAATATTTGAATCGATCAAGTCTAATTTAAGTCATCATCAGCAGCTGTGCTACCAGATTTCGAAATAAAATTTAAGCGGACAGAACAAATACTTTTGTAAAATTCATCCGTTATTTTAAACGCCTATTCTAATATCTAACATTGATCATATTACGTTAAACACAATTATAGTTTTGTCTCCATAAACATTAATTGAGAACATAATTACAACGGACATTGTAACAAGCCGGTCACAGCGCCGGGAGCACGCCGGCCTACCGACGTAATCGTGTTAGATAAATGAAAATATCAACGACGCATTTTATCAGCAATAAAAAAGAAATAGTGACGTCTCAGCAACTATAAATTCAGTGTTTGGACATTTCAATTACTCGGACCACGTGGCGTGCCGACAATGATGTTCGTGCCAACACCAATAAAATTAGAAAAAAAGCTTCGCAATGAAAAAACGTTCGCTCCGTTTAATATTATGTTTATGATAAATACATCTTTTTTTACCGACAATAGAACATAGTTTGACGAAATGACGAACAAAACAATCGCATGCAAAAAGCGAACAAAAGCGGTGTGATGAAGCGATCACATCTCGAGATGGAATAGTGAGTTGAATACGTTCGGAATGTCTTTATTAACTGTCATCGAATCAAGCAGCTCGGGAGCTGTTTAATACCCTATCAGACAAACGTAATTAGTTTTGTAAATAAAATGCCTCGAGAAATTGAAACGTTGCTGCTACCTGACTGTTGCGGTGACTTGCTACATTAGTTTATGCTGGTACTGGTTCATACACAAGTGGATTATAAACGTTGCCTTTGCATTCTAGAACTTGATAAGTTTTATTTTGACTACATTACGTAGCTATTTAAAACAATAAGTTGGCTGTCACAATTATCAGAAATTACTACAATTATTTATGTGTCTTTTCATGTGAGATTTTTTTAATATCATCCATACTCTTATTTGATGAACTTAGCAGATACCTAATTTATAAAGCAGTGGTTTGCAAATACGAGTAAACGTATCTGAAGATACAAATTAACAGCGCGCACAAAAAGTTAGCGATCGTACATATTATACAGATTATAATTTTTAAGGCCAATAACTTATCTATACGACTGTATCAGGTTTAATTCAAGATTTAATCTGATTCATTCCTATTCGTAATATAAAGCTTTGTATCTTTACGTTTAACTATGAGTGCTTTAGAGTCGAGCTATGACGTATATATATGTACGTACTTGGGTATAGGGATAATATGTAGATGATCAACTTATTTTAATAATTAAGTAACAACAGTTGCAAGGAAGAATACGGAAATAATTAGTTGTTTCATCAGTTTGGCCCCTAGGGCAGGTAACATTAGGACAAGCGACCGTCTCGGGTATAATTGTAAAATAGAATTACGGTCGCTAAACTTTTCCACCCCCGGCATTTTTTATTTAATTTTTATTTTTACGACACAATTAAACGCGGCTTTGCTTTCACTTTTTATTGTTACTGTCTTAGTGCCCTCTAATTTTTGGCTTCAATTACATTTTTCCTCTGTTGTTTTATTAAAACATTGTTTTTAATAGCGGAAGTTTTACGAAGAAGCAGTTGTTGCCTAGATCTCATTTCGTTCGTAGCTGTAGCTTTGTCTAGTTTATGTTAATTGTATTGTACCGTAGTTACTCTTGTAAATTAGAGATGCCGACTTTCAATAATTGTGGTCTCTCTTCTTCCTCAGGTACTTCTCAAGGTGAATAGGTATTATGTATATCTAAGGAAAGAATGCATCGAGCTCCGACCGACCGGAACTCGCTTAGAAAATAGACCAACGATTTTTAACCGAAATCATTTATCATGTTTGCACTGAACCCAAGACAAACTGCTACCGCGTTTTAGTTTACCGTAGATAAGATTAGGCTCGTTTGTTTTACCTTGTCTACCAATGCGCGGGCCATTTTTACGACAGAGCTTCATTGTTTTGTGTAATACCCAGACATGGTGTTTCCGAGGGGTTTGCGTGAGGAGGAAACACTGCCTCAAAGAATTAGTTATATTGTGTCACGCATTACACATGATTCATGACCTCCTTATGAGTCAATTTTATAAAAAATCTCACATCTCCATCTACGTTGGATTCCAGTAGCGTAATTGGGGGCATTACTAAATAGATTAACTGCGTTATAAACCTCATGTGGACAGTCTTATAACGGCGAGTGACACTATATTGACGCTAACGAGTATTAAAATATTCTCCCACTTACTAAAGTGTCTCATTTGAATGAGAAATCATTGTTATAGGGTACACGCATGTCTCTAATGATACTTTCCAATAATTATTTTTTGTTAGCATGTTTTAAAGTGTTTTTAATTCTAATGTAAACATTCCCAACAGTTTTTTGGAGCTGTAAGTTGTATATAATCCAGCATAGAATAGGAAATAGTACACAGATTATGACTATTAGCTTACAATGAGCTGTCAACGCGTCGTTTTTGGACGGTATGCCTTTTTTTAAACAGCAGACGAAGGATGTTTACGCCACGTGAACGCTATGATTTACTGTCAGTAATTATTAGTGAGTGTGAACACGTCCACTAAGAGCAGAGAAAAACTAATACTAATATAATAACAAAGACTCGGCCGTCTAATCTTAGCTCGCCGGCAGTTGATACTGTTTGTGTACTTAATAGCTTCACGTGATGTTTGAAGATCCTGGACTTTTTATTATACACTGATGGGATTAACTTGGGAATATTCCGTCGGGGCGTTTCATCTCGCGCGGAGATCACGTACTAGAAATCATTGTGACTTATCTCTCCTTTGAATGTCCCGCAGAATTTTTCGCTCTATCTTGTACTGAGTTCGTCGATCAGGATTTGTTGTGTTTGCAGAACTATCTATCAAGGGCGTATCTGTCAGTAATATCTGGGGACTCCTTTGTGGATGGTATTTGATCAGTGACACGGCGGTGAGTGATGAATATTGCCACGCAAATATACAAAAAGCAAAACTGTGCGTGGTGTTAGTTTCACAGGGGTAGGCCGGGAAAGGGTAGTAGTTTAGTGGGAGGGATGCGTTGCCATGGTTTGATAGTGGTTCAAGTATTGTGTTCTGATTTTCCTCATAGTTTTGCGAGATTTTATTGTACCAATGAGACATGAAGTTTGGTACGTAATTTGGACCTCTACGGTAACTCTACGCCGACAAAAAGACATCAACGCAAGCCCTTCTCCGCCCTCCTCCATCCAAAAATCATGCTTGTTTACAAAATCTGGAAAACAAATCGAGTCATATTTTTTCTATAAACAAATTAAATAACATCAGTCTAATATCTAAAATGAGCAAGTACTTAATGTGTAAGTGTTAATTGAATATTTTATCACCCCTTACAAAGTCATACCACAAAACAAAAAAGTACCTGAAGAAGCTCGCGTCGATAAAAAACATGGCTGACATTTACTTACGACGCTTTTACTTATTTCACATTTGACCTCCGCGGAATGTGCCTCCTGTACAGTCTTGTGCATAAACTATAAATCGTTCGGTAATAAATCGAACGGTTTTTAATGGCGTTTATCGGTGAGCTTTGCGGTATACAGATTGCGGGTGGAGTCCGCGCAAGGCAACTCGACGCGAGACTGGTGGCAGCACTTTAGACTTTACCCAGTTCAATTTCTTAGAACCAGATTTATCCGTTTGTAAATTTATCTTGTCCGTAGTTTAGTAAGAATGGCGCGGACTTGCCTTATTTAATCTGTGGCACGGCCTAAGTGGCGGCATGGGAGCGGCACGTGCTGCGTTATCTGTACTGAACTCCCTTGACACTCTCAATATTCGATTACACGATTTATTTCTTTGACGATTTTTTTATTCGATTCTATCAATCGATGATTGCGGTTGATGTGTGGGTTGAAAGGGATTGTGTGGGCGATCTAGTTTGATTAGTGTCGTTGATAGAATTTAATTATATAATGTTTCAAGTTAGACTTAACTTGCAAATACATTTGCTCAATTATTTATAATCTGCTACTATTTTTAGTTTATTTTGCGTTTGTCTTTGCTTGCCTGCTTAACATTTTTATTAGATTAACACAAGGAAAGCTGCAGCCCAAAGTGTAACACACTTAATAAGTATTCTAGTTGGAAGACCCTGGGATTGCAGTTACAATCAAATTTTACACAAAAAAAATTAAAAATGCCCATTTTACATGATATTACAATTTTATTTTAATTATCATCAATTACGATTTCCAATCAACTAATTTCCCCACACACCGTAATCCAGTAAACCGCAAACCCCTTTATCAGCGTGTGTCACGTCAAAGAAAAAAGGAGCCACAATCACACCCCAAAAGCGTAACCGAAAACGAGAGCCGCAATCCTAGCTAATGGAGTGTCTCATAATGACGGTTGCTGACATAAAAATAAATAGGCAAGAGTCAGTTTCTGCGTAAGCCGATACTATGATAACAGCATCGCTCCCCCGATAATTGCCGAACTTGGTCGCTCGTGTGAGGATTACGCTCTATGAATGTAATTGATCGCCGGGAAATGTACTCGAGGATTTGTGGCCAACTTCTAGATGGTCGCGGAAATGACCACCGTCAAATGTTTGCAAAATAAGATTTGTAGATCTACATAGTGGGGTGTTGTCGACTCGAGAATCAATAGGTTTCCCAGGAGCAGTCTGTAAGTTTTATTTGAATTTAATGTTACTCATCATTATCACACATAAATAGCTGTTTTTATGTCAAAATATATCAAGTTATGATAGCAATAATGCACAATACAGGCATTGAAAAATTGTTTCAGCTACTATCACCGAATTGTTTCTGGAGTTAACTGAGAAAAATGTAGGTCAATATTAAATTCAAAATAATAGTTACAAGCAATCACACAACTAAACAGGTTTCCTAATCAAAATCTGGCTACACTAAGCCGTAATATAATTAAAATGACGCCAGAGGTAAACTTAGGTCCGGAAGTGCGCAGGCGGCTTAAGGGCAAAGATTTAGGTGACAAAGTTTATTGCGTCCGAGAAATACCGTTGTCTATTACGGCCACATAAATCACGGATGGGAAAACAATAAGCGTGAAATTGTGGAAACTGAGGCGAACTCTGCGGTATTAAATCTTGGGGGAGTGAGATAAATAAAAATAAATCTGGAGCGTCCACCCTCGCGTTAGATTGATTTATTCGATAAGTGTCGTGGAGATAGGTTCTGTAGTCTTGTTTTAATTGTGGTTTGTTTTTTTAGCTAAGCCATACAATAACATAACTATAAAAGCCATTAAATATTAGCAAAGACAATAAAGACACAAATATAGTATCAGACTGGTCGTATCTGTATTAAAATTGTTGACCCATTTTAACCCGAAATATGTAGATAAAAGTATAGTGATCTGCATACCAAATTACGGTTCAACATATCTTATATGAAATGAAAAAAACAAGTAGAGTACTCGTTTTCCACTTTTCTAAAAAGCGTTTATGATTAAATAAATAATATAAGAGATGGTTCCTTGCAATATTTTTTGTTATTAATGGGAAGTGACAACAAATGATTAATTTATTGATTTGACTATGACTTCACATCGTATCCTTAATTGCAATTAAGAACTTATCGCAAATCTTCTGTTTTTATTTTTACACCGTATTTTATTTGCATGCTTCACACCTTGTAGTTACCTCATTTACGATTTCATTTATTAGTCCAACTGTAACAGTTTTAATTGATATTTCCTGTTATTTGAAATAAATTAATCGAAAGGTTATGCATCTGCATTTTCGTAGTTTAACTAAAAACGTAAAGTATGCTGTGTTGATGAATCATATCTGACGTGTACGATAAACTTTGCATCTATGTGTTATATTAATTTGGACAAAATAAGTTTTTTTGCGGTAGTACATTATAATTTAAGTTTTTTTTAAAATAAAATTTAACCGATTAAAAATATACATACTTGAAATCAAAATGGCAAAAATTGGTCAGGATAGCTTTGACCAAATTCCATTTACAAGAGATCTTAATCTTGTGGTTTGAACACAAAATAACTCCTTGATTAGATATAGACTAAGTATATCCCCCCAATCATCATGGCTATCATTGCATACCATAGCAGTTTTATTAAACTACACACAAGCGTTTGCGTAGTTTGTGGATTGATGGCGCTGTGTAATGTTTCAGCATATTTGTTCTCGAAACATTAATTAATTTATTTGTATAATTTAATATCTTCCTTATCTTCGGATAAAACAACGTTTGCATATCTTCCTTAACATAGTATTAGTCCCAATTAGAGTGTTAAGACCCGGCCGACCACCGAAGCGCGCCTCTGGTGTCGGATTGTCCTTGCATTTTTTTTTTATTAGGCCCATTTTATGTGTTATGTGCAACGTCCCTTTAGAGTTTTAAGTTCAAAGCCCCTTTAGAGTGTTAAATGCAATGTCCCTTACGGCAGTAACGTGCTACAATGTCCGCAGCTCCAGACCCGGCCGACCACCGAAGCGCGCGTCTGGCGTCGGACTCTCCCTGGCCGCCACGCAGTTCCCCGGACACCCCTTCAAGAAGCACCGCCTTGAGAACGGAGAGTACTCGCCATATGAGAATGGACATATGAGTGGTGAGTAGCTTTTGTTTTTTAATATGTAAGCAGTCGCTCATAAGATTCGATATTCTGCCATAGATCGGGAGCCGAGCCTATAAATTGGGTTATTATAAAGTTATGACAGTCGCTCTGTGTAAAAACCGGTATTATGCCAGGTCAGGTGTAGAGAAAACCGATACCAGAAATTAGGGACATGGCTTAGAATAAAAACAACGTCATAGATTAATAGTATGAGTGGATGTGGGGCTGGTGAATATTATCACGCTTGTTGTTCAGTGCAGTCAAGAGATATCTTTTTATGTTGAAACTTTGGGATTTTTAAATTCCATATCTTGATAAACGTGGTCTTTGTAGTGGGTAATGAGTATGTACAATTGTACTTTATAATATGTTGTCTGTTAAAGAGAGATTTCATAGGCAAAATTTATATAATAAATAATTAATCGTACAATCATAGACACTCGTTATCACGTAAGTCCTGATGGAAGCAAGCTCTGTGCCGTCCCTAGATACAGATGATATCGGTCGGGTCCGGACAGGCGCCGGATATGAACCTTCGGGAGGCAGTCTCCTCATTTCATATACAAATTACACAAATACAAAATTATCCCAACACAAACGGAGAAAAGGGAATAAAGTGATTAAATAGAGCTCAGCGCAAGACGGCGAGCAATCAATCATTTTGTCGCTTACGACTCTGTTCGTTCTCGCATATCGCTGTCTCGTTTTCACTCACATGTTTCTGGTGTTCTGTCTCGCTCTGGCTCGAAGTGTCGTGCCAGACAAGGGAGCAATTACATTCGTGATCTTGCATAAGCGGTACTTGCTTATCGCGCGCTGCCGCATTTGACTTTGAGTGTAGTTTGTTCGCTTTTTTCCCCAAATTTGCAATTCGAAACACTCTCATGAGTGAAACGAGCGCTCGTTGCGTTTTTATTGCGAATTTCTTTGTTTCTGAACAGATATGTAATTATACCTTTACTCGACTGTTTCGAGAGTCGTTAGTTTGTTTTGTTATGATTCCTGTCACTGCTCACTCGGAATTATACTTGTCGTTTTGTAGTTGTCTATGCTTAGATGGTTTTAATTATAACACAATTAGTGGGAAGATGGATGGTTCTCGAAAGGGGTCTGAGAGTTGAATGTTTCGATCAGTGTGGTATTTAACGTAGGTATAGACATTATACTCATCCATGATTTACGCCATGCAATCATTAAGACCTTAAACTTTAGTTCCGATAATACAAATCGATTTTATTATGTAAATATCCATTCTAAGCAAACAATGTGTCTATAAATATATTTACCTACAACATGAAACATGCCAAAATAGCATTCCCAGCCCATTATTATTTTCTACCAATTTTCCGCTGTGATAATAATTTAAGCCCATCATAATTAATTCGTGAACGTATCAAGTTTCTGTGTTCCGAATCTGTACGGGCTCCGCGCTAAGCCAATATTATTTTGACGAGTCGTTGACAGTGGTTTACAGTTGATGAAACAAACACACACATCAACATACATCTTGGGAGGCACGCACACAGACATAGGTATAGTAATGTGTGCACGGCACACATGCAAGCCGATGGTGTGAGTGTGTGTGTGAGTAAGGAGGCGGGTGGCCTATTTTCACCCCGTGAAATAATAGGATACGAAAACATCGGAGCCAGAATATAATCCTCCTGCGAAGGCTGAACGGAATGGAAACACGAATATGAAATGCGTGAAAGGGACATCCCTTTCACGCATTTCATATTCACGCACGTGGGCCGACACATGTCGGCCCACGGGTGGAAGGGCTGTCGACCGATGTTTATCTTGATTTGTCAAATCTGAATATTTGATTTAAAGTTTATCACTGAAGTAAAGAATTATTTGGAAATCCAAATCTAATGCATTAACTAACCAATAGGTTTTTTTATAAGGGAGTACAAAATGATGAGATTTTAGAAAATAGCTTTACACTCGGTTATGCCTTTCACTAATTCAACTAGTAATGTAACTAGTAAATCAATTTTTTACATTGACATTAATGTATTTTGCTTACTAATGATAAAAGAATAATTTTACGTGCAGAGCATGCGTTTGTGGGTACAAACGCATGCTCTGAAAGCGAATTAATGTTATTCTTCCGTTACCATAAATGTACCGCCAACCCTAATCCACCGAAAACTGGTATGAAAATGATGTGTTGATAATAATTAAAGGTTCGGTGCGGTGTCGCTGCGCCTCTACAGCGGGGGATAATGTAAGGCATTATAACATTACTCGGGTATAAAGCGGCGTAAAGCTTACCATACTGATTGAATTCTGCGACTGAAATTAAGTAAGGATTTGCCTGTTTGCCTTACGGATGGGGCGGATTTGAGATATTTGAGATCCTGCCAGCGTTTTTGTTGTGCATTTGTCTGAATACCAGCTTGAATTTAAATTATCGACATACAAAAATCAAATGAAAATTACGGATAAAGTAGGTTTTCGTTTCGTTTGAATTCACTATTTTATAGCTGAAGTGGTAACTTCTAAATAACCAATCTGGCAGAGATCAATTGTTAAAAAACATTCGTCATCATCATCATGCCAGCCCGTGTTCACGCACTGCTGCGTATAGGCCTCCTCTCCAACGTGCCACATAGTACCTACGGTCTCTAGCCTGTCTGATCCAATAAAAACAATAAAATATTTATTTTTACATGGTTTACGCTTGACTATAGTCTGCCTGATGCTAAGCATATTTAATACATAGATTGCAAAGTATTTTTTCTAGTTCGTTACTATGTACAAATTAATCCAATTGAAATGTACACTGTCCTAAACGCAAAGTAACCGATACGACAATGGACAGGTTATACACGAATCAAGCAATAAAAGTTAATATTCTAATTAGAGCTCAAGATTCTTTTTTAATTAGCGTTTTATATCTACAAAGTTACTAACAAGCTTCAAGCATCGTGCTTATAAAAACGTAGACGCCACAAACAGACTGATTATCTGAGCCATGTTTTTGCTTCGCATTACATTTATCGGTTTGTAAAAACAATCGTATATGCAGCAGCACTGGTGTGCGTTTTTTATCGTTTCCGTATGTGTAGAAAAAGGTTTGATGCACGATGGTCATAGATCATATTATTTAGAGAGCCATATCTGTCTATTTAATTACAAATGCAATATAGCATTGTAAACACAATATTGTACATTATCTATCGTCCTTACAAATCTTTCTGTCATAATGATATGTGCGTTTAAATTAACATTAATTTCTATCAAACATTCTTAGCGACGGACAAATCAACACACAGATGTGTCACGTGCTTCTTGCAACTGACCTGTCACGTAGACTTTTGGATATATGTGTGTTATTGGTAATACATACGTTGACGTATGTGTGTCAGTATGGTTTCGCCGTAATGAGATGTTTAATTTTAGTGATGTCGTTGACAGTCGAGGTCCGCAATCATGGCGCTTTCTTACAGTCCGCAACAACGTTTATAATTTTAATGGTTAAAACATCAACTGGCAATTGCGAGTAATCAAACAAATTGCCGTAATGCCGTATATGGCAATCGTAATAATAAACGCAGTGGCAAATTATTAAACGCCGCTGCCAAGCACGACGAGACAAAATGCGTGCATTTTGGCGTCTAAATTGTAAAACTTAAACATAGTAAACAGTCCTTCTTATCAATCTAATATGACCTAGTAATCCAGAAATTGCAATAGAGTAAACTCTTAACACATACGCCATATATGTATAAACGCGCATGGAATGACATAGGTAATGTTTGTTTTCGATTACTTACATATAAATAATATCGGTCTAACATAAACATGCACTGTGTCAATTGTTAACTAAACATGTAAACTTAAATACAGAAAAAAAATAACTAAATAATTCCAAAACACACATGTCATATTATATATAATAGCTGCATACAAACTCAAAATATAATTCAACCGACTGTAATTATCACTTCGTTCCCATATTAACATTTAATTCAATATTCAGTTACAGCTAATAAATTAGTTTAACTTGTGACTCCAACTGTACTTCCCACCTGCGTATTGAGGCGAGCATTGTAAACTCAGACTGTATAATCCAGGGACACCTACATATTCACAGAATTATTTACAAATCTAGAAGTAATACGATCTATCCATCCATGAAGCAATTGAGATGCCGCAACCAGTATACAGATATAAATGTATTTTTTTTTACATTTTTGTATTGTAGCAAAACCACTTAGGCGCAAAAGATAATGATGCAAAAAACCTAAACGTATGTTGTAGTACCTTTGTTTTAGACCCAGTTCCTATTTGAATACGCGTTTACTTCTTGTTGTTATATTTTATATTTTGTTGTTGTATTTATACATAGGTACTCATTTCTAGCGTTGCTTTTAGAAATCGTACCTACAAAGTGTCTATGTAACTGTCAATAAAAAATATCTAAAAGAAAGAAGTTTCACATGTATTCATTTAGAATATCTGTGTCGGAATATTTAGCCATAATTAGGCGTCTATATGGAATGATACCGTTGTAACGACCATTCCGGATCACTTATCGATACCGATATTTTAAATTGATAAATCGATTAACCACTTTCAACTCGACTCGGTTGAGTTAAGTAATTCGCAATTTTAAATAACCGTAATTGGATGTTGAAATTGCGTGCGGTTCCTGAAGATGATATATCATACTGTCAATACTGTCATTTGTATTGTTTCTAATCATAGGTTAGTGGTAAAGCCTTTGGAGTTCTAGCCATTAATTTAAAAAAATACTCTCACATATACCATAGAATAAGTAGTATAGCTATCTATATTTATCTCAATTCATATAATAAAGCTAACGAGAGTCAAATTCTGTACATAGAAGATATAAATCTAGAGTCAAATCTAGAGTTAATAGGTATCTTCTAGGTAAACGTGTTACACCCTAGGCTGCAGCAATGCTTAACATCAGGCAGGCTGTAGTCAAAAGTAAACCTATACCAAGTAAAAAAAAAAAAAAAAAAAATGAGAATACTTTAAATCGATAACAGAACACGTTTCAGCAGATTTTGGTATGCAGTAGGTTAGGATGAGGTCCGGGGGCTAGTTTTATTACGATTCAACGTTTGCGATGACGTTACTAGCCTTTAAGTTATTTTCACTTGTGTGACACTAACAACATTGATCCAGTGTTGTCCAATAAATTAAATTTTGAATTTGAATTTATACCAAAAAATACGAATGAACCTTTAGTTATAAATAAATACAAGCCTTCTTTGTAATATATACTTATATATTAATGATTAATTCTACAAAGAAGACTTGATTTATCATTATTATACGTATAATTATAAACTTACCTATGGTGTTGGGTTTCTATTGAATTATACAGAAATGTGCGTTGGAATTCCGGAATGCGTTTTAACCCAATTCACGCACAGGTATTGCGATGTAGGTATTTTCTTCACTCATACTCGTATATTGCAGATATTTAGGATTTCGAGCATTTGATTCGCGAAAATTATTCAAACTATGTGTCGCGTATATATTTGTCTTTGAGCGAAATGTAATATAAGGCCAGGAGTTAAATCGTATGCTACGAATTTTGCATAAGAATTTCGAACTTTAGTGTCGAAAGTAAAGTATGGCTAAGGTACTTTTACGACGGTATGATTACTTTGGCTTTAGGTTTTGCTTTTTATTGTCTTCATAGAACAGTAGCTATTTCTATTCTATCGCAATATACATGTCAAGTCAGTTTATTTATAAAAAGTCACAAAGTAGAGTTCAATTTCTCGCACGTGTAATAAACGATTGCCTCGAGACAATTTCCATACACAGCTTCTAAATGTACAATTCCCATAGTTTTTTTATGAACACAGACAATATATCTCATAAACATCAAAGTACTAAGCTATACTCTAATACATACTATTCTGTCAACTACACATATGTCTAACATGGACCAATCATCATCCAGTTTTATCACAAGGCCATAGTAACTTTATTCATCATAACAATATTTCAAGACACAAAGGTTATCAATTAATTTATTAGATAGATAGATAATCCTTCACTGTACCTACTTATTTAGTTAGATATCTGAATCGGACATATCCTTAGGAAATCCATGTGTAAAATAAGTAAAATATTTGAGGTTAATCAGGCGTCCGTTAGTTGTGAGGTCTAAAGAACAACGGCGCTTACAATTAAAACATGGTTTTACAACCCACTTATGACATTGCTTATGCTCACACCTTTAACTCATCATGGTGGATTCACCTCTTTTTTGCCCGAGGGAAAGGCATTGCGGGGAATTTCTTTTAATTGGCAATAATGTTCTGACGGCCTCCGTTTGTCGCTTGCGCCCGCGCAGAATTCTACAGATAATTGAAATGTGTGAAATTAAATTATGTCCGTTGCGAACTAAAGATTAACTGTTCGTTAAAATGTTCGGCCTACTGTGCTGCGTCAATTATGTTTATTTAGTAGTTTTATTTATAAGCTGAAGTTGCCTTTAGTTTATCCACCGTAAATAATGTTGGTACATTATACTTATTTCATTTTTAAATGAAACGATGACCAGGATTAAAAATGAAATAATAAAAATGTGCGTGGCCAAAAGAGTGGGGCCAACTCTGGCGTCGGAGTTTTCAAACCACCCGAAGGGGTCTCTGACATGTCTTAACCAAACTGTGACAGATAAAATCTTATTTATTATTTATTACTGTCGTAAAATTTCGATTGACACAACAGCACTATCAAATATCGAATGCATTTCATACAAAACTGTAATTGCAAGTTAATTTCTCTGATTTATAAGCAGTAAATGGTCGAGTTCGTAAGTTTTTGCCCGCAGCGTTCAAGACGGATTGTCGATCAATCGGTACGACTCAAATTACACGTTCTTTCTTCCGTAACTGGGTTTTTAGTTTGTTATTAAATCGATGACACGTAATAATGGATAAAGCAAAACGTTTTTACATCTGTTTTTATTTAAGTTTTATTTAAATTGACAGTGTTTTTTATGTCTGTATTCATATTTGAAGCGTTTTTGTTAAGTATAATTTGGACAGCTTTAGAAAATGTTTATATTGAAAGCAGTACTGCTTATTGAGTAGCATTGTCGTATATTGTCTTCAAATTTTGAAATTTTCCTAATAAAATACTGGTACTTGTAAAACAAAATAAATCCTACCAATACCTTTAACACCACCACCATAGTACCATCTTGATTCAGGAGTGCTAATCATATATTGTCTTTTTTTTTAGCTCTAAATTGTGTAAAGTCATGTAAGGCAATAAGTAGCCGAAATGATGTCGAGTAGGTACTACCAGATAAAAAACGTGATTGGTAACATTTTATCATTGCATTGAAAAGCAACATCTGCCAAAACCACCGGCAGATAATCTTCCTTTTGTGAAACGTTATTAATAAAAATATGGACCGATATTCCATCTTTGATACTCAATATTACAATGGCATGTATTCTTTTGAAATATTCACGGATGAGTTACTTTTTATTGAAACGCGATTCAAATCAAAAGTAAAGCTAGCTTAGAGTTGTAGCAATATTGTGTAGGTATCATTTTAGTATAGTCATGGTCCAAATTGGAACTTTCCGTTTCTAAAGAATAACGAGGATTGAATGTTTGAATGAACAAATAAATTTAGAGATGTAGGTACCTATTATTTTTATTTAAATATTATTTTATCAGTATTACACGTTTTGTATTCAGAAAGAAGAGTTATTAGTAAGCCTTGTTTTCCTTATTGTGACTCACTAAACAGTGTACAACATTTGTTTCCACCAGTAAAATATCAAAGATTTACAATATAAAGTAAAAATAATTATGTATAATTTTTCTCCGCACATTCCCACACATTCACATTTATGTGCACACGTTCAGTGGGAACCTAGTCCGGTCCATTTACGAGTAATTAAGCCTGACCCTCTTTCACACTTGGGGGAAAACTTTTATTTGGTCCGGGAAAATGGCCGTTTAACGCGTGTCCTATTGGCTGTCGCGTTAAGATTTCCCGGGAAATGGGATCTTGATTAATGTTATGTTATTTGTATTAAGTGCAAATTTGGGTTATACGTTGTTGAAGGAAACTAATAAATATGATTGTAAATATAGTGAGATTATTTAAACGAAGAGAACAGGGTCAATGATTAATGAAAATTTAATACTAGTGTTGCCACCCAAAATCATTAACAACAATATAACAGATCTTAGTGTGTGTATTCAGGTTTCATAAATCATTATACCAAATTTCGTCCAATTGTAGTTAGTGCTTATGCTTAGAGTAAAAGATAGTAGACACACGTAACTTACACGACCTACTTCAATCTCAATTAGGTACACTAGTGCTAATTGCTACTGCAAGGCAAAGTAAAAGAAACCAATTAGAGTAATCTAACGATTGCCTGACCATACTATACTGCAACATTGTACAATATGTATGTATGTACTTATGTACAGAAGTCATTATTCAAACGATTTTCACATGCGTCCTGACTAGGTACTACAAATTATTCGATGTCAATATACATAGGTACACATAGTACAAAATACTTGAGTTTTGTAATATTCAGGACATCATAGTTTAATCCTTTAACTACCATAGTGTAATGAAAACGAAATGTCAGTCGTTGACTACTGGACTACTAGGTACTATACATACATACTACTGGACGTAGGTAATCAGTTATAATTTCAAAAGTTTATTAGTAAGATTGTCTACCACATCACAAGACGCGGTCTCAAACATGGCAACATTATTATGTTGCCTA
This sequence comes from Macaria liturata, assembly GCA_964023185.1. Lineage (NCBI taxonomy): Eukaryota > Metazoa > Arthropoda > Insecta > Lepidoptera > Geometridae > Macaria > Macaria liturata. The sequence continues at coordinate 5,235,714 of OZ026820.1, read as the reverse complement.
AGCATAAACGTCGCATCCAAGTCGCTATAACTTCTCAAATTGCGTTCGCCAGTAAGGGAGTAGGATTAGCGCGTGCTAGGGCAAATATTTTATTACAGTCCAAATCTCCAGCCCTCAACGTTTTATTGTTCATAAGGCTCGTCCGGGCCAAATGAAAGAGTTTATGGCGAAGACATAAGTCTGTCGGTGTTGCCGCTGTGCTAAAACTAATCCTGTTTAGTGGAAACTATACGTTTGTGTTTGGTTGGAAATAAGTGGACTTGTTACTGTAAAATAAATTTTTCCTTTTATATTTAAAATGCTAAAGTATTGTTTTTAAATTAATTAAACACGTAATTGTACTTGTGTTGTTGATTTGTTTATACTACATTTTTTGGAGCACCAAGATCTTTAATTTTCGCAACATTTATTTTTGCCATTAATTCACCGAGATAGTGCAGCTATTACTAATGGAATTATTCCGTACGCTTGCAATAAAAAGTGCGAACTAAAACATGACATTTCGATTCCCTCCCCTGGCAACCCCGGCTAGTCAGTGTTGACTCACTCTGTTGACCGTCCACATTTCGTTGGCGATCGTGTATTGTTATTGATTGTACGGCGCGTGACTTGTGTCGACGATTGTACCTCTCTGATAACTACTTCCTTTTGTTAGACGACGTATTACGCAATCTTGGAAACTGCCCACTTCTTGCAGTGTTTGTTGTGCGAGCGATATTCATCTTGTAGTTTACTTTGACGAGGTGTTTCTTTCAACAAGTGAAGGTATCGTAAAACATGAAACTTGTATTGCAGTACTTGCTTCTTTTAGTATGTGAGATATGTAATGCTCAAGATTATATTATATTGGTGAGATGAAATTGAAAAATTTGGGTATTTGTAAAGTAAAAATATACTTATCCATTTTATAAATTGGGGGTAGGTATGCTGTGACAACACAGAAGACAGATTTATCGACAGTTTTATAGCAGCAGTAAAATGTACATAAAATTTATAACTGCTAATAATATTAACTACAATTATTATTATTGTTGACCTGATGATTAATTTAGCAATAAGAATGTCACTCTTAAAATCACTGTACAAAAATAAGTTCTCATAAGACGATATGTTTTATTAAAATTATTTAACTGATTCCATAGGTACACATACATCTTTGATTCTGCTGTGCAATAAAGTATATCTCCAAAATGTGGCTTCCCGTTATCCAGCCTGGCAGTTTGCCATTCGTATGCTGACCGTGCAATTATGTATTTATTGTAAACGCTAAGATTGCCGGCTCGCTGTAATTTTCTTTTAATTCGACTTGTTTTGTATCATTTTCGAGTTCCTTCGTTTTGCACGAGCGCAAGATTTGTTGTTCGCAATGACAACCTTTGAGCTGAAGGTTTCATTTCTCACACAAGCAAATGATGACACCTGATTCGCCTAAAACTTGTTTGAATTTGTGCATAAAAAAATAACGTTCAATTTATTGAGTTTTGTTTATAAACGTTTTGTGAACGCTTCCTCATAAAAATAGTAGAAACAATCACGAATACATTGTTATAGTTTTCGTTTTCAGTTTTATCGATAAGTAAATACTAAATACATAAATATCAGACTCTTATACTGCAAACGATCGAAGCATCCAAAATGTACTAAAAGTCAGCCATAATCACAATCCTACATTGTATTGCATTTACTATCCAGTATTTATCCAAGGCTTAATGCGTCTAATAATTTATTCCTTTCAAGTGATTTACAGACCATTACAGTAATGTTTAAGGTTTCCAGTAAAACCACCGGAGTTATAAAGTCTAGGGTACGTTTACGATAGATATTTCCTACTTTACGACACCAACTACACTTTAATAAAGCAACACCTTTTATTTTATTTGCAACATTGTGTATGTATGAACTTGCACAACGTTTTTGATGATTGCATACCAAGTATGTATACCTACGGTACTGGCCAAAATCTAGTTTTGAATTTATTGCTTATAAAAATGCTGTCATTCCAATTAGTTTTCTATTGCACTTACACAGAGGTATGTGAAGAAAAAGCACCAATGCAAAGATAAACAAGGGAAGTTAAATTTAAAATAAAAACCAGGTAAACGTAATGACAAAGAATACTTTTTATTTGGCTTACCTACATTGTAAATGGAAATCATTTTTATGGTCAACCATTTTATGCGTTGCCTCTTTAATTATTTTGCAATCAACCAACAATAAAATCTGTCAGTTTTAATTACATACAACATTTTACTATCGCTATTCTGCCTTTTTTTATATTGTACGAACAAAGTAATTTAAATAATTTTATCTATATTAGTATATCAGAACAATATATTTTTAAGGGAATTGATATTTAAAACTAAAATAAGTCAAAACAAACAGCGAATGGTCAAGCCTCGGTGTTAGCTTTTTTTGTGACCATAAAAAAGTCCCTAAAGTTTTGCGGTTATGATTATCCGTATCCCAACCTCCTTTAAACACATAAGTGATATAATTGAGGTCTCGATTCTATCGATTCTAATTCGAAATAATGGCCAGTAATTTGATACGACCATTTGTCGAGGACAGTCGATATTCGATCAATAAATCGATGAAAATCGACATAATAGCGGTTCGGAATCGACGTTTCATTTCTTTAAATGCCCTGATCAGTGGATTCACTTTAATAATAGTCATAATGGTAAACGATGAGCATTTTCGTCGGTTATGATTATCTTAGGTGATTTTGTGTTGTTTGGAGTTTTTACTTTTTAACAATTCTTTTGGAATCTACCTATTTATATCAACACATCTCTTCATTGTCTACTATCGTTCTTATTAACAGTCTTGAAAAATATTCTTGTTTCATCTCTATGGTTTGTAAAGACAGAATTGACTTTTAACATTCTCTCAGGTTGTTTTTATTACTGGCGGTTTATAGCCTTCCAGAACAAAGTGTGCTTAATTAGAAAGAGATGGTGGTACAGATGATGTGCGTAAGAATGAGATGGCAAAAAGGGTTGTTTTAACCGCAGGTTATTACGAGATTTAACACGTATTTAGTTAATTAGTAAGTGCGGTTGACCAGCGAGGGACCGACGGGGATTTGTAAATATGCTTTGGTTTTGTAACCCAATTGTGGTCGGCCGTCTTTTATATAGGTGTGTGTGGTCTAATTGTTTGCTTGTTAGAGGTTTATTCTTATTAGAGCCCTGCTACTTACTTACAATGGGAATGTTGTATTGAGTTGCTACCTCTTTTCTTCTGAAATGTGATGAATGACAGTAAAGATATGTATGTGATCTTTTTCAAATGTTTCCATTAAGTTTGCAATCAAAGCATGTTTGGCATTATTTTAAGACAAAGCTAGTAAATATATTGTTTAAATTTGTCCAATAAATTGGGTCCACATCAGAAACCCTCCCACAGAAGTTTCCACCAAAACATACAAATATGAAAACAATAGTTTGCAAAGGGATATTTACCTCTCAAAATCCGGAATAATTAATTATCACAAATACAAATATAAAGCATGGTATGGGCGAAAAGATAACCGCGTTGGTAAACCGAGTAAATAGACCCAAACAATTAATTCAGGGTCCATTGGTCATAATGTTTGTTTGTCTGTAACTTTGAACGTAGCTAGGGCGTGAATGTATAAACTCATTATTTCTCAGAAACTTTGATAAATTACCTACACGTAGATATGAAATATATGTCTGAAAGTATAATAAAATGGAGTTAGAATACTTGGCAACCGATCGAAATTGTTGACTGTCAAAAGTAGAAATTAAATCAAAAGTAGCCATAATATTTTATCATGATTGCAAGAAAAACTTCATATGACAAATTTATGTGACCAAATAATATCTAGTTTTTAATTTTCTGTAATAATTGAAAACAAAAACAGGTTCAATAGAAAACTGTATTAGAACCAAAAGGACATAACAATGTGCCATCAACATTGTACATCGTAACGAGATTGTTTGTTCTGTTCGGATCAAAGGGTTATAAGATTCCATAATAATTAAAATTCGGCCATTACGCACCGCCTCACATACCTGTGCCCTTAATCGCGAAACAAAACGAACAATATTTAATATTCAGCAATCCCGAAATCCTTTGTAAAACGCTGCCACAATGGAAAAGGGTACTTTCCTTTAACGGTTGGACCGTTAATTCGTGTTTAATTCGACACCTTGTTAATTGTTTTCGACGCCCCAGTCGGTTTGGTGACCTCTGCAGGGAGACAGGTCAGGGCCAGTCTCCTCCGATACCCCCAGCACCCCCAACACCCCCCAGGGGGTCATTTTAAGAATATTTGCCCAACACCCCCTCCTATGTTTACATGGGCTGTTTGTGGTACCCAGAAAACAATAGTCTCGAAATTCATTGCTCATTTTATTATTGTTGATACACCGTTTTACGAGCGATTCGATTATTGGAACGGGTAATTAAATGATAATACTGGGTATTCATTGGATTTTACCTAGCAACGGTGTACTTTTGAGGCATTCTAATGTTGGGTAAAGACGGGAAACAAATTTGGACGGGGACCAGCAATATTACAAGCCGCGGTTTGGACAACCCTGCATAAAATAGTTGCCAACATTTACTTTTCATGGATAGTCATCAATGATTACTTACATATCTCCGTTATCTAGTACCGACACAAGCGTTTGCTTAGTGTGGGGCTAGATGGCGATGTGTGCAATGTCCCAGAATATTTATTTATTTATTTATATCTTTATAGTGTCTCAATAAACCAGTGACTGAACCTCAACCTTTATTCTTGCAGAGATGGCTCGCATGGAGAAGTCCCCGCTGCTAGCCAACGGCTACAACGCTCCTCCCACGCACCTCGGGCCTATGGGCTTCATGCACCAGCACGCCCTCATGTCACCAGGGATGCCCCACCACGGGGTCCCGCGCCCTGACGGCTCCATCATCAAGGGACAACCCATGCATAACATGGAGGCACTTGCAAGGTATGTATTGTTCTGGTTTTAGTAGTAGGTAGTAACTATTACGTCGCTTCAGATGTTCGTTCAACTACAATGCCTGCTATGTACAAAAAAAAAGCATTTCTGATCACAGAGTAATGAACACGGTCTTAGATGATGATGGTAAAGATAATGCTAGTTTTGTTCTAGCAAGTTATGCCTAACTTGAACAAGCTCGTGATAAATTTAATGTTGTTTTGCTTATCAAAGTTAAAATTGTGCATCTACAACTACCGACCGACCATTAGAGGTTGCAATGTTTTTTTAATAACTATGATTTTTGATACAAAAAGATATGTTTTAATTTTGATAATACGATCTACTATCTCAATCAAAAAGCTGAAGTATTTGTGGCTGTTACCACAGATGCGTCGCTACACGCGTCAAGTTAGATTTAGGGTGTCCAAAACGTTTTGTGGTTTTCAACTACCTGATGTCCCGAAATACGTCCTTTACGACCAAATATGCGTTTGTTCCCCATCCCATAGACCGTTTATGGACAGGACATACATGCGGCCATTCACTATTTTACATACATATACATAGTTGTCATAAAATTTCCTCGATTTTACCGGACGTGATACTATTTTAGTTTTATTGAATGAGTGGTAAACTGACGTTGTAATTTATGTGCGGGAATTGTTTACGAAATAATTCGAACTGGTCGATTATAATACCAAAACAACACAATTTTCGGTATCCGCTTGTAATAAATACTGCCCTTAAATTATCATAGTTAGTCGTTAATGCATTGCCCACAGGATGTAGGGAATTAAGGCAGATCTAATAAGATATTTGATTTGGGAAACTATGAATATAAATAGGAACTGACTTGGGAAATAGTAACCTGAAATTATACTAGTTATATAAATTTAACTATGAGAGATATTTAAATATGATGATAAAAATTTAATGTAGGCTTGTAAGTTCTTAATTGTAGGAAGTACCTACCAAAAAACTAACATAATAAGTAGGTACTGTCCACAAATTAAATTAAAATCAACACGGCCAGTTAAGTATAAGTAGGTAGCGGTAAGCAAATCAGTAAGAAGATCAGCGGCTTAGTTAAATAAGTTCACGAAAAGAAACCTGTAAGCAGGTCAGACGACAAGTGGTGTAGGTTAAGTTGTCAGGCGTCTATGGAAACATAATCCAATAAGAAAAGTACAAACACTGAATGCCCTCACTTCCGTTCCGAAGACCCACAACTTGCCTCCCTTACTTGTGACAGAGATGAAATTAGACAGAGACTACTAACTACATGTCTGTTACACTACATTTTATTTCTATTTAAAATTCGAGGTGCCAAAAAGTAGGCATAAGAATCTATCTATAACATCCGTATTAACTGACTAATCATCAGGCAGATATTTAGGTATCCATTTATTTATAAAACTTAAATTGAGCTTTACAAAGTTCAATACGCTTAAAATAGTAACATACAGCATACCAATAAATATGATGTAAATGAAACAAGTGTATATCTTAGGCATAGGTCTCACTGAAGAGCACCGCGATAGGATTATGATATTGAACAGGCGCGCGGCGTGCTACCGCTGATTCACTGACGATGTGCTCCGCAAACGTGTTAGTATCACCGCGGATATACCTATGTGGGGCGGAATTTATTCGCCATAGTGACGCGTCAATTAGGTTAGTTGTTACTTTAGAGAGACTTATACCTTCTACCCCAGTGTCTTACTGCCTCACGAAACTTGACACATGTGAGTGTCTCAATCAATACGGATCATATTGGACAATTTCCAGTAGGAATGGAGTGATATTGCGAGTCTTATTTGGCTTCTGAACATTTTTTAATAAAAAAGTTTTAAATTTCAAACTTAATAGAAAATAATAGGCAATTGTGATGTTTTTTGTCAAGCACGCGGCTTGCTCAGACAAGTAAAGGAATAATAGAATTTATTTTTGTGAAAAACGACCAGATAATAAATTAACACATTAGCAATACTGTATGGTTACTACTTCTTTATTTCTTGCTGTAACTTACATTTAGCGCTTTGTTAGCCGTAAATTATGTATTATATTAGCCGACTATGCTAACTACCTAATAGATATTCATGAATTATCAATTTTATTATTATAATTATATAATTATCAATACACGTATGTGAGGGTAATATGAACGGTCTATATGAACCTATTATAGTCTCATGTCTAACTAATCAATGCCATATTGATATAACAATGATACTTAATACAATAAATAAAACAATAACAATTTCAAGTGTCTGTTTAACCCTTCAATGTAACTCGAAGACAGACCCCTAAAAATGTCGAAGGAAAGTTTAATGGAAAACAAAGAGGCAAAGTAATCGAGAAACAATTTCAACGATCACGCATGAGTTGTTACGACACAAATATAAGCGATTGTTTTAAAAACATAATTAATTTCTTCGACCCCTCGTCCGCTCTAACGGAACATTTAATATTGAGTACTCATAATTATTCCTTTGAATCAAACCCTTTTTTATTGTGAAACTTTTCTTTGAGAACTCTTAAAGAGTTTTTGACGATATTTGCCACGTCTTCGTCTTTTATATTGATAAAAAGAGTAAAAGTCCATTATCATCTTCATTTTTAAGTTTGTTTCATTATTTCTGTACTGTTTTCTATTTTCTTATTTTTATTTCTTTGTCTGCAGATCTGGTATTTGGGAGAATTGTAGAGCGGCGTATGAGGACATCGTAAAGCATCTCGAAAGGTAAGAAATAATAGGCTTTCTATTTATTTACTATGTTGCTTCAACAATTAGTTTTAGCTTGACTGTATCCTTCTTTTAATTTCGCTTACACCATCACCATTGCAGAGACTATGAAAGGGGGTTAGGGTCGCACTAATTTAAGGGCGTGAATATTTTTTAAAACAAAAGATAAATCTGTGTTAATTTCGGAATGGGGTGCAGATATCACAGGAGGGTGTGAAATTAGAGGAGACAATTAGATCCGTGGATCGGGTGTATTTTTAACAAATGACCGGTCGGGGCTCGCGGCGCGGCGTGGCCCGGCCCGGCCGCCGCTACCGCCATCTACCGCCGACAATTCATCAAACTCATTCGAGGGCTAATCTCGACGCAGAAAAAGCGGCTCTCATGTAAATTGGCCCAATTCGAGGGCGGACTGAAGGGCCAATCGGTGGGGGAAAGCGCTTTTCTTTTCTTGTTTAATGGATGGTGATTGATCGGCGGGTCGACTCGCGGTTTTGACTTCTTTATCGAACTGGGATTCAATATCGGTGTGAATAGCTTTTGAAGTGAGTAGCTTAAGGATTTGATACGTATAAGTATTACACTCTAAAATGTATTGACTATTGTTTCTATTGCATTAAATACATTAATTTTGTGTAATCCATTTTTCAAATCCTGCAATTAATTTAGTGAGATGTGAATTAGAATGGTACCGTAGGTGGGATTGGCTCGGGGTATTACAGTCGGACGGGCCATGTACCGATGTGTCACTGTCAGTCGCCAGCGCCGGCACGGGCGCGGGATTACCGCGTTTTAAGAAATTGCACAGCTGCTTTTTTGTATTGGAAATGGAAAATAAAATAGACAAAATATCCTTATATTTTTATTTGTTTGAATGCTCTATTGATATGCATAATATTAGTAATTGAATCTGCTGTCAAACTAAAGAAAGTAAAAAGCAATTCATTCTTATATCTGTTTAAATCAATTGTTATTTATTAACCGACTTCAAAAAAAGAGGCTATCAAGTCTTCTGAAAGTTTTTTTGTTAAATATTTGTATTTGTTTAAAATATCTATGTACTTTGATCAAAACCTCAGTAGTAGGTATAGATTGGTGACTTATATACGAGTTTTGTATACCGGTAAAAACGGTATTTTTCAAATCAATACTACATTTTAGTTCGTTTGATTTACAGTCCAAAACAAAGCATAGTTGCCAAGTCATATAATAGCGTCGCCTCGAAGCATGCTTCGCCAGTTCTCCTGCGCATGCGCCGAACCGGTTCCCATGTTAACTCCGATTAATTGACAGGATTATCTCTGATTTAATATAATTTGTGCCGTTTGTTTTGTTTTCTCTCGTGAGCGTGTTTTATTAGCAATTAGAGATCGCTATTGTGTTAGGTATTGTATTTGGTTCGTCTTGAAAGGTTAATTAGATCGGTTGGAGAGCTTAGATAATGTAGGTACTCTAATTGAAATACATATTTGATGTTTAACCGAGTTATGTTTGTATTAACTGCTATAGAACTAAATTCTGTTTTTTTTTTCTTTTTGGTGCCGGAATTTGTAACATATGTATCTAACATATGTATTTAAATAGATTTAGGTATTGTAACTGTTGCAAATCTCGTATATTCGTATTTATTTGTATTGTATTCGGTTAGTTGCAACACATGTACATAAAAACATTCCAAATAGGCATCAATAACACGAGGAGACAGAAAAATACACACCGTAGTAGGTGTAGGTAGCTAGCTAAATATATGAACAAAATTTGCGAGCATAAAATAAGACACATTTTTCACCATGCAAAAGCCAACTGGCTCCGAAACCAAACAAAACGAAGAATCGACAAATCGTCGGGCTCAATCCATTCGTCCGGTTTAATTCCGTTTCAGTTCGAATTAGCTGCGATTAATCGGCGTCGGCGGGTTAAGCCCTTTCCGGGCTTTTCCGGCCGTATTCCGGGTATATTCCCGGCAATCCGAGTGTATTCCGGACAAACCCGGGTCGTGCTGGCGCCGGATCGGCACACATCGCTGTGACGTCGATCGTTATTCATCCAGCGCCCCTTGCCAAGGGAAGATAGCACTGTTTGTTGACCCTTTCACGGTTTTAAAGCTGCTAGATAAATATACATAAGCACTGGAGTCATTTAATGACATTATTTTATTTTAAGTTTTCAATCGTATGTCTCTCTGTGTATTTGTGTGGTGATGAATTGAAAGTAGATATATCAAGATGGAATTATTTATATCGTTATTTTGTTCACTGTGAACATTACAAAAATATAAGCTTGATAGTAAGAAAAGAGGTAGAAATTGAAAATAATATAAATCACACACAATTTCAAGAATTTTCATTTTTATAAAAAAGTTCACGAATATTACGAAAATTATGTGATATTTTCGTCTATCTGAAAAGGATCGATACTAGGAAGTGTAGTACTAGGAAGTCTTATTAGTCTCTGAGCGGAACAGTCTAAAGAGAATAAATGAATTTTCACAGAATGCACCTTTTAGCGAATTGTTCTTAATTAGAACGCTCATTCCTGGTAAGTATAATAATATTAATTAAAATAGTAATAATGTGGCTGACTGCTAGAAGCATATTTTCGAAGTCATCCAGTATGAAATGTCAAGAAACGCGGTGACATTTACGTGATTGAATCCTCCACCATTAATTTGAGCGCAGATCAAACGGAGACTGAGGGTGATATTTATCAAGGATATTGCGAATTATTTTAATCAAATCAAATTCCCTTCGTTGTAAACAAATGCTTTTGATTAATGAGACGCGCGACAGAGCCTCGCAGCCGTTGTGATAAAACACCCGAGGAAAACGCGAAATTAATGGTCATAAAATGAACTCTTGTATCCGTAAGATAAAGATACTGAACGCTTTGAATCTTAAGTGATTTTTCTTGTGCTGTTTTGAAAGATGATTCCGGCGGACGCATCTGGTGACTGTGTACATTTACATCGGGCCTTTGAATTAGCCGGGTGTAATTTTGCGCGATTAGTGAGAAAGTTTCGGGAGATATTTAGATTGTCATCGCGCGGAATCATTAATAATAACGAGTTTTGATTTTCAGTGAGCTAATACACAAAGGGCGGGTTAGTGTTGGAGCGCAGGGAGCGGCAATCGTCTGCCCTTTGGAATACCTTCCGAGTTTGTCACCGATGTGGCCGCTCAGGAATTTTATCAAGCTCTTTGTACTTTGCCCTTTTATGCCGTAAACTATTCGGTTAGTTCTGTTGGTGAACCGAACTATTCGTTTTGTGAGCTTTGATGTCATATTCGTATTTTCCTGGGAAATATATTGTGGGCTCTTTGTTGTCGGTTCTAACGAAATAATGGTATAGTTGAAATCTGAAATTCTACTAGATAGATGGATCCACTTCTAATTCGAACAGCGACATAAAAGTAAGATATTTTGGTGTGCATATTGTTAAGTATTGAAATTAAAATAAATCATTATTGGCTTAGTAGGTAAGCCATGATTACATAAAAAATATCCATAGTTTACATTACCCGTATCCATTACCGAATTCCAAGACTTAAATCCTGGCTATTAGAGTCGAATATGGCGTAGCCAGCATTGTCATACCGCGGCGCCAAGTTGCACCGTCAGCTTGTATTAATCTGGCTCGGAGCTGACAGCACAAGTCAAATTTCTCATCAAAAATAAGAATTAATGACGAACGGCATTAATCATTTCCTTGCAAACGGCACGAGGTGTCCGTATCCCATTATTTTGCATTACTAATGATATGTACCGATAAGGGCACGCTTTTGAGAGAAAATGGGTAGGTAATGTCACGGTGGCGTTTCTTTTGCTACGAGATTTGGTGATGATACTGGTTTAAAAGGAATCGTGATAATAAAGAACATTTTTTTGATTATTTAAATAAATCATGATGATTATGACATAGGCTAGTAACAGTTAAAACACCAATAGAAGAAGCTAAGGTAATCGTTCCTTGCTTTTGTTATGTTGTAGGGTACGACCTAAGGAATGCTACAGCGTTTAATTTTGTTGGCCTGCTATTCTGTTTCATCTCCTCGCTTGACATTATACAGCAAACATTACTTTTGTCAACACCATAAACTTAGGTTTACTCGTTTCACGTGCTATAAAGGTGTATCGTTGATCAACCGTGCATGAAACTAGGCAGACGAAGTATCTAGGTAACCAAACCTCCTTCTTGTTATGCTAATTCCCATATTGTTATGCGTAGACGCGTGCCCGCCGTGATGGCAACACTCATTATTTCCATCCTTCATTCAGCTGTCACTGTCACAGGAGTGCCAAAAAACCGACGGCAATCTATCACTGGGATTAGATTAAATAAGAAAAAATCTTTTTAATCACATTTTTTTACCAGAATTTCATTTTTATTGAATAAAAACTCGGGCAATGATATCTAGTTTCTACTCTCAAGTTGTCTCAAGCCCGCCATCTTGAATCCGTAAATAACTCAACGTAAGTGTGAAATCACATAGCAATCACTGAAGTATGAAGACGCGACAGACGAGGCAATCAATTAACCGCCTTCACTCAATAATTTTTAATAAGTTCCTAGCACTAATCACTTCCTCCCCAAAAGGCGTGACCGTTCTATTTCTGCTTGCAACTGGCAACACAGCTACTGACAGAAAATGTCACTTTTCCTCTAATTACGCATTGGCCTCATTCCTTCGCGCCCTATTAGTAGTAGCATCAATCAATGTTGCCAATACCTATTTTTTAGTCCTCTGTTTTTTCCCGTGGCCCGTTTTTGTTTACGGAGATTTTTTAAGTGGGGAATAATTTGATGAGGTCCGCCACCCGACCGCGCTCGATGCTCGATGCTCATTTGTCATCGTCTTGTCATTTCTGCGTTTCTTTCCAACAGTTGAATATCTCTGCAGTAATTATAAGACTTTTTAGTAGACTTTTTTAGCGGATTGGTTTCGTGTGTCTGATGCGTCTGTAGTATTGATTACCTTTCTTTTGCAGCTTTTGTTTTCGCGATTATTATGATGATAAAATTTTACCATAATGTAAACAATTTCGTTTCATTAAGTACAATATAAAAAAATGTACCCAATTTTCGTTTATTTTAACAAATGATGATCAGCGGGCACGCAAACTATGAATACGAAATGAACGTGTCATGTTTAATAGGCACATCGATGGGGTAAATCAAATATCTGAATCCACAGATCAAAAGAATTCATTATGGTGTGTAAATCACAATTTGCATGTGGCGCGGGGCAACCATGAATATGCATCTCCAACGCCTGCGTTTGAACATTCTGTGCTGCGTTCAGCTCCTACCAGCGCCTAGCTTGGTAGAAGCTTAAAGCTCACAAAAAGTTTAAAAGCACAAACGGCGTAGGTGACTAGAATGGGAAATATCATCATAAGCTACATTAAACTATACTTTTTGTTCTACAAGTTATAAACTTCGATCATATTATACACAAATAAAAGTTTTGCCTTTTAATAAAAATCAGTATTTATATTCATAAAAATATTGGCTAGTCATGAAATCACCTCAAGAGCCATAAATGTATCGTGTTATTTGATATAGTGTATCTGAAAAAAAAAGAAATGTGCAAATCTTGTAACTAATTACATGCAAATTAGGTATCCTCAGCTTTTTCTGTCAAGACAGACTCTGTGACAAGTAGCTGTGCTCTGGCAAACGCTCCGGCGCTCAACATTGCTGAGTGAGCATCAAACCGGACACTTGCCATTCCGTTCGCTTCCTGACCTTTCCCGTTCTGTTATGCAAATCCTTTGGGGGAACATTAAAACGCGAATAAAAAGTGTTCCAGCGAGTGTTTGTTCGCTGACTTGGCGCCAGTTGCGAGTCGAGTGTGAGGCCGCATTAATCGGAAACATGGCGGATTGCCCAGCAAACACTGCGACGGGGAATAAATCGCGTTTTTATTACTGTATGTGTAATTGTTTGTGTTATTGTCCACCTGATAAGCCGGGACAAATTACAAAAATGACAAAACTCGAGTTGGCGCTTTTCTAATGGCTGGCGTTTAAACGCGGGTTAAATCTCATTTTGCTGGTTTTTATAAATACTAACGTGAATTTGAGCAATATTGAAAATTCAAATATTGAAATTATCGGACATTTGTCAGAAATAATAAACAGTAATTGGCGATGACAAGCGGGGGTCATCCGGCGAAGTTAACCACGGCAGGCCAAATAACGCGGCCCCACCGCCGGCCACAAATCAAATGTTTTGATAGCACCGTGGTATTAACGAGACAATTTGATTGCGGACATATCCCCGGCAAATTGCTTCTAAATTATATTTTCTGTTTACTTTCTGCCAAACTCCCCGTTTCAATACGTGACGTATGTACCTACTCCGGCGCGGTTGAGCCGTGTTTGTATCTGTTGCATTCATTATGACTGTTTACACGATTTTTGATACGTTCGATTAACACATTTCATTGGATTTGTTTTCTCTGTATTATTTTAATGGCCTTTTTTGGCAGTTGTTCGGCCAATTACAATGTTATCCATCTTTTTTATTGTTATTACACTGGTAATAGGACTTTGAAATTATCAAACGAGGCTTGTATTTATTTCGTGTTTTTTTTTAAATATTATCTGATATTTTGCTATTGTTGAGCTGTAATGATAACATTTAATAGTTTTAAATACTCCTTCGTGTCAATCATAAATAATTTAAATATTTTTATCGGAGATAATATGTATAAATCTATAAAAACAGTGCAACTGGTTTGATTAAAAAATATTTTAATTAACAATTATCTAGAATTTGTTCACGTTTGTGTAGGAAGCTTATCTTTTGATCTGAGTGTCAAGCTTCAATTCACTTGTTAGCTTAATTAGAAAAATGTAATAATGTACCTACATACTTTTTTCTAATTTACATGCAATGTAGTTTATGGTAAACATTACAGCGCAGAAACCTTCGGTTTCAATAAGCGAAAGTAGATTGTAATCTCTCTCCACGGTTGCATATACTAAGATGTTATCTAAACTAGTAGGTACTCGGCTTTCCGTATCAACTAATTAAGATTCGCTCTTTAATCTTCCGTGAATATGTAAGATAATATTAACCTCTATAACTTGTGAATTTGACTGTTTGCCTACAACCTACGGGTTGGGTGAAGAGAAAAGTCTGTGTTAGGTAGAATGACTTTCACTATAATTGCAGTTCTCCATTATTCACAGTTTACATAAGAAAATCGACGCGCGAGTGTAATGGTCGATCCCGTTACCTCGGTATCTCTTGCAGAAGTGTTATGGCGGTCGCCGCATGTCATCTCCTTCTTCTCGCTCATGCATACGAGCTGGGACAACGAGTGGGAAAGAGAGAGCGAACGACGCGGGCCCAAGTTTCTATGACGCAATACAAGGTTCCTCCCTTAGTACCTAGATGGCGTCAGTAGTCCCTAATTTCGAGTGTTACATACTCCCCCTCTAGACTAAACAAAGCGCCCTCGCGTTTGGTCTAGCACTGACAGGTCGCGTTTGGTCTAGCACTGATACACAGGTGATACTTTGATAGTTAAATCAAAAGAAAGAACGTTGGTAACAACTTTACAATAAAATCTAACACTAGCTAAGCTGTATGTTACTGCAATACTTAAGTATTGACCAAAATGTGCAATCAAAACTAGAATAGCAACTATCTTAAACTATTTCTAACTAAAACTATGGCTTATGTTTACGTGGCCGACCGCGCTGCCTTTTCTCTCTTACCGGAGCAGTGAGAGAGCCCACATATGGTGAAATGTGAGATACATGGTACTTCCCTACGCTCTTCCCGGTAAAAGGATTCTCTAACTCGACGGTGGTGGAATTTACAGCCTTGGTTACTCTATATGGTCCATCTCTCCTAGGTATGAACTTGGCTGTCTGTCCGCGTTCATGTTGAGGGACGACGTGGCAAGCAGAATCATTACAGTCTGCTTCAGGTCCGTAGCGGTAAAGCGCGCCATCGGAAGGTACATAGCCTTGGTTCGCCCAGCTCCTCCCCCTGAACTCGTCGTCATCTGCTTCCATCTCTTCTATTATTTCCTGTACCTCTGGGTCCTTCAGTTGCTTTTTCCTCACTTCAACGGTGTCTCTGTGAGGTAGGTCGACTATGACTTCACATACCTCACAGGTAGATAGTTCTCCTCCACAGCACGCTGGTGCTAGTAGTCTGCTGGCATACTCAACAGGTCTCTCATCGGGGCCCTCCCCCTGCATAAGAACTGCTCCGAGACAGTATGCACTGCTATCGGTCCTGAGCTCGAAGGGTTTCGTTTCATCGGCTTGTCTGAGTATAGGTGCAGAGATGAGGAGTCTCTTGATGTTATTAAATGAGCGCTGCTGCTCATCGCGCCACTCCCAGTCTACGTTCTTCTTCAATAGATTGGTGAGGGGTTGCACTACAGATGCATAGTTGGGGACAAATCTCCGAAACCAACTAGTAAGTGCCACAAAACTTTTCAGTTGTTTTATGTTCTTGGGAGGCTCTCTGTCGGCTATCGCAGAGGTCTTCTCAGGGTCGACGCGCAGTCCACCCGGTACTATGATGTGCCCCAAAAACTTAACAGCATCACAGGCGAAGTAACTTTTCTTTCGGTTAATTCTCAGGTTGAATAGTGCTAACCTGTTCAATACGGCTTCCAGGTCTTCCAGGTGGTTGTCATAGGTGTCCGAAAGTATGATTAAATCGTCGAGGTACGCCAGTAGGGAGACTGGTCTGCCACGGAGGTAAGACTGCTCTCCGGTCTCAGTAGCTCTCTCTTCTGTTGGAGTCTTCTCAACGAACAAATTGGATTTTAGTCTGTCTATCAACCTCTGGAACGTTGCGCCAGAATTCCGTAATCCCATGGGCATTCGTTTGAATCGATATGTTCCCGACGGTGTTATGAAAGCTGTCTTGTCACGGTCATCGTCAGCTACTGCTACTTGAAAGTATCCTGCCTGCAGGTCCAGCGTTGTCATGTATCTGGTGGTCTTAGCGGCGTGGAGTACATCTTCTATTCTGGGCAGTGGGTACCGATCTGGTTCTGTAACCTGGTTCAGCTTCCGGTAGTCTACGCACAGTCGCATACCTCCATCTTTCTTTGGGACTAATACCACATTAGCGGCCCAAGGCGACTCACATTCCTCAATGATGTTGTCTCGTAACAGCTTTTGTAGCTCGGTATCCAGTATATCCCTCTTGTTCTGTGACAGCCGGTAGGGTGGTGAAGCAATAGGTTCCTGGTCCTCTGCTACTCGAATCTGATGCACTGCATATGTGGTTGGTGGTCCCTCCGGAGCAAAGCGCTCAGCTCTGCTGATGATGAGCTGGTCAAGCTTAGCCCTCTCAGCTGATGAGAGCATGCAGCCCTCATCATCACGAAGCTTCAGGGTGTCACTGTCATTCTGATTCTGAAACAGGTTGGCGTCCATGCTTAAGGTTGGTGTCACTTCATAATTAGTCATGAACGAGCGTTTGATGTTTGGTTGGTCAGCAAAATGCCAAGACATTTGGGATATATTGATAATCATACCAGCGGTGGCAATGAAGTCTCGTCCCAGGAGGGTACGATTATTAGCACCTGGCACTACCACAAAGGTGGTAGGTATAGCACGGCCTTCTAGTTTGACAATGGTTTGGCCGGTTAGTGTCATCTTTTCTTGTTTGCTACCATCAGCGAGTCCTATCTCACGAGGTGTATCTATGAATTTAACCCCATTACTTAGTAGTATGGAATAAAGGCCGGGGCTTGCGAGTGAATTTGATGAGCCGCAGTCTGCCATAGCAACCCCTTTTGAGTCAAATACTTGTATGCTTACAGTTGGACGTGACTGTTCATCGACTAAGTTAAGATTTTGAAACTCAACCTTATCTTGTTTGCGGCTACATGTATCACATTTCGACCGTATGGTTCCTGCTTTCCCACACCCATAGCAAAATAGAGGCGAAGAGGCAGCGGGTTTGTTTGTAACATTGGTTTGTTCGTGCTTTATGTGTTTTGTCCTACATTCACTCTCTGTATGACCTAGGCGGTTACAAAATGTACAACGCGGGCGTTCGCGCCTACCATCTGATTTTGATTGCACATTTGTAGTTAATTGACGCCCCTTGCCCATATTAGGGTTAATGTTTACATAATCTGTACTATGAGTAACTACACTACGTTTGGAACCTTGTACTGGAGTCGTAGAACAAATGGGTAAACTCACCTCGCTCGCGCACTCCTCCACATACCTGGCCCTTTCCAGCAGCTGGTCCAGGTCTGCCACTGTGTTCCTCGGGATCTGCTTTCGGACTTTTCGGCGTAGAAGGCCATATATGATGTCAACTTGCATCTGGTTAGGAACTTCATAGGGTAGTCTTGCTAGATCGCAGCGTTTTCTTGAAATGAAGGTTTCGCTTCGTTCGGCGTCGTCTTGTTCTTTGGCGAAAATGTTTCTGAATATAGCGTGGGCGGGTCGCGGCGCTCCATACATGACTCGGAGGCGACGCACGGCCTCTTGCCACGAGGAAACGTTATTACGTACACCGCGCCAATATACGGCGGCGTCATCGGTCAGGAGCATCGCCAATCCACGGAGGGCGTGTTGATCACTCGTTGATGTGCACTCCTTGTAAGTTTCTACAGCATCGACGAAGCTTTCAAATTCTTCTGCTGATCGTCCCATGCCGTCAAAGCGCGCGGTACAGCACGAAAAGTTTCCTGGTGCAGGTGGGAACGCATGCCCGGAAATCGGCACGGGCGGTGCGGCGGCGCCATTACTGCACTGGTGTGTCGTGTCGGCCGTCATTTTCATGACACTTGAAATTATTCTGGCTAGCTGGTCTTCGGTGACGCTGAGGTTGTCACGGCGGGTATCGGGATGCGCATCCATAGTCGGCGCTGGCGGTACTGCCTCCGTAGAAAGCGCGAGGCGTGACGGGGACGCTGGCGGCGTGGGCGCGGCGTCGATCGGCTGCGTTTGCTCGCCTTCGCTCGACGTGGAATTTTCTTCGTTGCTTCCCGAACTCTTCTTCCTGCATCTTCTTTTTGGTGGCATCGCGCGTGTAGTTCCGGAAGACTGTTTCTCAACGCACGGAGACACGCACGTGCGCAACCAAAACTAGGGCATGCTCGGGCCGCTAGTTGGGCGCAATATAACTTGTGAATTTGACTGTTTGCCTACAACCTACGGGTTGGGTGAAGAGAAAAGTCTGTGTTAGGTAGAATGACTTTCACTATAATTGCAGTTCTCCATTATTCACAGTTTACATAAGAAAATCGACGCGCGAGTGTAATGGTCGATCCCGTTACCTCGGTATCTCTTGCAGAAGTGTTATGGCGGTCGCGCTGTCGAGCTGGGACAACGAGTGGGAAAGAGAGAGCGAACGACGCGGGCCCAAGTTTCTATGACGCAATACAAGGTTCCTCCCTTAGTACCTAGATGGCGTCAGTAGTCCCTAATTTCGAGTGTTACACCTCTAATAATTGCAGAAAAATAAATCATCGGGCACATCGTTACAATAATCAGAACAATGATTGATAAACAAATAATTTTAATTAGTATTCTTGTTTTGGAAATGAATAAAAAATAATAAAATAAATTCGTTTGATATATTAGCTTTGGGCTCAAAATGTTTATCTCTGTGAAGAGTTGTTACCATTATCAACGGAGTGGACAAAACTATGATGGATGCGATACATTGTCCAACTCAACTTCGAGATAAATCGCTACAGATACAGACTTTGTACGACAGATAATATCTGTAAAGAGACAGGAGTTTAAATATCAAGATATAACGTATCTTTATGTCTGTCATATGTTTTAATTAAGCAGTTCCTGATCCGCGTTTTGTCACTAGTTTTTTGCGTGTCAATAGCTATAGTCTTGTAACCACGTATGGAGCACAATAATATTGTCACCGCAGAAAATAAAAAGTTTGCATCGCTGGATGCATCTGCCATTATCGTCTCGTTGGTAACATGTTGCGGTGGAGGCGAGTGATCGGTTCGATTGCGATCATTACGTTCATGATTCGATCCTCTGCTCATTCAATCGATGCTCAATCCCACATGTCCACTAAAGGAAATCACTACGACTAGTACTTTAGCCACAACCTACGGATTGTCGCATCCCATTGCTCGAGAGCTCTGAAATTGCCGATGAAAGTGACTATCTGCGGTCACACTATATGTATCGAAGCCTCACTTATGCGATCGGCGGTCACTCAATTGCTCGTGTAGGATAACAACACATTAAAAAACCAATTCCAACAGATACAGCCTAACAAAACGATGTCCCTAAATTTACCTTAATAGAATGTAAATTGACAAAAAACAGTGTAATATAACGGGCCAATAAGCGACTCGCGTTTCTAATCTCGCAATGAAATTCGACATTATCAAAACGCATTCCCATTACGTGTAATGGTAATGTCCCTAAAAAGCCGGGGTCTCCGAATCGTAGAAGCAATTTTGCATAATTATCCGAGAGACGCGGCGTGCTGGCGCTTAAATCCTAATAACATTGGAACCGATCGCTCGTTCCGGCTCGACGCAGCCGACTGTTGCCAACATTGCTGCGTTATTTCTTTATATCCGGCCTGCTTTACATAAACTCGTGCGCCTCCCGTGCTTGTTGTCTCTCCATTCAATTAACTTGTACCACGATTGCGTGCCTGTGCGTTAATGAATTCAATGTAATTATTACAAATGAGGTGTTTATGGCTTTTCTATGTTTTATTTTTTTCTTGAATAAATCAGTTCTATCTCGAAGCATAATAGTACTCTGAATAAATTGCACCACCTCTGAAGTGTCGTTCATCTTAGCAGCTTTTCCGGCGACAAGTTAAATCTTCTCACGTATTCGTAATATCGTAATGAGCTCGGAAACTCCGGAGACATATTTTATTTTGTTCCAAACACATTTTATATTTTCATTTCACGTCCCCAGACAGATTTGCGTGTCCCTCTTTGCATTTGGCAAGCGTAATGCCTCAGTCGCTTAGTGCACTTTTATTACGGTATTAAGTGATGTAATTTTTTTCATATTATATTATTCAAATTTAAATAACTGTCTCTGGTTTCCCCGCGGTGCTCCCACTGTTCTCTGCCATTTCTTTTCGTCGCCCCCGAATTTGCTTATTTTGGTTAGTCGTTTCCGCTTTCGGTTATTGATGGCGTGGAGTCGCTTATGAGTATAAGTTATCTCGAGTGTTTCGGACACATTTATAAATAAAATTTCCTGGATAAAATAGTCACAATCCATATTTTTTAAATCAATTCTTCAGATTGTATAAATTTAACATACAAGCATCAAGCAAGAATCACACAGCATACACCTTCATATTAGGAACACTTTGTGATAATGAATTGCATCTGTTTTATAATTTCAATGTAGGTGTTGGTTTGTGTTTCTATAAGATTGCAAAATTACCGGACTTAGAATAATAACGTATGGGTTGGTAGTATCATTAATTTATTGTAAATGTATAAGCATTTAAATGTTTGTAAATTTATATATGTATACAAGAGCACACATTTGAGTAAATGCTTACATATTTGCTTTTAGCACCGATTAAAATAATTCTAAGACCTTCGAATTTCTGCTCCACTGCTCCCCTGTTCTCAAATTGTTGAAGTTCGGAAGGCCGCAATTTTTACAAATGACATCGTGACGTTTATGCGGAGGGTGCGGCCACGACAAGTCATCATGTTACTTCTTTCCTATTATTCTGGCATTTCGCTGTCTCCGCCCTAAATGGCCTGTTTTAAACATTGATTGGCTTATTACACTTTGGCAAAGGTTTTTGTTGCTGTGTTATAGATATTTAAGTTATTTTTGTGGAAAGTAAAGAGTATTATTTTGTAATTATAAAGATAAATAAAATGTTAAAAGTGAAACTGATTTTAATTACTTACTTGATAAAAGCCGCTTTTTTCAAGACAAGTTTAATTTTAAAAGCTACCTCGTATGTCTTGTTTTGTTCCCGCTCCGTGTGCTCACTCGGTAATCTCAGCGCTGTTATTGCCGCAACATTCCACAAAACACCGTGTTATCTGCATACGCCTCGACTCCAACTTTTTGCTCATAACAACGGCCCCTTTACTTGTATTTTCTTTATAATTTATTCCATTCCTCCCCCACACACTGCCATCGGTCGCTGATATTTTTTATTCGATTAGTAAACCCCTAAGGTGTTTTTAGCCTTTTTTCGCTCGATTTTCTTCGGAGCTTTGTTGACTGTTTGGGGGGTTACAATGCTCATTTCTTCCGGATGAACAGGCTTATTTACTCTCTCAAGATTGTGGGCTCTCGCTCTTTGTACCTTGTTTATTATTTAATCTGCATATTGATTTCGTTTTAAGCGTTTGTTTCCTCCTACTTTTTTAGCGAAATTTAAAAGGTTACACAATTTATATAATTTTAAATGTAAAAAGTGATTCACAATGCAAAACTCCTTTATGCATATATCTTGTAACACGTAAATACGTAATGACGCATTTGGTAAATCGTATAACATTCATTCAGTAAATCACAGAGCATCAAATGGCTGTGTAACCACAAGGCAGTCGTTTCCTCAGACCGCGATACTTACACACTCGATTTGTGTTCCTCTCGCGGGGGTGAGAGACTGAGAGCCAACTTTGTGATGGATCGGACCGAGTTTGCTTTGCATGTGAGTGATATGTCTGAAATAATAAATGTTGAGGCGTCGACGTACCCGGCCTCCCCCAGAGGGTGCGCTAAAACGATTTTTGATTTGGGTGTCAAGCAAATGTTTTACGCAGTGACGCTCCGGAGGGATTCGATTTTCTTAATCGATTCCAGCGAATGCAAATCCGGAGCCACTTCCACGTTTAACTTAATTATAGATTTAGTTAAACGGATTGTGCATTTGGTCGGCTTCAATCAACAGTGCAGTTTGGGAAGGTTATGTAAATTGACAGCAGTTTTACCGAAAGCTTTGTTTAATACTTAGGCTAATCAGATTATGCATACAAGAACGGTTCGAGCGGTGGGCACGGGAGCGCGCCACTGGCGGCATTAGGTTATGTGAACGGTTCAGTATTAACTAATCAACGTTGGCTTCGGTGGTAGATTGCGACGCATTGTCCGCGCTCGTAGCCCCGGAATATCTGTTTAGGCCACCACCCATTCTGTAATGGCAATGGTTAACGTTAACTAACTACGTTAACCTTCATGCGAGTTCGTTACCTCGCTGTCGTGTCCGGTGCAACATAATGACTGTTATATTATCATCTGAGTATCATCCAATCATTCTCGGGCTCGGTTAAAGCGGCCATTTTGCGTTCCACATTGTCTACATGACTTTTGGACGGGACCTAAGTGTTATCGCCAAAATGATGATGTTAATATTAAGAAGAGAACTAATGATATCGGTTTTTGGTAGTGGAAAGCCATACTTACATTTTAATTATTTATTTAGGCACAGTATAAAAACAAAACGGAATAGTAAATCAGAAGCAATCATGATTGAGCAACTGTTACAAATCCAATGCTGATTATCGAGAGGAACTTAAAAAACTCACAATTCAAAAAGTGTATTCATCAATCAAACTAACACATTTATAAAAATAAGATGAAGGAAGTGGGAATAATGTATTATTTTATTGATTTGAACGGTATCTTTTGTCCGATCTCAGCTGGTGATGGTCCCTTTATTATCTGTGAGTTTCCTACAAGGACCTTGTTAGGAACTTTTAATTGACAAAAACTTGATACAGATTATTTGTTTTCGATGTTTAGAATGATTTATAAATCCAATTTCAATTATTAGAAAATATCATCGAATTTGTTTTTTGTCCATTAATTGTTTTCATTATTTTTTTTATACAATTACATATTTACATAATTTATGTAACTGAAATCATCAATTGTACTGTAAACTATCAATACTTAATGAAACAAAACAACACTTTAGTAAATTTATTTATTATCAAATTCTTCTCAGATTTACACTAAAAGACATTAAAATACGTTTTTTGCAGTTTGTGTTGCTATAATATGATACCTTTTTTCTTCAAAGAACATAGAAATATTAGCATATTAATAGCGTCGGAAATGAAAAATATATTAAATTCAAACAGAGCTCCGTGACTCGTCAGTAAAGTACCGAACGACTCCATTTCGAGGGTTGAGCCGGAGACCTGCGAAACTCGTAGAAGTGCTACGAAAATTAAAACCGTTAAAAATTTGGAGAGTGTTTCAGTTGCCCTTTAAATGTTTTATTTTCTATAATCAATTATCAGTGAAACGTTTTTCACTAATTAGTATTTTTTAAATTAAGTTTCCGGTTGTTTTTTTTTAACGGCAAGCTTTATTTATGGGATAGTTTAGCACACATATTTCTCAAATAATGTAATAAATAAATCAAATAATGCGTAATAAAAGGTAAAATGTGCTCGATATTATGAACATATAATATATAAATATCATTTTGAGCTAAAAATAATCATTTCAGATCCAATTATTGCAGCTTAAAATACATTTTCCCTATTAATTCAAATCAAAATGACAATCAAACATTTTCGAACTTTTACTTCCACTTCTACATATTTTTAGCTCTATAATCCACAAAAGGGTTCCGCGAAGGCTTAAAACAGCCACTTATTATGTATGTTACATTTCACTTTCAGACGTCATTTATATTCAAATGTTCAGAAGGCATTACTGGGCAAAAATTGTAGCATTAGCCCCTTTGAAATGAGCGAAAATTGGTTCCGACAACCAATTCATTTTTCATCGCACTGCAATATCTCTGGATTTTGAAAAAAGCTTTTTCATGTTTTGTATTGAGTTGCGTTGTTTCAGATTTGAGTGTTCTTTTGTATTTTTTTCTATATTTATTCTAAAAACTCATTTAAGAAGTAACAAGCGTTACAGTTTCGCAATTTTAATCTAAACGAAACGAAAACGAACAAAAGTTTTTGATGAAACAAAAAGTAAATAATGAATAAAAATTGAATCGAAACGGAAGCATCAAAAGCCCAATAATTCACAATCAAAAAGCAGCCGCGGAATTAGGGTAGCGGTATGAGATATCGGCATACAAAATGATTACATACACCGTCTTCATCCGCTCACAAAGAAACGCAGCGGGGTTCTATAATATTATACGTCTGCCTTTGTAGTAGCTTCCCAACTCAGTGGGAAGTATACTTTATGGTTTCAAATGATAAAACTGTTTGTCAGTAGCTTTGTCCGCATTCATTTTGTGAGGTAGCGTGTCCGATTGCAGACTGGCCTTAACATTCGTAACAAGTTCTCATTCGGCGATAATTTAATCAATTTATTTTTTGTTGTTGCTTTGATTGTGTTGGTTCATTTTGAACGACGTGATTATGAGTTTGACATCATTAATTTATTTAAACAACTAGACAAAGTACTTGCAGACTATATAGACACATAATTAAAGCTTGTTATAGTAAAGTGCAAATTAATTAACAGATTGAATATCACATAATGCAGTTATAAAGTTGAACCCGTCATTTGAGCCAGTGCTACTTGAGTACATTTTTAATTGTACGATATATCATTGTTGCAGATTGCGTGACGAACGAGGCGATATGGATCGAGTTATGGCGATGGATAAAGCCCGCGATGGCTCACATAATGGTGAGTTTAATTAAACTTATGTTGGCATATTGAGCAGGTCAGTTTGCATAGCACGCCTGCTAAAATATTGACTCCATAACCAGTTAAATCAACGCCCGTTGTTTGTAGCTTTTTGTGCAGTTTTTAATCAGGGCTTCGGACGAGTTTATTAAGTTCTTTGCTTTACGTTTGTGTATTCTATGAGCTATAATCAATATATTCATATCAAATACATTTAATATTTGCTTACCGAGCTCAGATTTTTGAAATTTAAAACTCAAGTTAAAGCTTTTTAAAACTGTTGAAGACATCTGCACGTTCGCAACCTTCAAACTAGATCCTTCTTTTTCCACAGCTTTCCTATCTTCTTCCGCAGGATCGTCCCCAGGGCACAGTCCTGTGCTGAACCTGTCCAAGTCTGGGTCCGGGGAGCACCGGCCGGACAGGGAGCGCGAGCGGGACCGCGGGGACAGGGGCGAAGGCTCCGCCAGCGGCAGGAGCTCCGCAGCCTCTCGTCGGACGCCGCAGCCGCCCCGCATGCCTTCCACCCAGACCGCTGCAGCCTCGCCCAGGTCGCACTCCGATGAAAGTGATGCGGCCATGTCTGATCAGGAAGATCACAACGTCAAAGATGAAGATGACGGTGAGTATCTATCTGGCCCAATACTATATTTGTCACTAAAGTTAGGTGCCCCTAACATTGGGGACACTTTTCTTTATCTCTAAAGAGTTTTAAGCATATTTGATTCAGTACTATGTCACTCCATGTCTTTATTATTAAAAATTTGCTATTTTTTCTCTTAACTATAAATTAGATGAGTCGATAAATGGTAAAAGGGTTGTTGTTCGATGTAATCACGGCGGCTCTTGACAAGAAAGTGTCCGTGTTGCATTAACACGAGCCAGTATCACCCGCGCCGTACTCTCAATATACAAGCCATGTAATGTACGATGAAATTACCCAGTAATAGCCCTGGAACCTTCAGCATTCATAGTTCGGAAATTATCAGCCATAAACCGTGGTTACTTTTATTCTAGACCCGCAACTTATTAAAGCGCAAAATCGATTCCATGTTTCAATCGGCGCTAATTATTTTATAATGGAGTCGGAGTAACACAAGTCATATGCAACGGACACCTCCCTAGATAAATCAAGCGGGAGCAAATAACATGAAATCAGAGCCTGGAGTGCCTCTGAGCATCCTGGACGATTAGCGAATGATCATGCGCCTGCACCGCGTTCCCATACGCCTCCCATTGATCCCCAGACACCGCACGTCGCCTGTAATGGTCCTATATAATAAAATCTTATTACGAGTATCGACCACGATTGCCCCCAATGATGTATGAATAGCACATAAGGTCCCGATTCAATTTTGCGCGTGAGTCTTTAAAATACGATAGCGTTTATATTTTTAACTTGCCTTAAAATTGGAAAGACAAAGATGACACGACTACTTTATTCGTTTTTGTGCTTTTAAATTAGTAAACAGTCAACACAGAAGAGAAAAGTGACAACACACATTAAGGTCACTTTGTGTATACATCGGCGGTTATATACTATATATGTACTATGATGTTGGTACTAAAGATCACAACTATTAACTCTATTAAGGCCCAGTGATGGATGGCATGACAATTTCTCCGACGACATACTCACATTCATTCGATCTTCAGCTTTTTGTCGACTAGTTTATTGCTGTATTTAATATTTTAATCAATTTAGTATTAGTATGTATTCGTCTGCATCATCAATCAAAATCCAAACTTGTTATTAGATTAACTAGTTTAGTTATTGAGTATTGAAACATGGACGTGGAAATTATCGAATCGTTGAGCTAACCAATTGAATATTTAATACCGTTGACTATCTGGCTTTAATAACGAGCAAAAACTAAATGACTAGAATGTTTATGGCTATTTTAAATACCTACACGTTTCAAGTGTTAGACTGAAGAGATGTTTGCGATCATAACATTTATGCATAGATGTAAATAGACGAAGCCGTACAATAGCTAAATTAAGTGAAACAATGAGGATTGTGTATTGTAGATAGTTATTGAAAGCTACACAAAATGCTCAGTGAGCGTGGGAACGGATGGCTGAGTGCGATTTATAGGAAACACTCTTGGCCACGGCC
Source organism: Macaria liturata (assembly GCA_964023185.1). Classification (NCBI taxonomy): domain Eukaryota; kingdom Metazoa; phylum Arthropoda; class Insecta; order Lepidoptera; family Geometridae; genus Macaria; species Macaria liturata. The sequence continues at coordinate 5,208,284 of OZ026820.1, read as the reverse complement.
ACGGCGCCGGCCCGAGCCCCAGGAAATTGTGCAAACAATAGACCGATGACGGACTGATCAAATAAATACAACAAAATTACGAGTCCATCCTTGGAAGCGCTCGCAACCACTTTTGTTTCGTGATCACTCATAATATTTTACATTAATTCTGTCTATACGTAATTCACGCGCATCACGATTGGCCCGTCTCATTATGGAGTACTTACTTTTTAAACGCCAGTGTCATTCAACTTTGATCTTTGTCCATTCAAAATTAACTTTGTATTTCGATCGGTCAAATGTATTGGGTTTAAGAAACGATTTGATCCGTGGAAGAAGTCAAGTGATTGTATATCCTTGGCATTAGATTTAGAGTCGATATTTGTGTGAGTGAGCGTAGGGTCCTGTTAATTGGCCTTATTAGGGAGATGGTGTTGTGACAACGCGAGAGTGCTATCGTGAGCATCGACAATGACGAAACGATGTTGTCTTCATTATTTGATGAGCGGTCACTATCTTGTCAGTTAAATTAAATCGATAGATTATTTTGGGCCGTGAGAGACGCCAATCGACAACGCTTTCTTTTTTTTTTGTTGTGAGGTCCGTTATTGACATAAGACGTACTTTACTGTAATTATGCCATCAATATTTAAAATAATACAATGTTAATTAAAATGTTGCGTCACGTTTATCAAGCGTAAATGTTGTTAAACATTACTATTATCGTATAAATTTTTATGATTACTGTTATGGGATCCAATGAGAAATAAGTTTCCAAAGTAACGACTTTATGCGAAATGCCAGGATGGTAATTAAAATAATCGATATTATGAAATGTGTTCGAGTACTTTACACAGATTGGCGATGCGAGAGAGGAATAACAGAGACATAGTGCAGTATCATTTATAAATTGGCTTCAGACAGCCCATTCGGTGTCGAATCTACACATATCCTTATTCTGAGTGCTATTGATGCTATTCCATAATTTTAATGGTATCAAATCCAATATTTTTTGTATTTATTAATAAAAATATCCAACAATTATTAATATCGCATCATATGTCTTGATGAAATAAACTTTTATAAAGTTCAAAATATGTTTTACGTTCATAAAAGTTGTAAGAGGTGAATCTGAGTAAATAGATAAAATAGTTGATACATAAAATGTATGTCCATTTTTTTCTTTAAAAACCGCATAAAACATTCGCACACAATCTGGAATACGACTTCAAAGCTGAACATAGCTGATCACCACGCAATATCGATGTTCGGGCTCAATAATTGCAAGTCGAATGATAAACACACGCAATCGAATATCATCGAGTGTGTTGTATCGCATGCGAGCCTTTTGCTCTTATTTCACAGCCTTTTAAGGCGTCTTATTCAGACGATATTGAAATTAATCGCTAATAAGTCATAGTAAAACATTGGAATATCGTATAAAATTATCAGAAAGGCTTTTATATTTAATTTGTTATGTGATTTAAATCTGCTGCACTGTTGTTTATATACGAAAGTAGTTTCTCTTACATGGAAATGGTGATGTTTGCTTTTCAGTATAATTTTAGAGCATTGCCGTCTAAGATGGAGCGTGCTTTACAGGTGAATTATATAAATTAGTTAGTGAGCCGTCGTTGTGGTTATAATTTACTATCAACGCACACGAAACTAATATAAGGGCATTACCTGTTTTAACTAGTATTTTTACTATAAAAATTGTTCTACGACTACAAAGTATGAATAAATCCAATTGAATTTAAGCCAAGCAATATATTTGCAGTCGCGGCGCACACTCACCTATGTAATTAGAAAAGTTTCCGAGCGAGGTTTGCCGCATATTCTATTAAAGCTGTGGATGCTGTTAGGTACATTTCATACGCTGCCTCGTGTTTGTTTTATCTGGGAGAACAAATTAGTGTTTTGTATAATGTAGATAATAGTTATTACTGATAGGAAATACCTAGAGTTGCTAGCATGACAAATATGTATAGTTTTTAATCGGTCCTAATTAAAAATGGTGTTCTAAGCCCAATTTTTAAGACGGTCATAGATTTTTTTAATATAAAACTCTGATCTTTTATATGTCTTTCGCAAAGTAAACTGACCGTATGTTGTTTATGTTTACCAATTCGTTTCAATTTCGGAAAACTTCATTCGTTAACTGTTTCTATGAACTGAAGTCATTTACAATATTTTTTTGTAAGAACAGTTTCATATACTTGGCAAAAACGTCTGTTCTTGCTTAAATGACAAAAATCAGTTTTCAAAGTGAGTTCCAATAATTATTTAAAATCATATTCTTTTCCGCCACCAGGTGGCGATCTAAGTGATGGCGAGCGCGAGCTACCGGCCTCCTCCTCGCCAGCTCCAGTCAGTTACGCGGCTCCCACCGGCACTCCTCCCTCGGTCCCCGTGGACCCCACAGCAGACACCCTGGTCTCCTCCACGGAGACCCTGCTACGGAACATCCAGGGTCTGCTGAAGGTCGCTGCTGATAATGCCCGGCAACAGGAGAGGCAGATCAGCTATGAGAAAGGTATGTGGTTTGAGCTTTTTTTATATTAAATAAGGTTAATTTGCTTAGTGCTGAATGAAGGTTTTATATAAAACTAAGCGACATATTGAACTGTAGTTTCAGTTTAAAAATGGTTTAATGTGGAATGTTGGAATGTTTTGATATCAATGAAATTCTAATGCGATTCTTCCATAGAGTGATTTTCTTATTTTATTTGTTGTATAAAGTAGCAAGCAAATAAAGTATGCACTTTAGGGACCGGCCTAAAATTAAAAAAATCAAAATGAAATATATATTTTTTTCTCGTATATTTGATAAAAAAAAACATCTTCAAACTAAATCTAAAGCATTTAATGGAACACTTAACCATATATCTTAAACATTACGTAAGAGATTATATGATAATGTTTTGAAAAGCAATTTGCGTAGTCCCTCAGTCAGATGCAGGGTTCAAGATTATGGTAATATGTCGCAAGTCGGATATAATATAAATTATCATTAGGAGCATTTTAAATTCTTTCTCAGAGCATAACAAGCCGATAATTAGGTGACGATAGACACTAACTGTTGACTGATAAATATGAAAGATAAACAAATCTTAGTCACAGGATGTCACATGAAATTGCTCAAGATTGAAGATAATGTATCGTCGTACTTATAAATCAGATATAATTAGATATATAGATAGGTATACTTTGATGATAAAAACTGGACATCGTTTCCGCGCACAGATGATACTAATTTTCTTTGAAATGATTAAGCTCATATTAAAAGCTCGCCGTATCATATTCAAGGAGCTCAATATAGAAAAATACCTGATCTTGTACATAGTTGTATGCTAAATCGAGTTTCTAACTGGAAATTATTATGAAGAATCTTCGTTATTAATTATCATCATAAGCGCTTCATTTAAAAAATCTCGAAATTCCGCGAATCGTACTCTTAACCGTTTCATAATTTCCATACGAAATTGTCAAAGATTATTATGATACGTAGTGAGCTTACGATGCAGGAAGCTTTATCGATGTAAATGCTATAATCGATATTAGTCAACGTCTCGCGAGAGCCGATTCCGCGTAATCGGACGTATAAGCAACATTGATTAGACTCTCTCGGTATCTTATATCGTGTAGGTATTTTCACTACACGTTCCAAGTTCCCGTATCTAGTACTTATTAACGACACACGTTACATTTGCATCGCATTATAATGTTGTCATTTATTGCGTTATTAAATTATTAAAATTAGAAATGCGTCGGTAAACAGCAGCGGTGTTATATGTTGCAAGTAGGTACGAGTCTGTCCTGAGACACTCGCAATGAACGTAGGAGCACGTATGGCAACGCTCCAGGCGTTGTCGTTTCATTTTATGCTTTAATGATAGACATATTTTATGATTTTCCAATACTTCATTATGCCCGAACACACGATCGACCATGGAAGTATAAATAAACTTTGCCTTCATTAAACGGTTTTTCTTCAGGTTGTTATCAGTGTCAAGGTGTTTCGCGCCGATACTTTATCTGCATATTGTCAACGTAATAGATTGTGTGCCGTTATTAATCCATTACTAGGCCACCTTGGTGGTTATGTTATGGCTCGCTGCTTAGTATGCGTGTCAAAGTTTAATTTTATCTGTCTCTTGATTGTTACTACCGCAGCATGTATTTTCACGTCATTTGCAAAGTGGTGCTTGAGTTACAGGCTCTTTGAGTGTGCGTAATTTCATTGCCTGGGCAATGTTGTTTGTAGTTGTGGAGACAGAGACGCGAGCCTGCGCCGTGTCGTGTCGGCAAACAGCCGTAGAACAGATGCGCCTGAGTTATTGCCAACTCCACTATCATTATACAAGATTCCATTCGGACAGCATAATTGTTTAATTGATAATTTCTTCCAGTTATTTATTCACGTCATTTCGTTCAAGAGCTCGGCTCCATGAGAAACAAACGTTGAATATTCGTGCCGTATGCTCGTGAATGGAAAATTGCACGAATGCTCTAAGTCAATAGAAATAATTTAACAAAACGAGTGCTCGTTTTACACATTGTATTCTGCAAACATGGCTCCATACATCTTAGTACGAGTATATATTGCTAAAAGTATGATACTTTGGTAAAAATACTAAAAGAAAAATAAATTATAATTTCAATTCAGTCTAAGCAAAAATAACTAAAATAAATTTGTTATAAATCTCATAAAAATACAGCAGAGGTCGGGGAGAGAGCTCGTGGCGCGAGTCATCATCAAACTTGAATATCAATATTGCGCCTCCAGCCAATTGTATTAATAAACAAAACAAAATGAGAAATAATAATGCTATAGGCTAACAAAAGGTTCCATTTCTCCCCCCGATATATAAGTAATGTCGAGGGAATAACTCTCTAAGCCGATACTGCTAAGAGCTAAAATCGCCTTTAGACGCAACCCGTAATTTTGTTATTACGATAATAAAATTATTGTTGATGAAACATTTTTTCAAATCGATGTGTCTGGTGAACTTTACTGTTCGTTTTTTTTATAGAAATTACTGCAATCGCTCGCTGGCTCGCCTCGCCACAATTGATAGGTGTAACTGCCAGTGCGATGTTCCATCGGAACTTACTTATTTCCTACTCGTACATAGCGCAATTTACAATCATAAAACATCTCGATTCAACAGACAGCATACATAATGACACAAATTAGTTTTTTTAAATCCCGAATTGTTTGCTTGGTGTGGGTTTGGTTCAGCGGTCGCAGTCTAGTACATTTTGAAGTGTAAATTGTATGAAGCTTCCCCTCCCAGTCACAAATAGCAGATCGCTATCTAGCCACATTCGCTGTCAATTTTTACACTAGTGCAGAGTGGGTGCAGACAAATGTGCACTGCATTCACTGCGTTATCAGATAAACGCGGGAAGGGTGGGTGAAAGGACTAGCCGTGATAAAGCGCTGTCGATTCGTTCCTGCAAATATGCTACCATTCAATGGGAAATAGGTGTAATATTGTCGCCTCGAGTGAGCCGCGTCGTGTTTACGTCCGACCTTTATTTACACAGGTAGAGAGAACATGCTCTCTCCAGAGATACAACTCGACCGCTCCGACACATCAGCATTCCGACTCCAATTGGAAAAAACAAAACGTCTGTAACACGGTGAATCGGCCCCATCGCGATCATCGCGACATAAATCTGCTTCGGCTACTCTTTTAAGCTTTTATCCCTGTTAATTCTTACCGCTTAGTTTATTTCTGTACGAAATGGTCCGCTCTTGTTACATCGGTCTTGTTTTACTCTTTTGTTGAACAACTATCAGTTTTTGTTAAGCTAAGTGCTGTTCACCGGACAAATGGCACGCGGGCAGATAGGGCAAGAACGCTTTATGGCTCTCTGTTGTCGACAACTTTTTAATAATTTTGTTTTAAGCGAGTAAAAGTTTTAAGCGAAAATCAATACGATTGGGTTGCTTCGAGCAGCTGGATAAAGGTGAGCGGAGTTTCAACTTTCTGGGGATTACGAACAACGAGCGACATCTATTGGCGAACTCCAACAGCTGGCGGGAAGTTTTTATTTTCTTAGGAACTTTGTTGTCATGTAGATAGGTCCTATGCTTCTCAAGTTTTAGCCAGAATTGAATACAAATTAATTGATGGTAATTTTAAAACCGTATATTAATTTAGCCACAAAAAAATTCAAATTATATGCAGTCCTGTCAAGTCACCGCTTATTTTGAGCACAAACATGAACATCGTATAAGCGATTTTCAGCTGCCCAAATTCCGCGAAGCCCTTTCATTTACACTGTATAAGCAACATATTGCAATAAAAACCGCTCTGAAACCGCAAAATGCCATTGTCGAAGGGGAAACAGCCCATCAATAATATGGAAGTGACCGATCGAGCAAACATGAGCTGGCCAATGATAAAAACTGATGAGCAAATAGACAGACAGGACTTGTGTACTCAGCTAATGGATTCAATTGATATGAAAGCTTTTACAATGCTGACGATCGAGACATTATCGCTTACAACCAAATTACATGTTGTGCGATTTTTACGTATGTATTGTTGATAGCTTTGGGGATTGTGTTTGGGGCATCGAATGAAAATCGTTATATTTATTCTAGCCAAAGTGGCTTAGGTAATCCTTTTCAAGCTTATTTTGTTTTTGGGTATCGAACTAAAATAAAATCACAATTAATCACAATTTATCCAATCTAAAGTGGCTCACTTAAGTGGCCTTTTTAGGTCATAAATAGCAGAGCTGAGAAGAAGAAAAGTCACTCATATCAACATTTCACGAACATCCAAATCGCTTACCCAAACAAACTCCCCATATCCTGGCCAAGTGAATCCAGATCCTGCATAAATTCGTCCGAGTCAGCTGTCCATCATAACTGGCGAGCCCGGCTCTGACCGCCCGAAGGTACGCGCCACCGCGAGATGCGCCCGCGCAGATTGCCGCCATTGTTGCCCGCGCTAGCTTTCGCGCCATTGTGCGCTGGATCAGCACCAACCCATCTCTGTTTGTTTACGGGAACTGCTCTTCCAATCTTCACGCTCACGTGTAACAAAGTAAGTGATGTTGAGTACATATTTGTTTACATGGAATTACTATTCTATATAGTTGTAGTCTGTACATGGTAGAATAGCCTACCGAAGGCGAGGTAATCAAATCTATTAGGATTGGGTTTTGAGGTAGTTTGATATTATCTAGTAACTCGATTGTTTACTTAATGTGGTTATGCCTTCCCTTATCTAAAATGACTGTAGTTCCTATGTAACATATAACATATGCAGGGTTCCGTACATGGATACTCGTTCGCTGAACCAAGTAAACAATAAGTGACACTAACTGTGCATATTAAAATGCCATTCGTGCAACGGCGGTGCGATGCAGTCGGCCATATTGGATTACCGGCGTGTCGCTCCGGTTACTGCGCACGCGACTCGACCACACGCGCGCCATCTATGCGCGGAGCTTGTCAATAGACCCGGTTTGAATATCGAATGTGATGTGCCTTACTGGATTACTTGTTTGTTTCTTATTGATTTGACAGTTCGGAACATGTTATGCAGAAATATTGGCGATATATTTTTGAAAGCAACTGGCTACATTTTTTTTTTTTCAAATTCAGATATTTTTGCTCATAGCCTTGGAGTATTTTATCAGTAATTTATTACACAATACAAATATTTTTTGTAATTCAAAATGCCAAACGTTGCGATATTAAATTGAGGCCATAATAAAGTGTACATTCGAATGATCAATAATCCTATTCAGTTAGAAATAGCAAAGGGTAGCAATATGCCTGCGGGCTACGTAAGCACTACAATGTTTAACTTTACAATTCATCTAACCAGCCATGTGAAAAGGTTTATTTATTTCAACACAATAGGAAGTCTGATAAATTGTTATTTTAGAAAATTGTATGCAGTTCAAGGAACTTTAAATCTGCTGTTTTCAACCCGATTTAAACGTAGAAAACTAGTAAGACAGCTTGTAAAACTTTATGCAAACGCGAAAAAAGTACTATTGATCCATTATATTATGAATATATTAAATCGATAAGTAATATAAGCATAACATCGAAATATATGCAATGTAACACTGCCATAAATTCACGGACAGTAGCTCAAATATGAATCCTACACCGCAACAAGGTAAGAAACTCCCCGAGGATGCCGGGATCCAATGTTCCACAACTTGCAGATGTAGAACCACCTACCCTGCACCGATCCAATTAAATTTCGACTCTCTACCTATAACAATATAACTTAGTTTTGTCTGATGTAAATCGAGTCGGTAAGCTCTTCGTACCCCGCCGAAGGAAGTAAGGGGTGAAGTGAGACAATCGTAAAGTTTAATAATAATTACATTCTCAACTCTCCTGCCAGGTTGTGCAATAATTAACCGCTCGGAATTACTTAGCTGAAATAATGTAATGTGACGCACACGGGACTGTCTGTATATGTGTGAGGCAGAATAAGGTTTAAAAAAGAATCTTATAATCATGAGTTTTGTGATGGGGTAGTATAAAGACTGATTGAATGAACTGTGCTATCCTATCCAGGAAAATGTAGATTAGAGCTAGTAAAATGTAAAACTATATTTATATTTTTCTTATGACACAAAATTGTACTAGTATATTTTATAACACTAAAGCAATCCAGTAACAGCACTCACTCAATAGACGCTTCATTAATTACGTATGTTTTTACTTGAAAAGTTTGCGCTACCGACATTGATGCATAATTTTCTCGAGTCTTATCACACGCAATCTTACCACTAACGTTCATACTCGTACCTTACATCATCTCACTGCTCTTAATATTTAAAACTGGCATAAACTGAGGTCTCCTGACCAGTTTATCCTGGTCTCTAAAAACCTGCAAGTCGAGAATGAAGAAGGTCTTGTATTGCTGGTGGTATGTCTCTATGGGGTGAAATGTGAACGCTTGTTGTAGTTGTAATTTACATACGGAATTACATGCCGGAATATTACGGTTGATATCCTTGTTTATGAGAAAACAGGGGTGTGTGCCTTTTCAGCTGTTTTATTCCTTTCTTTGGTTTTTATTTGAGTTTAGCATACGGTTTTTGAATGCTTACTTTTGAAAGATTTTTCTAGTAAGAAATTATATATTATCATTTTTTTCAAATTAGACATTTCTATTACTATTTTAAAGCAATTTCTTTATTTTCAAGACAATTTCCCCCGCAATCGGCCATAAAAAGAATGTGCTACATAACTTCTCATTAAAAACATTTCTTGTAATTTCTATTCCCAATGCTGGGGGAATTGATATAAAATAAGTCATAGCGTACACCTGCCCTACTCCTGAGAGCATTAATATTCTTTATATGCAGTTAAATTCAGGCCAGGGGCTGAAACATCGGGAACTTTGCACAAAAATGAAAAATTACCGGTCAGGGAGCGGCGACCGCAAAAACAGCGCAAGAAACATCTAATGAAAGCTTAGAGCCATTCGCATAAATCTCCCTTACATTTTTAATACCAATATATCCGGCGAGGGGAGCATCCGCAGGGAAACGACGCACCGAAACAAAGCATTCGCGGACTCGTGCGTTTATATCTTATTTAAATACCACCAGATGTTGTCCGCTTATAAATGTGGATATTTTTTAATCGGTGCCGTACCAGAGACATAATGGTATCGGCCGATCTGCCGTCAGCTGGTATGTAGATGTAGCCGAGTTTATCGGGCTCGCTGGCTAATTTAAAAATCCCTCTCCGAGAAGTATTTTCATAGCGAGCGCGTCATCCCCGCGCGGCCGCTTGATATCTCTTTTGACCCGTATATACTTTTTATTCGCTTCGTTACCTAAGCCTTTTCGTATCGTATTGGATCTCGAGGAGTCGTGTAGTCTCATTAAAATAATACAGGGCTACTGGATAATCTTATCCGGTGTGTTTCGATCGCAGATTGTGTGCGCGTGCGCCGATAACCGCGCGAGTTATTCGGACGCTGCACGCTCGATACGCCGCGGCTTTTTAATCCATTTGCCGACGACAACTTCATTATTTGTACTACAGATAATAAAGATCTACAGAAATTGTCTCAATTTACGGCGTCCGTAGAAATATACTGCCGGGTTAACGAAATGCAAATTTCTTATAATATATTCATCAAATTATGTGTCACACATGTATGACAAAATCTTCGCATCAAATAAAGGAGTGCTAGATTGCGTATTTTTATGAAGAGCTCTCGAGCGGCCGCCGAGCAAATAGAACTCTTGTTTCCGCAAGTGAGGGGTGAAATTCCGCGACGGTGGGAAAAACAGCTACAGATTTTTACGTTCTAAATTTCACACATAATAAAGGGAAGCAATTCTTATGATTATTAGCGTGGAGGCTGCGGGAATAATCCTACGCACTCGCCTGACACGACTGGGTGACATAAGCCGGAAAAATCTAATAACAATAAAATAAAATTGCCGACGGTTTGTAGGTTTAAAAAAGAATAGGGAGAAAAATTCGTTTTACGCACCGTGACAACCGTTATCGTTACTTTGTTTGAATTGGATAACACCTAAAATAACACGGAGATATCGTACGTAGTACACGTAAACGTATTTTCTTTAGGATATGTATTTGCCATCTACATCCTATTATGTCTAGTAGATACAAATACCAAATCACGGCATTAAACAAAAGAAAATTATGCCATTAATTATATTTCTCCCTTCTAAATCCGAAAAGTGTTTAAATCAACAATATTCCTTAGTAATATTTCTATTACTATTAAAATTTCACCTTAAGACCGCGGAAGACTTCCTTTTCATTCATTGGCAGTAAAACGTCTTAACTCAAACGAGAGGGAGATATGAATGCTACTTTTGTTTCTCATTTCAAAGAACCATTTTGGTCGCTTTTACCATAACACCTGTTTAAATTATTTTGCCAGTTTGGAGTCGTAAATTTCAGGAAGACTTTAATTGTTATTTTAACTGCAAGCTCGACTTCTTCTTCGCTTTAGTGGGGCTGTGAAAATATGTCTTAATTCGCTCACCGTATGACTTATGTTTCAGTGATATTAAATAATTTCCTTCATTCTAACTGCTCAGAGCCATCTCATAAATATTCTGCATTGTCTAACACCTTTTAGGCAATTTTGTATTACCCAATTTGTTAGATTTTTATTTTTGTTTCAAATAAAAAGAGATTACGTTTCGTTCACAAAACGTTTCTAGAAGGGCGTCATATTCCAAATTTAAATATTATTGTTGTTTTTGCTGAGTGCACGAAATTGAAGAGAAATAGAATTTTCTCTCCGCGACCCTCAAAGAATCGGGAATCACATTTGGCTGCTGTCTGAAAAAATAAAAGCTAAATTGACTTTTTCTTTGGCTGCCACCTTATTTTCCAGCCATAAACGTTTAACTTTATCGCCCGGTTATCATTATCAACTAATTACTTACCTTTTGAACATTATTAAATTGCGTAATCAAAATTGATCCTTTTGTTTATGGGTCTCGATCCTTTCAATCATCTATCGACCATTGAGTTTCGATATCATAATAATAATTGTCCATAATTATATATTCCCTTGAACCGCGCGCATCGTTTTTATTGTTATTTTATTTATAAAGTAATAATTTTTCGTCGGACGCCAAGTCGATCAGGTTTTAAATTTGATTGATCCGATATAAAGATCGATTTAATAATCGAATGTTCCGCTTTGGTCTCTAAGTTTTTCTCTTGTTTTTGTCGATAAAATGTTCCTTTTAGATCGATTACCCACCTTCTTAGTATCTGTTTTGATTTATTGATTTGAAATAATTTTATTACCGATCAAATCTCCTGAGTTTTTTGTGTGTTGTCGTCACCTTGTCTTTACAGTGCGATGTCTGTCTATAACATCTGTCGGTATCAGATGTAAGTTATTATAATTAATTCGAAGTTTGTTGGGTTGGTGAGCAGTACAGAGACCACCGGGTACTCCTTTTGTTAAATCCCCAGTACTCACAAATCGCGAGATGGAAGATACGCGACGCTCCAACGCGGGACCTTAATGGCCATCCCTCGCAGAGGTAATTTACTTCTCATGTGCGAAACCACTCTTAACTAAAAGCCCACTAAATTATACCATACACGGGGATTGATTCGAAATTAATCTCGCAATCAATATCTTCAAAGATTGGAGCATTTTGTTATAAAAGCCGTAATAAATTCTTGAAAACCGTACATTTAATTGGAGATTTTTGTCGCTCATTTCATTATAGAACCGCAGAATAGCCTACGGGTCTTAGTAGGTAGTTGTTTAGCAGGCCCGAGTTCGTTAAATATGATATACTAATACAATGCGCAAGAGAACGTTTCAATTTAGCGATCTCACTCCGAGATAACTTTCGTGCGATACTTATACCTTTATCCGGGGGCTTATTATAAGGCTGCGCGGGCGCAAGTTAACTTGTCTCTGTTATCGCGAGATTTTTGTGCGTCGATACGGTTCTGAGGGAGCACTCGGTCTCTTGCATCTGTGTATTGTAGATCACTATCGCGCCAGTAGTTTCTTTTGACGCGCTTGCTTTCTGTTAATTAGCTTATTTTATTGTTACGCTGAAACGATTCTTTATCTTCATCATTGGTTCTTATTCTTTGTAAGTTTTATATGGTTTGCCTTGCGTATTACCAATGTTTGATTAATCAGGATAAAATGTAACTTTTTCACGATCTAGATAATCCATAATCAATTTCAAAATGAATTTCATCAAAACCGTTAAAAATACTCACTTTTATAACAATGATTTGTTTCAACTCGAGTGGTATAAATTTATTTGTGGTCTATCAATGACGTCTCCATTTAATACTTTTAATTTCATTCGTAAAGCAGCCAATATCAAACTAGCTGTTCTAACGTTTAACCAGATAGCAAACGTATGTGGTTATTTTAGTTATAATTGCATCGTGTTGTATTTTAATTGAACATTCAATAAGTTATGCCTAGTGGCTGATATTCAATCTATTGCTGTAATTAAAAGGCTAACGGAATTATTAAGCTAAACAATCCATGCTGGATTGGACAAGATAGTTGCGGACCCATGCAGTTTGGTCATTAGGTGCATTATGTACGAGTTTAGGGCCCAGATGTTTGAGATTGAATGTTTTACCAATACTGTCGACATAGCAGAACGAAATATTAGTGGTTCCGTTGCGGGTTTCGAATAAGTTTCTTACTAGCATATCACATAATACTAATATTATAAATTGTTCACAGATGCAATTCCTTTACGATTAAACGTCTGAAATTATTATTCTGATTTAAATCAGGCGCAAAATATTTTGGGTGCACTTATCTAGAGATAATTTAACTATAATATAGCATCAAATGTTGAAGTATGTACCTAACTTAGATACATATCTATTAATGAATCATCCATAAATGTTAAGTTTCCACAATTCCCTTCACAAATACCGCTCAAGGCGTTGCTTCTCAGAACAATGAGGATAATATCATATTGAATCAAGTAATGCATCCGTATCCGTAGGTGCTAACAGCGCAAGTTAATCAGGCTGATCCTTTTACGACCTCCATTAGATAGACGAAGCTTAGGTACGTAATTGAATGAGGGACCAAATTAAACTGAGACTGTGGGGCATGACCTCTTTCTATTCAAATTGAACGACAACCTCCATGCGTGGCTGTATGGGACGAACCGACACTTATAGATGCCGAGATTGCGTAAGCGTTGATTGAAACCTGACACTATTCGTAGGTAAATTTGGATAGTAAAAGTTTGATGAAAGTTTCTTAGAGACAAATAATATAAACAAACGATTCTGCTGTTGTGAAATTTTAACTAAAACCTAATCATTTAATTGGCAATTTCGATTCTCTATCCACTAGTTTATGTCAAGCAAATACCTTCAAACAGCGGATCGATAGAATCAAATCCAATAACGTCTCAGTCGGAACACAAATCGGAAGTTCTCCCCCAATCATTTCCGTCAGGTTACATCTAATTGAAAGTTATGCAAATCTCTCAATTGTACCTCCTTCCTCCTTCACAATAGTCCCGGATTCCGAATGAGTTAATCCGTGTTTATGCTCCTAATCGGCCCCTTGCTAAAGGCCTTGTTACCGGTTTAGCTCACTGTTAAATTTATACAATGCCTTCTGTACACAATGAACCATTTATTTAACTGTAACTGATGTTTATGCGAACATTTTCGACTATCTGATTGGTGCATCTATTCAAATTATGTGGGTCAAAGGTGCTCCTTTGCGCTACTTTGTTGTTTTATAATAATAGTTTAGGTATTGGCTTTTTATTTTAAAGTATCTCTTACAACAAATATTTCAATATATTTTTTTCTAAAAGTTATCGTTTTTTGTTACAGCTGAATTAAAAATGGACGTGCTGAGAGAACGAGAAGTCAAAGACAATTTAGAAAGACAACTACTTGACGAGCAGAAAATGAGAGGTAAGTTTACTGGAGACATATTTTAAAGAACATGCTGTTGACTTCAGATATGTTAGTCTGATTATCTCTAAACATATTTCACCGGCGAAAAGAGCATACAAGGTAAAATTTCAATGGGCTCCATAAATCTGCGATCTTCGGGCGCTCCACTCGCCACAATTAACAGGCGATCTCGTTACACCACCATTGTCTTCTTCCTCGCCATGTTATTTATTTGCAACATTAAAACTATTATATTCTCGTGTTACTCTCGTGCTTTATGTAGCTTATTCCCTTTCCGTGCCACCGACTCATCGACGCCTCCTTCGTAATTGTGTTACCACAATGTACTGTAGGCGTTTAATTAATTTCATTTTTCTACCTCCATTCACACGTTACTTCCCTGTGGCTCTTATTGTTGCTGTATTTGTTTCTGCACTTTCTCACCATATCGCATGTTCCGATGCCTTAAATTTATAGCTTCATTGAACGGTTTATAACTAGTTTTGACGTTCACGTAATGTGCATAATCACACCTAATTTATTAAACCACTTTGAGGAGCCATTTTGTCAATTTGCCGATAGTCCGCCGTAACTAGTCATAAATGTAAACGACTTACTACATCGAAGAATACGATGTTTCATCACAATATCTTCGCAATTATTGTCGATCATCAAAACTAAGTAGAACTCTCACCCCAAGCAAACATAAAGGTTAATTTGAACACAATACAACACCCTTTCTGACCTAACACAATATTGTGTCAGCAAGTAAAAAGAAAATAGGCAGAACAGAACAGAGGTAACCTTTGTACAAATGTCAAGCGGCACAGCGTCGTCAACTGACGCCTTGAGACAAAGGGTTTATTCTATTGAAACACAATATAAGCCAAACTAAACTTTAAACTAACTACACTTATGTCACTTTTCCTGCAAATTAAAAGATGTCAGTAATTTAGCATGTCACAAACAACATAAAGGCGGCGTATTATCGAGGTAGACATTTCTCTTGTGTAAATGTAATATAAATTTAAATGTTAATAAAGGGACGACAGGTCGCAGTGAGCTTGTCGCTGCGTGTAATGAAAATAATTATTGCCTCTGAAACATGTGTTATAATTTATATGGCCGGTAAATGTACGTAACATTGTAGCAGTTTATAAGAGTTAATGCGAGCTAAGTAGAGCAAATGCAGCTAACCTGGATAGAGATAGGCGACCGCCAGTAATGGATTTTCCACACTATTTGGTGATTTAGTTTAAAAGCTTTTTGACAACTCACGTTCGGACGTCGTTAAACGTCTTCAGCGTTTGCTTCCTCTACATTAGTGTGGTCAACTGTTCTGACCGGTGTTGGTATACAAAGAGACAGTGTTGTCCATTGTTTTCGCGATACTCGTCCTCTAAACAAACAGGATCAAACATTGATAGGTATTTACGCGCAGTCGGGTCCAGCGCTGCAACAAAGAGCGAATCGAGGTGTCCATACATAATTCACACGGTGAATGAACTCTATTGCGACGTGAGCAATACTGTTAATTGCCAAAAACCAATCATCAGATAGCGACCCAACGCGTCCACGCTGTGAAATATAACTTTAGTTACAAAAGCTCGCGTATACAACGCTTTCCTGAAACTGTAACGAATAGTCGGGATTGCGATAGGTTTTATTACGATTTATTGGCACTGGGACATAGTGACCCTCTTACATTGTAGATAAAGTTTACAACCTGCTCTGATTGTACTTGATAACTGTTACCACGTAAAGCTAAGTACAAATGTAGTTTTATATTTGTAGGTACGAGTATGTCATGTTATGTCCGTTATGTGATGAAATATATTCGTAATTTCCATAATTATTAAAAAATAAAATCTTAATACACACACATAATTCAAATTTAGAAATGTAAACTGCGAGTAATTTAAACCACTCCTTATCGTAAAATCAATGCCAATTATTGCAATAAGTTCAGGCATCATATTCTATAGGTATACGTTTGCGGAGTCGATTACCAAGTTCATTGAGGGCCATTAAAATTCAGTCTGCCTAACATAAAACGGCTCTCGACTCTGAAAAATATCGCCCTCGGATAAAATGACCGTATGTGAGTGTTTTAAAGAAAATGTCAGCAATATAATGCTAATGGTAAATGCGCAAATCACTTCCACGCGGTTATTAAATCGGAATTGGAAATCAAAATAATTAATTTTAAACGTTTGATGTTGTTCTTTAAAACGACTTCAAATTTTGCTTGGGAACGTGAAATAAATTGTTCTGAGAAAATAAATCTTATGATCGCTGACATTTTAATGTACGAGTTAAATTGAAATGTATGTGATATACATGTACATACAGAAATGTATATTGATTTTTTAATCTAATAAAGACATGGAGGTGTGTGCCCTATTCGAAGTGAATGTTTTAATAGTATGCCCAATGATTGTCGAACAAGTGGTTTGCTGTGTTGCCTGTTTCGAATGCAACATACTCGTAAAAACCTATTACCACCCCTTGAACACGGCATTATTAAATATATTATTTAAAGCATTTATTCCAACATTTACATGGCTTTCACAGTAAGGCTGATGTAACATAGGATATTGTACAAACTTGGGCTTAGTGTATTACCTACTGTACATTATTAGGCAAACCCTGGATATCACACTAGGTCTATTCCTGTGTTGCGACATCCAGTCTTTCCCACTTTATACAATAACTTTTACAACTTTGTTAGTACAATATGATCTAAATACAAAATTATACTAGTTTTCAGGACAGACCTCGAGTTTACTGTCCATACAACTGAAATAGATTCTAATCCAAATGCAATTACAAAAATCATCATGTTGTTATCATTCCCATTCAAATAGGAGCGATGCGTTGAAACTTGTAGCTCCTCGTAGGCTACTCTAGATTAGCGATAGCAGACTATTCAATTCAGTACCCTTGCACATAGTTTTGAATTTATAGTTAACTTGGTTAAAGATTATTATGTAAATTCTCGTTTTAACTGCACATTGATGGTTCATTACAGATTTTGTTGATGTCTTGAAATATTTGCTCTAGGGAAGTTTTTTTCTGAATTATGGAACCGGTGTTGATTTTTATTTATTTCAATAACAGAGTAGGGGAAAAAGAAACTGCTCTTCACTTAATATTAAGTTCTGTCTCTATAGATTTTCCTAACAGTTTGTAGCTGATGCAATATTGCAAAACAAGTGTGTTTCAGTTAGTTTATCATTTTGATTTATTCGTTTATAATTGAGCGAGACTGGTTGCAGTGAGGGACAGAAGGGCTTCTTGCCTTCATTACTAAGGGATGATATGAGGAAGGGAGAATAGTATTCCATAGTTCTCGCCCTATGATTCTGAGCCGTTCCGGTCATGCCTTAACCTTTTGGCTAAGGAATTCAGAGATGGAGCTAGGAACGAGATTGGAATATTTATTTGAAAGTTTGCTTGCTAATGGTTGCTACATAATTTATTATGTTTATTATTGTTTCAGTAATAAATCGAACGTGTTTTATTATTTTTTGTAAGATTTATTAAGTCTGTTAGTAAATCAACGTTTTATGCCTGAAAAACAGACAATTAAATGTGGGTTTGTTGGATTTGATCTACGAATCTACTGGTATTTGTAAATCACAGTTTATTTACTAATGACATCCGACACAAGTCATCATACAAAAATAAATAATAATAATAAATATTTTAGGACATTGTACACAGCGCCATCTAGCCCCACACTAAGCAAACGCTTGTGTCGTGGGTACTAGATAACGGATATAATACTTAAATACTTTTTTTGTAAATACAAACATACTTATTATACATACAAACGATCACTATATACATGTAAATAAAATGAAATTGTTCATATGTATTGCTTTCTATGATAAGAATTATTAAACTACCCCACTCCAACCCTGTCCACAAGTTCCGCAAAGGCGTCGTAGCTCTCATTGTGCGAGATTGCGTAATTAAATAACATATAGGCAGTAACGTACATCTTGAAAGGGTGCCGGAGATGTTACGCCAATTATGCCTACATTATGTGAGGAATGGGTATCAATGTTGTGATCTTCAATTGTTCCAATGTCTTCATGTTTCGGAAGACAGTTATGAGTTTTCCTCGTGATATGTTTTCTATTTATGTCTCTAAAATGTGTTATCGTACCATGATTTACATTGTTTCCTATTTGTGACCGTAAAAGATGTTATCATATCGCAATACGGTCCATTAGAAAGAATATCATTTATTTATTAGTGTTTTGTGGGTCTGATAAAACCTAAAATTGTGGGTCACTCTCAATTGATATGAACTAGAAGGTAGAATAGAATAGAATATAACTTTAATGTACCTACACCATAAAAACACAAAAATTACAAACAGAAATAAACATACATAAATTAAAGTGTTGCACATTGGGCGGCCTTATCGCCTTAGGCGATTTCTTCCAGGCAACCTTTTACATACAATTACTTAACTTATTGACATAACTTACAATTGTAAACAGGCGGCGTACAATATATATCTTATTTATATTATTAAATTAATTGAAAGATACAATACACACTCAATCCATACACATATAAGGTATCGTTTATCCCACATAGGCTAACATTGTTTTATACCTATTCAAGTTTTAAAATATTTTACTGTAACATCTGTGTAAATTAACTGAATATTTTTGTTACATAAGTATTACAATCTGTTGCCGTAGCTATGGTCCATCATATAAAGTGTCATCATTTTATTTGCAAATTTATGATACATATTCAAAGTGCCAAGTAGTATGTTGCATAGTACTTTGATGACATTGTGTTCTTGACATATTTTCTATTGCCGTCCTCATTTATTTCCATATCCACCGTCTACTGAAGTCATTATATAATATTAAAGGTAGTATTGGCGCATTATAATATATTTATAGCTGTTAGTGTAAATAATACAAGTGGCCATAAAAGTTAGGTATGATTGAGGCAATCATGCAGATGGTGAGCGATCATTAATTTTATTCCAATAAATTTTACGAGAACGGTGCCTGTAATGGATGTAATTGAGTTTAATAATTTTTTTTTAATTTAGCTAATTAATGTTTATATTAGAATATCGCGTTAATGATGAATATAAAAGACAATCTTGGGCGCCAAACCTCAGATACACGACTGAGAAAACAAACCTACAATAAAGCCCACTCTAGCTTTTTAAAATATTTTAGTTACCTTGTACCTGATAAAACTTTGAGTATGGGTACAAAGAAATACAAAACTTTTGTTCAGTTACTTCCTCCAAATACTCATTATTATTTTTTCTTGCATATTTTTTGTAATATTTTATACACTTGACAGCCAGACTCTTTAACCCTCAATCACCTGAAGCAGTGTGAGTGCTTGTGCGTGATTGACAAACCTTCTTTTTGTTTTCGTGGACTACATAAAATGACACAAATGTCACCAATCACAATCCTCCCTCCACACAGTCTATGGTATGATTCTGTCCATCAATTGTAACAAGTAGCTCTAGCCTCTGAATAGCTCGATGCCTCTATACCTAACGTCAACAGTAGCGTTGATGAGTTACTCCACTACAATAACCGGGTACACGCGTGGCTTCAAACATATGTAGACATGGAACAAATGGACTGGACTAATTGTGCAGTTTTAAATGCGCGGAGCGAAATAAAGTTTCTTTTAAACTGAGCTGCAATAAACCATAATGCTTCATTTTGTCTTCCGCAAGTGTTAATGTAATAAAAATGTAAACAGTATTCTTAATTTGTTATTATTCATAATATGTAATAGGTATGTATACTAAATTGGTAATGTACTAACGTGGATACCAGCAGTATTGCTCGCGTTGTTTTTGAATAAATAATAGCTTATGAGCAAACAGACAAATAAAAACATGCAAAAAATACAATGCTTTATAATGGTACGCAATTCTTCCGATAGTGACAGTTAACGGAACCGTACTGGAAATGCAAGATCAATCCAATACTATTCTACGTCAATAGCTTCAAACGTCCCCACAAACAAACACTATCAGGGTCGGCCAGTCCAGTGATCAAATTCAAATGAAATCGCCAACAGGCGTACAATCGTATCAACATACGTCAGTAGTCACTGCGACTCCACTCTAACGATAATTGTATTAGCTGACCACTCAATCAAGCCGCGTGCTTATTGGATAGATGGGCATTTAGGGATGCATTTAGTCGACTATTAGTGTTTCTCGTGGTTGGTGTAGAAAAAAATGGCAACATCATATTTCTTTAGTAATTCATTTCAGTTGTTTGTTAAAATGAATGAGTATCTATTTGATAGTCGTTTAAAAAATTTGGACAGCTACAGTAACAAAAAGATAGCATTCAAGCATCTCTTGTCTTGTTAGATTTTTAATCAATAAAAAGATAAACATCACAGAGAAAAGGCTGTTTACATTTCCAAATCAATTTATAAATAAATCTAAAATCATCAAATAGATCTAGCAACATAGTCTACATTCTCAGTCGATAGGTCGCTCAGGAGTCCATTCTAAGCCACAATACATTTCCATCATCCGAGTCAGAGGAACGGTAGAGACAAACAATTCAGCCATTGCAATGCCTTAATGGAACCAATCTGCTCTGTCGAGTGCAAAGCTCTGCAGCTTCCTTCAGGACAAAGCTTCGTGTGGATGCCTGACGGAAGCTTTCTATTACATTTGCTTTCAAACTGTTTGGCAGGTTGTATTAGTTAGTTATTGGTTTATGCTTAAATTTGAAGCTTAGTTTTTATTTACTACCGTTTTGATATTTCAAAGCTTTTTTCATAACTTATTACGACTAGTTATTCTAACAATTTAACTATATACGTCACAAAAGTCATCGAAAAGTAGATACGAATAAACTTTATTTGAACAAAAATACATTCAACAGTCGTTGATTGTGATTCAAAACAGTAGTTCCAAAGGAATCTCCAATGGCGTTCCTTTCATGAAAATGCCAATAATTCCTCTTGCAGTCCAGTGGGAAGATATCAAAAAATATTCCCGATACACGGTAAATCCTGACCGCGACACGACGTGCGTCCTCGCTCCGAATGCCGATAGGATCGGCGCCGTGCGCGGAATTCAATTACAGGCCCAGTTATAGCGGTTGGCATTCTCCACTCCAATCCCACCACATGTGCTGTGAGTCTTGGACCAACTTATTAAATTAGGTTTTCCCAGATATCTCGTACATACTTTTCCTCTTAGTATTTTCATTGTGTAAATAAGACGGCTATTTTGACTGCCACAAATATTGAACGCACGGTGGAAAGACTTGCACATTTTTAAGGCCACAACAAGTGATGTTGCGGTGGCTTGACCGGTGTACATTTATTAACATTTTTTGCACCGGCGCAGACGAAGTTGCCGGCGCTACGAAAGTTTTCGTGGACGCCGGGTAAATATTTACTCTGGAACGCTGCTTTGGTGGTTTTAGTCAGTTTTTTGCTTGAGGTTCGGCTGTGGGCTGGAAAAATTGTTTCAATCAGTTCGAGGCTTCGTGTTCATTAATACGTCTCGGTTTAGGTTTAGCTCGGTGATTTTATTGGACTTTAATAGCTGGTTGTTTTCCTACCATCTTTCAAGCTTTACGATTTACAGGTTAGGTGTTGAAATGGTTTATCATTTTCATTCTGGATCTTCTTCGCTGCGTTTATGCGAGCATCAATTAAAAAAAACATACAAATGTGACGTTCTGTATATAATCAAATGTTTTAAATTCAAATGTTTTAAATGTGAATAAAATTACACTCGCATAATAGCAGACTTTATAATATTGCTCTGATCAGTTTTCTGTTCATATTTCCCACTCATCTCAGAGCCTGCGGCGTTGAATACGTGACACATTTACTGAATCCCACCACCTCTGGACGAAGCACGACGCATCAGTTAGACAGGGGATCTGCCTGGAAATATGTAGTTTACACATGAAATTGTCACGGCTGTATTTTCATATCATTTTGAATAAAGTTCTGAATATAGGGTTGATTGAAAACAGGGTTGATTGATACATTATTAATATTAGAATGGAACGAATCATGTATACGCATCCATATATATTATACATATTCATAACCCATGTAAAATCTGCTGAACTAATTGTAATAAAACTAACACTGTCTACTAGCATATGCTACTTTAATCATTCATTAGAAAAATATGTATGTTACTATAGTT
Organism: Macaria liturata; assembly: GCA_964023185.1. Lineage (NCBI taxonomy): Eukaryota > Metazoa > Arthropoda > Insecta > Lepidoptera > Geometridae > Macaria > Macaria liturata. The sequence goes on along the minus strand of OZ026820.1, from coordinate 5,185,671 downwards.
TCGGAGAAATCCGTAGCTATTTTTATGGATTATGTGTCGGACAATAAAGAAATTTATTTATTATTATTATTATACGAGGTTACTAAGAAAAAAGGTTAAATATAATGGTGTTATAACCTCTTGCTTTTACTTGTCCAGTCTCTCATAACTAAAATAATAATAATAATAATAAATAAATATTTCAGGACATATCACACAGCGCCATCTAGCCCCATACTAAGCTTACGCTTGTATCATGGGTACTAGATAACGGATATAATACATATATACTTTTTTTTTCTTTTTGTAAATCCATACTTATTATACATAGAAACGACCAGACTTAACACAAGTAATTACAATTTTTTTTTAATATTATATTTACGAGTATATTTTGATTGTTTCTTTACAATAAATTATTAGTTAAGAAAGCTCTTCAACAAATCAAACCAATTCTTCTTCTCAGACGTCCTAGTTAATATTTTTACCTACTTTATGTACTTATATAGAAATCTAAGCCAGAACTCGATTAGTGGCGGATGTTTTGGTGAAATGAAGCGGAATATGGCGCCGCGAGCGCGTAAGTAATGCAAATGATTAGATTTCGGCCCACTGTTCCACTGGTCTGCTCTGATCGCTGGGAAATAAATCAATCATTTGTGAGATCAATTCGAAGAAATTAGTCTCACCTCTAAACTAGGTGGGTAGTTTTCATACTTCATTAATTAATTTACAAACTGTAGAATATCTTTTCTTCTGACCTATAGAAAATACTTAACACTTATTCCATTAATTCTAATAGATTCCAAGAGATAAGCAAACCCATTCACTGCTGATAAAACAGCAGACGCGTTAAAGTGGACACAAAAGCGCGGCGCTGCACAAGCTAAAAGTAAGAAAGAACGACATTACATATTTCACGGCTAAGTAGAATGCTGTGTCGACTGCGCAGCTTAGCCATTCACGATGGACAAGCAAATTGACTACCTTTTAAGAACAAACCTAGACTATGTCCATCCTGCATCCTGCCCTTATCGGGCATAGAGCTGGGGCCATTAAAGTTCTGCAATCCATTTGATACGAGAAGACAAGCAAAACCTGCGAGCCAGGGGTAATACACGGTAATACACGGCGCAAGGCGCGCCCTATGTTAAGGCAGTTAGGACACAACTATAATAATATAGCAATTATTCCTCGACTCCACTACCTACAGCATAGGTTAATCAACATTGAAATTGAGACACATTATCCCATATGGTTATCAAATTAAATTACAATCTGTGATCACTTGAATGGTTAAGTGCAAATTAAAACAGTTCAAACTAGGCTCGGATAGGCGTTCGCAATCAAGAAAATCGCCGCTCCGTACACGACGTTTAATTTAACAAACCATCAACATTCGTAGAGATGAAACCCTTTGAGAGTTTGAATGCTCGCTCCGCTGTAATTACGACTAGTATAATTACAAACTTGTAACGCATCCGTCGCTAATCAAGCCTCCATTCAGATACATTACACCTAAGAGAAGCAGTAAATATAACGCTCTAATAAAACCTCGCACAGCGCCAGAAATAATAATAAAATATTACAAGAGCCCGAGATTTTGTCTAATTAATTTTGTATATACGTTCTGCGGGGCTGCGATGTCTTGGGAGTAACATACAATGAGTCCGGAAAACCGAAGGCGAGGTGGTAACAAGATCCGCGAACGAGCTAAATTGGAATTTATGATTGTATGTGAAATTGTTAGAACAGGTTTCAATGTGTATTATAATGTTCTCGCGTAATAAGGAGTTGAAACGAACTTTCAGGGGATTCGGTAAAATACATAATGAACTTTATAATTAGTGATGATGTATTGTTTGGGATATTAATTAATCCACGCAACGTTCAGAAAAGTTTGGAAGAAATGTTGATAACGGTTATCCCGTCTACATCGAGACTTGTATCTAATATTGACTTTGGAAATTATAAATTTGAATTTATAACTACAATTACTTAAAACCTATATTAAAATACTGATCAACTTAAATGTAGCCTAAGATTTCAATACAGATTTTGCTTCTAACAGTTCATACACTAATAATAATATAGTGAGACGCTATAATACAGTGAGAGTTCATACACTGTTGCTACTATCTACAATTTTACTAATAACAACTAATAATGTAAATTGTAGATTACTTTATCAGAAAAACTTTGAATTAATATATTTATTGTACTATACAAAGTATGAATTCCATCAACAGTACGAGTGATCAGTCCGGGGTAGTGTTACGCCGCGGTCGAGTCGATTATTCCTCGATCGAGCTGTCGATTTTGCTACAAGTCAGTGAACGCGCCATGTGCGTCCGTATCGTATTTGTAATCTGATACAAAACTTGTCCGATTTTACCTAGAAGTAGACAATAACGTTGGCAACACATGTGTTTAGATACCTGGAATGTAAATAGCCTACTTGCGCGTATTATCTGAAGATACGAGTAGAACTCGAACCCAAACACGTTTGTCTGGTTTTAAAATAGATAGTTAATGTGGAATAACTCAATTTGGTATCAATCTTCCATGTAAAGCTGCCGCTCGAAGTGCAGCGCACAAACGAATAGGTTTACATCATTTGCCGCACAATGTGCAAATTGCCCATCGAGCCGTGGCAGCTAGTGAGGCGAAATTGCGTGTTAGCGCCAGACCAGTGGTACTCTGTTGAAAACCGGCGGCGAGCGGCGACTCCCATGACTCACCCAGCCGGCAATGCGTCCGCCGGCCTCGACCGCCTCCGACCAAACCCAGCTCCAGATAAACTTCCCGACGAGAATCCCAAAATCAGATTTGTTAAGCTTTAATTTAATCCAAAACAATAAGCATCCACGCGAACTCGAAACAATTAGCTCGCGAAGTTACTCGGTCCCTCGGAAATCCTCACCGGAACGGCAACATCGAGTGGAATTATAATTATCGAGAAAGCGGCTAAGTCGCGTTTTAATTATAGAAACAAACAAAAACGTCTATCTCCGATGTCTTGGCAAAGTTGGAGAATAAGTCGACTCGAGAGTTTGATTTTCATCCCTGTTGTTAAAGAAAGGGGTGAGGATAATGATTTGTAATTGAGGGTCAGAGAAATGAATTTACTAATGTTGTAACAATAACATCGTTGTTTAGCGGTGCATTCCCACCCTAGATAATTGCGGTTAGCATCAGTAGAAAACTAATTTTCAGCGTAAAAGGATGCAGATTCCACCCGTAGCATAGATACTATTTTCCGGCACATAGGAAATTCAATTATAATTGAACTCGTTCCGGCAGACCGCATCCGGTGTCTCGGGAATCACTTATTGATCCTAGATTCCACTCGACTACAGAGCATATGATATATAGCTGAACTTAATATTATTGAGTATCGCGAATCTACCGCGGATTACTTAGTCAGTCCTATTTGACAAAAACGTCGTGAAGAATGTTCGAATTCTTCTACGGACATTAAATTAATATTAAACTCCATCACAAATGTTAAATCACTATCATTGAAGAGCTACAGTAAATCCGATCAGCATCATTGTAATGTAAAGACGTAAATCGTTTCTGGCAATAAAAGTAATCGATCCGGCTGCAATTGGAGTTAAATCGTTCGATTCAGAGAACATCGTACGAATGTCTCGATATATCGAATGGAATCGATTGCGGCCATTCGATTGCGGGTTAATAAATTGTTTACATTCGCCAGTGTGCGATCATTAAGATCTTTGTTTACCAGCGACCACACGGGCAGTAACAGGCATCGATGAAGCCATACGCTGATTTCATTGCAGGATATCGTTTTCGTGTGCTAATATCATATTTTACTGCTGAACCTGCTTTGGGGACAAAAATAGACGGTAGCGTGTTTCCGTGGCCATTTTGTTTCCTGTATCGTATTGCGTTTGATAATATGCGGATGTTCGGTCACTTGTTACGACATATTCAATTACTTATCATATATTATGGATTTAAAAAAGAAATCACTTGAAACATGACTCGCAGAGTCATACGACTGAATTCATCTTTTTTTCTTATTAATTACTACAAATGGTTTATTTTTATGCGTGTTCAATTAAAAACTCAGCTAAAACTGCACAATACTAAAATAAATAGAGAGTCTTACCCAGACTATACAATCAATTAATCAATTTTCCCCACAACAAATATAATTTACTTGACAGTAATCAAATCATTCCCCTGGTTTAGCTAATAAAGTCGCTACAAACCACAACTCTAAACACACATCGGTTTTTATAGTGAATCCATTTGCTTGTTTATCTTGTCCAGTGTTATTACCGAGTTCCTATTACTGTTTAACTGTTTATTTGAAATGCTCTAAACTCATCAACATCATTGCTAGTACGATTCCGAATTATTGCGTAAACAACTTCTCTCTATTGCTTGCTGCTGCTACAGATATCTTTATTATCTAACTACGCTTTAGTGCAAGCACTTTTAGCTAAATTAACGATTGTACGTATATGTAGTACGTCGCAGATTTTAGTTTTGTTTTTGTAGACAAGCGACTCTGTGTTGATGGTTTTTATTTTTTTGTATGAAAAACCTAAACGAGCGTTAGTTATAATCAAAGTTGTGACTATGTATTATATCCTTAGTCATATAAAGAAGCAAATAAATGGCATTCAATTTAAGTACATAGCGGGTCTGGTATGACCCTTCGAAGACCAAATTAAAAGCTACCTAGACAGTATAGATTACTCACATTATACCCTGTCTGCCTCACAAATATCATACACGAGGTATCTTTACAAAACCTTATGCACATAGCAAGAGAAACCAAAGTCCAATAGCAATATCAGTCCCAAAATGACTACCATCAAGTTAAAATGGTCAGAGTGTAATTAGATTTTTCTCGTAGCAGACAATATTTCGTCGAAAATGAATTATAGCCAACCCTTTCAATAGGCGTGCTATGTCATGTATGTAACAGGACATAATCAAATGCTCTGCCAGAATTGGTTCGTGAAATTGAAGGTACCTATATATGTATAGGCACAGTGAAACATTAGAAATAGTGTCAATTTTTTAAAGACAGTACGAAATATAAATATTAGTCTTGGACTTAAATACTAAGTCATTTCTTGTTGTTCAAAATTTGTTTTCTTTTGTCATATTAATCACACTGTGAAATATTCTCCATAGATATTCAACGTTCTAATTTGAAGTTGACATTTTGATTGTTTGTATGTGATGTAGAATCGACTTTAATTTTCAAAGTTCTAGACTAATATTTAAACCACGTTTTGTAATAAGACGGGCTGTGATTATTTGCATGCCTAAAGTAAAATACCTTTATGCAAATAAGTAATCGAAATCAGATTAACGTACGCTTGATATGTTTTAGTATAACGCAATATATTTTGTTTATTTAACTCATCGAAATGAAAATTGCTATTGGAAAACATTTCTCCAATATTCATCACTCTACTGCCCAAGTTAAGTTAAAAAGGTTTTGTGAAATATAAAAACCGTTCACAAAAAAAAGCTTTTCAATTGATTGACATTTTGTTTCGTTTCAATAGCACTTCCATTTTCATGAAAAATATGAATCACTGTACAACCATACATATTATAATTTATGTATGTTCGTTGTACATGTCTGAATGTACCATTTACTTATACATTGACAAGTTTAAATATGAGGTTACTTAGAACTTATCAGCTTAATAGATAATAAAAATACATCGAAAACTTAGCTTCGTCCTAATTTAGGTACGATACATTCATAGTTACATATTATTCACAACTTTAAATATTTAGGAACGCTAAACATATCAGCTTAGAAATAAGTACATACTCGTAAAATGCATCGAAAACTTAGCTTCGTCCCCATTTAGGTATATTCATAGTGCCTAATCAAATCAACTTTGATGTGAATGCGTTACGATTCACGCAATAAAACGCGTTATTTAATTTAATGAACTGTCAAAAGGCAGTCGACACCTGTTAGTGTTTACAAACGGACCGGACATACGTTTCCCGCTTTTCCGATAGGGGGCCAGGGCCGGGCTGAGGTAAGGACGTATTTATTAAGTTGCCCTTACACATACTCGTATTGTGTCAAATAGATATTTAAGATACACCGAATATGAAATGGTCATAGATTACACAACACAATCATGTCATTATTTTAAAAACTAAAGGAAGTGTGTTGGTATATTGATGTTTCCTCCTTCTTACACCTCAACAGAGAAACAGATCTTATGTTTTTTCTAAGTTTTCTCTAGAGAAACAGTGATTTTTAACTCAAAACTAGTAGTAAAAATGTGTATATATACTAGTTAGATTCACTAGTTAGATTATGATACTTACTTATATTTTTTCGAATCTTCCAGTGACAGTCACTTGCCGTTGTTATTTTTTTTTTTCAGTATTTTATTTTTAGGTCGATTTTAGGTTTAGTTCCCAATCCATCCCCTCAGTCAGCACGCACACGCAGGCGAGTACTCCCCCGCTTGCCTTTTATTTCATCCCACTTGAGTCAATCGGCGGCGATTTTTGAGCGTGAATGGCCGCCGCTGTAATTTGCTGCTGACAGCTCCAAATGTGCATTGAAAGCTGTAAAAGGTTCGGAAAACTCAATCAGGCTCGTGTTTTCTTTGTTTTCTGCAATTTAATAATGCTCTAATGGTTTACTTTGCAATGTTATGATTCACTTATTTTGTGAGTGAGTTTGTTGGTTTATTCGTCTGTCTGTTCCGCTATCATGATACAATGAAACTACGAATCATGGGGATATTAATAATAGGAATAAATTGTTTTTTTTTTCGGTTTTTGCCATAGACATAATTCTCAGCATATAGAAAAATAGCAGAAGTCTTGACGGTCAAAAAATAAATTTATTTTGATAAATTAAAAACAAGTCACATATTTGTTCCGCAACAATACGTTTTAAATCCAAGTTACTTAGCTATTCATCCTCCAGACAGCCATGAAAGTTCAAAGGATAGTTTATGAATCCGAGCATCTTCGAGGTATCGCCGTGCGAATCCATTTAAGTTCAGACCAAGTTTACGTTAGCAATATTCCATAACCGTAGTTTGCAGAATCTTAGCGGTCCATTTGCGCAGTGCCCCTCACGAATAGTTGCTAGACAATAAATTATTTAATAACCCTCTCGTTGGAAACCGACCATGCACTTAATCAGGGAATACATTCGTCTGAATCACCGCTTTGGAAACAATTAATACAGTGCTTATTGGGGTTGGCGGCCGAGAGGTTATGTCTTTGGGTGTAGAGTCTGTGCTAATCAGAAACTTGTTTTGTCGACCGATTATTATGATCAGAAACCTTGCTCTCATTTTATTAATAGTATCGCCACAGCAATCTACACACATGAAATACAAGAAAAATAATAGAACGTGTCATCGTCATCATTACATATTTATATTCCTCCTTTGTCAAACTTATGTATGGAGTAAAAATGACAAACTAGTAATTTCAACGTTTCTCTAATAATAATGTGATTCATTATTTCTATCTTCATGAGTAAGTACTACACTATATGAATTGTCTTGAATAAATAGATGCACAAACAGTCTGTGGAATTTCGAATCCTTCTCTCACTGTCCACTCCACAGAAACCATTGAAGTTTATTTGTGTAATTTCTCCAAGGTTTTGAGTTTCAAAGCTTAGTGAAGTCTCATCTGTAATTATTGAACCCAACTGACCGCCGGTGTGGCCGGTATCGGATTATTGTTGTTTTGCCAACTATGTACTTGGTAATTTGAGGTCGGTTCTAAACAACGGTGGCAAAAATAAATACAATATATATGTAGAATACATTTCGAGAACCGTATAATACATACATACTCGTATCTACCTCAAAAGTGATTGCAATACGGCTATGTCAATTGTGTTTACAAATATTTGTGTAGGTACAATCATCCTATCCAGTCGGCTAGACATAAATATGTCATTAGTTAAAATACATCTCTAACTTATTGTTTTGTACTTAAATAACGTTCATATGTAATGATCGACCAGAAAAACTTACGCTAGTAAATCCATTAAAATCATAATTTTCACCTTACAAAATATAGTAAATACGAGTACATAACTTATTAAACTTAATTGTTCAGTTTCTTGTTACATAAAACAATTTGTATTTCTAACAGATCCAAACAACGAAATTCAGTCTCTGCATTGGAAAACATCTGAGAACTTTTAATTTAGTGTGGAACAAAATGCAGAAGGGGTGACGTATTTGATGTCCGATGGGTCGACGAAGTTCGAACGCTTTATTACTGTGTCCGGCTTTAAGTGGGTGTAAAGTTTCAACACCCTTTGATTTACTTCCCGTGCGGGGATAGGTGTGCGACGGACGGACCGAATTTGTTTGAACTTTGTCTTTTTCCACTGCGACTCGATTTTATTGCCTTCCGCTTTTTGTTTTTATTCCTACGACTCGTCTGCGAACAGACGCCGCCTATCCCTTTATTGATTCACTCACAGGTAGCAAATTGGAAATACTTACGTTTGCCACAAATTACCGTAATAATGTCCTCGGGGGAGTATCGCGGACAATAGCAGCCACATAATGGGCGCCGCAATTATTACGCTAATACCTTAAAGGACCACTTTAATCCCCTAATCGGAAGCCAAACTAACGTGGCGCCGTCCCGCATAGAAATATCTTAAATTGGCAACACGGTCCGGCGGGCCGGCCATAAAACATCTTAATGAGTACAGCCAGCAGCTGCGGACCCCCATATTGCCGCGCTCATATCCATGCAAACTACCCACGGACGACGTCTTAGCGGCCTTACTTTCCTGCTCCTTGTTTACAAGTCGACAACTAATTTGATGCAATATGTGCATAGGACAACATTATGGGCGCTATCTCCTCCGTGCGTGTCTTGCATACATTTGCTCCTTCCACCGCAACGACGCTACTAGCACAACCTGACCCTCCACACGACCCTCCTATATTCAAATTGGGCGCGGACCGGCCATTTGGACACGGATTTGTTATAAGATTAAAGGAAGATTTCACTTGCGAAACAATATGGCAAACGATTTACATATTTCGTTTCCTTATTAGTTTCGGGATATTTGTTTTGGGGCCGTCGAATTTACATCCACTGACCGATTAAATGGCCCTTAGGCGTCTTTAATGGGGGTGCCGCGTGGTCGTTGTTAGCCTTCGCAAATGTGTGCTTATGCGTAATTGAATATTTTATGGGTCGGAGCAAATTTAGTGCGGAAACTTTATTGATTCCATATTCCGAATCGTACCTCGTCTTCTGGAGAGCTAATCCCATCACATTGCAAAGTGTATTCCAGTGAATGTTTGCAAAGTCAACATTCGCTTTCACATCTCGCCTTTTCAGTTTGCTCGTGTGTTTATCGTTTGCATTTATCTGTTGACTGTTTTTATTCCGCGGTTGACATTTACCCTCTGTTTCAACAAGCTCAGCATTTACGCGACGAGTTTCTTTCATTCTGTGGACGAGTGCTCGCGTTGCATTACCTCCATTCAGGCTGAGATAGCTTCACTTAGTTTCCTCTTTTTCATTGCGGGCAGGCTAATTTCTGCATCTTTATTATTCGAGTGGCCGGTGTATGGTGGAGACTGTCTGGTGGGTAGCGTAGATTGTGTGGCGGAAAGCAAACTTGAATTGTTGGGTCGCCGCCGTCGCGTAGAGGTAATGAACGCAGTGTGGAGGCGGAAAGCCCCCTCCCCCTCGCCCCCCGGGCTCCGGGGGTGCAGCGCACACTGTATGCACAACGCTGCTTCCGCATTCGTTAATGCAAAAGCGAGCACAGACTTCAGGTGTACATTTTCAGCGCTCGTGTGCTTTATACTCATGCTAAGGCGTGCGTCTTTGTGCAATGCTGAGCCTTAATTATTATTACATTTTATCTTCCCCGCGCTTCAATACGCTACGAGACCGAGCTCGGTACTATGTTCTATCTCTAGTGGTTTATGTCTAGCAAAGAACTAATTACCGAGATAAATAGCTCTCAGACGATTCGTTTGCATAACAGACGAGTAGGTATAGGCGTGCGGTTTTATCTTTCGTTTTCATGCCGGCGTCTGTTAACACAAAACGAATAACCTGCGGCTTAGCAATTCATTATTGCATTCATTCATTTGGGCTTCATTAAAATCGCATTAGGATTAATTTTTCTCGTCCCCGTTTGGAGTTTGCTGAGGGGATCGTCGGACGGACTGCAATCATCTATTGTCAATATTGGTCATGTTTTGTCTACCGGCGCTGTGTAGCAATGTGTTTTGTGATATTCAATTTATGGTTTTGCAATTATAATTATAAAATTTTCATTGACTTTCTCTTGGCAAATCATTTTTTTTTTCCTTTTGTCATGATTACTTTTGTGATGACTACAAGACCATTTTTTTATTGAAAATTTGCAAATCATATTGTATGAGTCAGTAGGTTTACTGATTTCAAAAACTGCCCTCTATTGTTTGTAAATCGATATTTGGTTTCTCAAATCGATGCGTCGAAGCCTCACAACACATTCGCACGCGATACAACCCGCCAACGAATATCTACAATATTATAAATTCAGGCATATTAACAGAAGGTGTCGGATGACGACCACACTCACGTCGCAGGAAGCATGGCCCGCTGAGCCATACTCACTAAAATAATACCTCATTCGATCCCGATTCCATTTTTTACCAAGAATCGATTCCTTTTTATTTCATCTGTCTAATCTCGAATATAAAGTTTCGTATATTTGGTGTATTGACCCGAATTCGGTAGCTGTTTTATTATGGAACGTAAACACGGGGATATTTTTATATGCAGTAAAAAATGCCGTCGGATGAGATTGGTCGGAGACAGTTCTGTTGAACCTGCAGTTTGTCTGTCCTCTAGTAATACTGCGCTCTTCATCAATCATCATCAATCAGGTTTATACGACTTCTTGATATAATAATAATATTGTGTTTAATAATGAGGTAATCTAGATTCAAAGTATAGAAATTTAAATCTCACGCCTACATTGAAATAATCCGAAGCGATCGAACAATAATTTTGGCGATAGATAGCCTTGAGCTAGCCACGGCAATATAAACATGTAAATCTGTTTTTTCATCTCTGACACAAGTGTAAACCCATCCAAAAGAGCGTGTTTCTCGCCGGGGGCAGGCAATATCAAGAATCGGACATTTCACGGTCCGTAAGTTGAACCGTATCGATACGGATATAATAACCAGTGGAATGGTAACTATAAAGAGAGATTGTATTTTTTTACTAACGTCGTAAGAAGTCGGAATGCCCGGCCGGCCCTTTGATCGTCATGATAAAACTGCGCGCGATCTTTCTCTATTTTTTCATAAAAAATTTCTTCGTGCACCTTTATTGATATTTTGTTGCTTTGAAACGTTCGATGAGATGTTATGAAAGATCAAATAATCTCGCTGCGTAAACACTGAAGAGAAAGCATCGTGTTTTATCACCGAAGGTCATTCGGAGCTCGTAACTAACGCTCCCCACTCGTCTGACAGAAACAATAATCCGGTACAATTTTGAGGAAAAATGTTTATCTCGAGGAACACCCGCCATAAATAGTGCCGCCCGAATAAAACAGAGGAAACAGATAAAAAGCTAAACGGTCGTTAGCGAGTGCGCCGGACAGGACATTGGTGACGACAGCTTGAAAAATGTCTTTCGGTGGGAGATGACTCTCTTTGATTTATGGATTGTTTTAAGTACGTGTAAATAAAAGTTAAATGCAAGTTCTTGATTTGTGGACATTTAGACTTATTTATTATGTTAGAGTAAGCTTCGGAAAATGTGTCGAACATAAACATTAATTTTATACATACGTCTTGTACGTGCACAGCATACAGATAAAAGTAAAGAAATAGCCATATACTCATGTGTGCTCAATACTCAATATAAATGTTCATAGAAACATTTACAAATATCATCTCCACCATTAACTAAACGTTATCTTACGTCAGAAAACTCGCATCATTCTGCCGTCTCTAGATCGACCGCAGTTTTCCAAACATACGTCGATCTGACACATCTTATCTCTACAACATTATTTCATGCACATCTATCGGAAAGCCGTTCCAACTGCGTCTGATTTTATTCTAGGCAATTTATTTTCAATAAAGAACTATAAAAAGACTTATCTAAATCGTTTGGCGACGCGCAGAGGGGTGCAGACGTCATAAATGTCGATGCTTATTTACGTCGTAGTGCACTACTGGGACAACTATCATATTAGGTATCGATGACATTGATTTCGCATTTTGTTATTTCTAGTCAGATGAGTCTATTTCAAATAGTAAGTTGATACACTTGCCTCTGGGGCTTTGTAAGCTTGCCACTATTTTAGTTGTGAATAAAGTAGCCAGTAGTTTTAGTGTAATATCATTTTATAGTAATAAAACTAGAAACTAACAAAAAATGACTTGGAGACTAAAGTCATTTTTAGTTAGTATAGATAACTATCCAAACATTGTAGTGTGAAAGGTGAAAAAGAGCAGTAAAGCAATGTCAACTTCCGCATCCGTTGGGGAGGTCGCCGCGAGGGCTCACCTCAGATTAGCTTCACAATGTACAAGTGAAACGTTCCAAGCATTATAAAAAGACATATTAAAGCGTCTTCATTCTTTTGAACGTCTTTCAACTCTTTGACATTCGCCCAAAACGTTCAAACAACGCCTACACGTGTACTCATAAGAAAATGGAATTTACCATCCGAAATTACAATATAACGCAGATTCCAATTTGAATTTGTATCAACCTACTCTCACAACCGTCTCATTTACATGTTATTCGGGCAACAAACCCTAGGGGACCGTATCAGCCATTTATGAGTTAAAAAGTATTAAAGAAAAGAAAACTCGATAGATATAAAAAGATAGGTAGGTATAATAACAAGAGAAAGAAGCCGCGCGCCAGAAGACGGCTCGCGGCGAATACCGCCCGCGGAAAGCACCATTGTTCCGCGACTTTTAAAACGGAACAAAATGAGCGAGGGGAAGGAAATCGGATGAAAATATGAAAAGAATACACGTTATACGTAAAAGTGAAACGAAACGTCGGAGATCGGGTCTCAGCCGCGGCGGTCCGCAAATATAATTTGCATAGTCAAGTAGCCGAACTTTTGTCTGCAACGGATGTTCGCAGCCATATATTCGTCGGTTGCTTTTTAGCCGCACTCGTACTGTATCGGCCCCGGGTTTTATTGCATTTTTTCCCCTTTGAACGGATTCCTACAATATTTTGGTGGTTCGTTTTTATTCATACGCTCGGTCATCGAATTGTTTCGCTTCATATCGCACGCTTTGTTGCTCTCTTAATCCTCGGCTTATTGATGTTTTGTATTTTTGGGAATGTTTGTATTCACTGTTGTTTCGATTGTACTGTTTTTTGAACACTTTTTATTTACAATTCGTCATATATTATAGGTTTTTAGCTTTTTCTGGACAACACTATAATGATAACAATATATTTTCGTCTAGTAAAATCATTATAGTCGCAGATAGACATCTTTAATGGGAGAAGATCGACTGTCAAGACGTTATTGTAATTTGAATTAAAATGATATAGAACAAAGAAAAGATTAACTGCATCATGGCTATTCAATCGTCCGGAATTAGAACCATCATCGAGTACAAAGGCGGCAACAAAAGACTCGAAACTTTTTGTTAAGCCAGCTTCAAATGAAATAATCAATCGGGAATTATTACGATTCATCGTCTGTGAAGTTATGAATGAGGAAGCAATAGGTTCGGATTACGAACACAAAGCGGTGCCGACGGCCTTTAGACAAATATTGACTTGTAGAAACAATGTGAGGCGAATCACCGACGCTCCTGCCGCCGCCGGGGTATTTTATCTTTATACGTGGGAAGACGTTGATTGATCTAAGTCTTCACTTAGATTGGTTTCAGACAGGCAAAACTACCCATTCAAAATATTTAAATAAAATATTTACGTGTAAATAGACAGGAAAAATGAGATGAAAAGGTTCGAAAATAAGCTTCAGTCGAGTGCGAAACTGTTTTTCAGAGGTGTTACACCGAATCGATACTCGGACTCGATGGTCCGACGAATTTTCCACTGAACGGACATTTGGACGGGAACCTTTGTATTGACGAGAAATTAAGTGAAAGAGGACCTTTCCATCCTAATTTTGTTAACAAAGTAATTATGTACGGTCACGTATATAATATTTGATTTTAGGGTTCATTTTGGACAACAGTTTTTATGAATTTTGGTATCGCATTAGCTAGTGCGAGAAGGCATCGGAGGAGATAACTAATCGAGATAAAATAAAACTATATATATTATGTACTCGTAAATGCAATCTATACTACATCATTATGGCGCCGTGTCGAAGGTCGTTCGATGACAAATGATGCGTAGAAGTCGATCGCCAGTGAACTCTGCCGGTTTCATTAGTAACAACATTAATACTAGCAAATCTTTAATGAAAAGTTTGTTTTTTTCCGCATTCGTCTGTCCTTACATTATACACCTAAATTACCATTTCAACAAAATGGTAAATAAATATGTGATTCAATTAATTTAATGTTTCCCTCACTCAAAGATTTGTGTAAATCTGTGCACTTAAAATTCAAACTGCCTTAATTTGAAGAAGACAGTAAGTGCAGTAGTTAGGCATTTTAAATTCCCAATAAAATGAGGCACCGCCTCTTCGCAATTTGGAACGGCGGCAAGGGGTGTACCTTTATATTTTTATTAGTTTATTATTCATGCCGTTTCCATAAAACGAGCGAGTTATCTGCGACCTCATCGCGCCCCGACTTCATCAAAACTCTATCTTTTACATCTCGAAACAAATCTGAGCGGCCATTCCCAGAATGTAATGTAAACTCACACTGTATTATTATTACATTATATATGTAAGTTTCATAAAAAAATTAAAATAATAGTTAGTTATCAATAGTGCCCAAGAACCCGTTCGTAGCACTATAGATCTAAGTTAACCAAGACTTCTGCGCCTAAACCTACCTAAATTGTACTAAAGCTTTTCTATCTATCTTCTATCTATCTTCTATCTATCTCGATTATACTACTATTACATACGCTGTTTCAAAACTCAAAGAAAGACATATAACGTTGCTATTTTCGACCACATTACACGTGATGTGATCAGCCAACAATTTATAGCCCAGGTCACATCCACGTAAAGCAACTAGCTTCGAAATAATTACAGATAAGTCGAATCTCAAATACGCCCCACGGCCCATCAAAAGCACAACCTCCATCAACTCGTGAATCACTCTCGACTCAATCATTCGTCAATTGAAGCTATGCGAGTGAAAAAGATGGAATATTACTCAATCAATATGCAAGAGAGAGAACTTTGATCGACGCGAGATCGAGCGATCTTTGACGAGTTAATGCCAAATCGAATCGAGAATCTGTATAGGCTTCATATAGAGAAAAGGTTGTCATAAGAGGAAAAGAGACAGGCGATTTTCAGGTTTGATGTATACAGGTGGAGAAGTATGGCGTACCGGCGCATGCGCATATAGCCGTATATTTAGCCGGGAATTTCGTTTTGCTCTGCGTGCGGCATTCAAGTAATTGATGTTTCGATACGGTACAGCTTGGGATCGATTTCGCCGCCTTCTATTAATATTGATGCCGATATAATCTTATTACGATTATGGTGAACATATGAACTTGATAGGACATTAACAGATAATAATCGTTTGTTCTTATTATCATGATTGTACACATGATATCTATGTTTGCCATATCCAAGGAATATAAAAATAAATGGGTCAACGGGTTGATAAAACTATAAATGTTAGAATCTACCTCAATCGGAAATAACATTATTTTCCACTACGAACCGTTTAAAGTTTATCCTGCGTTCATACGATTGTTGTTCCTTAAACAGGTTTCTAAAGTCACGTCCCGAACTACTTGATATATCAGATTGAAATATCATATTTATCAAATTTTTTCGACAACTACTGTATATTTTCTTTTTCTCTCTCCCCAGTGATGTACCAGAAGCGACTAAAGAAGGAGAGGAAGCAGCGGCAGCTGGTGCAGGACCAGCTCGAGACAGAGCTGAAGAGGCGGCAGAAGATCGAGGAGGCTCTCAAGCAGTCCGGCGCTCCCTCGGAGATACTCAGAATCGTAACTGGTAAGAATTTTTTCCTTTTATTTTGTTGGGAAAGTTTATTTTTTACTGTTTAGTAATGGTTGTAAGATGTGTGCTTATAGTATCTTTATGTAACTATTTCAAAGTAGTAAAATTGCTATTGGCGTGTTCATACAAAGAGGGTTTATATATCGTTTACGAACTCTTGACACCCGAGTTAGCCGCCCTCATACGAATTTACTTATATTATAGTAGATATATATATATATATATATATATATATATATATATGAATGTAAACGTTTAAATATACGAGTACATGATTCCATAACATTTTAGGTCTTATTTAACTACAATGTCAAATGAAGAAATTGAAAAAAATATTCATATAAGTAGGCAGCTTTTTCTATTATTTTTCTTGTTTACTGTCGATTAGGTACCTATATTTTAAAATATCGTATAACTTTCACATTCGTTTCAAAATAGTTCTTGTACAGTAAAACTTATTTATCTACCCCGTTGCGGTTGAGAATACGTATTAGTTCCTCCAAAACTATATCACATCAAAATTGTCAATAGCACCGCCCATCATACTTCAACAAGTTACTACGTACAGTGCCTCTGACATGTTAACTTGCCTTCTGTCGAACTATCTCTGCATCAGCTATATCTCCAACCTCGCGACCTATCTCCGATACCGACGCAAAGCAAGTTCATCTCTACACGGTTGACATAAGATTGACTGTTGATCGCTGATCGCATTGATTTGATACCTTATTGGCCGAGTGGTTATAGAGTGCGTGACGTAAGAAGGGGTGAGCGGTGAAGGCTTGTACTAATCTCCACGTCAGGAAATCGTTTCGCAGACCATTTGAAACGAGGGTTGCTGAGCCAACACGCATTCTAGTCGAGTTTCCTTGCATAATCGCTGTTTGCTACACTTATTGGCTGTCCATTTGATTGACTAATAGATGTAGGGATTTAAATGCTGCTATTTCTGTATGAGGAGAGTTAACAGTTTATATGCCTGCTCCGCATTGGCATAACTACAATATATTGTTTCTTTTATTTATAAGTAAATTGTGGTCATGTGAAAAAGCTGTATTCCTGTACAGACACTATCGACCACAGTGTCACCTGAGATCGCTCCGCTAAAGACGATTTGGTTGTCAAATGTTTGTCTGTTATATGTAATTAAAAATCTTGTCCATCTTCTTAATTTCGAACATATTGATCACTCCAGACTTTTAAGTTCATGGTTTTTTCGAGGCAGTTGTTCTAACGTCTGCAGTGTTTGCAGAGAACATGTCGCCGGCCGCGCAGGAGCAGCGCCAGGAGAGAGAGCGAGAGAACGGCTCCGAGCGAGAGAGCAAGCCGCCGAGCACGGAGCCGCCCCCCTCCTCCCCCCCGTTCCAGAGGGAGCCCCCCCGCACCCCCGAGAAGCCGCAGTGGAACTACCCCCCGCCACCGGTCGACATCATGAGCGGAGGAGCTGCTTTCTGGCAGAACTACTCTGGTAAGATTATTAAACATTATTAGTTTTTATCTACACTTTTTGTGTTATAAGGAATGGTTTGCACTTGCACGAACAAGGAGTCAGGCGGCTTCAAGATTTCGTAGTTCACTTGGCTACAGGCTCGGAAGCGCGTCAAGCCAAGTTTTTCGGAATTGCATACATATAGCAATACCTAGGTCTCTAACACCACGTGCAGTAGTAACCTAATCTTATTTTGTATACTTAGCCTACTCTAGATTATCTAACATTTCGAATATCAGCTGTTTTCAATTTTGCTGAGCTTTGAGCTGATTTTTCATGTATGTCCATTGTATGGTTACTGGGAAATAAAAACTAACAAAAAACTGAAGTCCTAACTAAAACATATATATTCAATATTTTTTTTGAGAAACTTGCTGTAACATAAACAGGAAATAACATTGAAAAACTTTAATAATATACATATCTCGAGTTTAAATTAAAAGTTCCATTCCGCCATATATTCCTATATTTTGATATCCGTGATTCTAAAAGTATTCATAAATTCACATTATTGAAGTCTCGTATCCCAACTGATACGTCCAACATTGTATGGTTTTCATCAAATGTAAAAGGGACGGAAAATTCGTCGAAATGAAATTTATACTCATCATATTGCGTGCCTTGCGAATCAGGAATTCGGGAATTTCAAGTATTTAAAAAGCAAAGCGATACTTGCATGCCCCTCGGTTAGTATTGTACGGGAGGGTCTGGCAATACTCCCTCGGTACCAGTGTCAATCCCCTGTCAAAACTACAAGCACTACTCAATTTTATATCAATAAACTCAAAGCAGACTTATGGAAATTTCTATAAAAGTCTTTGCCTATCCCTATCATTAAAATAAGATTTAAGTTATATGTTTTTGGCGGTTTAAGATATGTATGCACTAAGAACTTAAAGATATTTGACAACTCAAAAACCTACTAGTGACTATAACACAATCTTGGTTGCATAAAAGCGCAGCTAAAGTGCACATAAGTCACGGCATGAAAACATTGATACCAATGTAATCATTTCCGTTTTCCCCTAACGAGTGGCTTTTGCTGACTGACTGCTTTCAACCAGAAATTGCAACTAATTTAAGTGCTACTTCACCCCAAGTATTTGAACGCACGCAAACACGCAAGAACCTATGGGAAATGTTTAAAACACAATCAAAACGCACAAATAAAACTAATCAGCACCAAGTGAACCTCGAACAACGACCTTGCGAATATAAAAAAGTATTAAAATGCTACGAAGTGAAAATAGAATACCAGAGGCATGTAAATGTAAAAGGTCGGTAACAGAAAAACAAAAATTAAAACTTGGCTTTTCATCAACTTCTTCGTTGCCGCCCGGACTAGAGAAGAGAGAGAGAAAAAAAAAATTATTATTCGTAAATTAGAAAACTTTCTGCGAGCTTTTTATGAGAAACGGGATGAGCCAGAGATGGGAGTAAACACCAGTTAAATATTTATATCTAGTTGGAAAAGACACGAGAAAATGTTTCTGCGAATATGGACATTAGACATCGTGTTCAATTTATATGAAAGCTGTTTGTACGTTGGCTACCAATCATTGCATTTAAATGTGCACTTACAATCAGGAATGGATTTTAAAAATACAATAAATACTACTGCATTTTTACTATACTGTAAAAATGCAGCGGAAACATACCAACGACTCAGCAAATAAATGTATTATTTAAATATCAGTATACTATTTATGTGTATGTAGTGTCAAAAAACGTTTAATTACACCAAAAAATAATATTATGCAAAAAAGTTAAGATGACTTTGAAAGTAAATATGAAAAATAATAACAAATTCATCCTCGGTCGTAATGCGGATAAACCAACCGATGTAACACAAGTAATATAAAGTTGAAAAATTAATAAAGAGGAAACTTTAGCTCGCCAGTTTTAGGTGAGCTTGTAAAATGAATGGGAATAAAATTGTACCGCACAGGTGCGCCCAAACCTTTGACGATATTAACTTTTTTGTTTATGCTTCGGTAACGCAGCGGAATCATTGCAGAGTGTTTTCATCAACTCGCTGATATTAAAAACTGCTTTTTGAATTGATACAAAATTGACAGGAACTTCTGTACTGATGTATATTGTTGGTGCGCAACAAAGTTCCACTGGAAAAAGCATGACAAAAAAATTCATGAACGTCCATTATAGTTCGTTTTAACGTAGTCCATAATAATATGTTTATCTATTACTTTATGTACAGCTATTTATTAGAAAATGACAAGCTGAATTTATACAATAGTTACAGAACACTAAACAAAAGGAATCCAATGAGATTTAACAGAAATCTCAGAATGGATATCGTCTTGTTTTTAAGTCAATTGAATCCCAGTCATGTTCCAATCGATCCTACGAAAAAAGTGAACAACAATATCTCTAATAGAAAATCAATCCAATCAGAAGGATTCGTTCCGGGTAGATAGAGACAGCACTCTGGTAGGACCTGTCCTTTTGTAGTATTTTGTTTCAACTGAGTAATCTGAGTAGTCTGGAACGCACTGCCACTTGACATCAAGAAAGCTCAGTCTGTTGAAAGCTTCAAGACTCAGGTTAAAAATTGGTATCTGTCGTCATTACTCTGATATATATGCTATTATTTTTCTACTGTCACTATAATATATTGTTTGTATATAGATATATATTTTATCTCTATGTATTAGTTTATTTTTGTACCTATTCAGTATGATATGTATTAGGATGTTTGTTTTTATGTTTATGTACATTATTATAACTATGATTGTTTGTGTTATTTATTTTATCTCTTCTATTTCTATTGTAAACCACGTCCTCCGTTATCCTTTATTAATTTCTCTCCATCCAATGGTTGCCTGGAAGAGATCGCTTTTAGCGATAAGGCCGCCACTTGTGGCACTAGTATAAGTTTAATCTATTTCTTTGTATTTTATTTTTGTGTGTGTTACAATAAAGAATATTCTATCTATCTATCTATCTATCTAATGACCAGTATGTGTTAACTGGCACAGTTCTCCCCCACAATCGTTTCACCCCTTTTTGTCCACAACCTTCTCAGATTCCCGAAGAATTAATCAACTCACCTTTTTTGGTATTATTTACGACAGTAATTAATTTCGCTTAAGTAACGAACGGTGGTGTCGATTGCTCTAAAAATTGTTAAAAAATAATGAGTTGTCGATACCGACTGTGTAATGTTCGGGGAAGATATCACGTTACGAAATAATGAAAACTTCGCCAATTAAACTTCCTATAAGCGCTTTTTTTTATTTTCTGACCCAATTTACCTTAACACCAAGTTGTGAAAAAATATTGGTGATCTCATCTCATTATTTTCATCTGTATCGATCTCATTTTAAATGACCTATAGGTGCAATTCATTTCTGTGTAAGCATCAACTACTTGCGTAGAGTTGTCACAAAAAACTGTTTATTCTCACTATCAATCGATGCTTCTTATTGCTCTCAAGTAAATTATTTCACGTCCGTCTTGGGGAGTCCTTTTTTGTCATTCGTTGACCATTTGATCGAAACGAAATCGAATATCTGTTAACTGTTTTTGTACGATTTACACCGTCGCCGTGAAAGTAAGTTCCATTGTCCAAACCATGTCACTAAGAAATACTTACCTTAAACAGCGTAAACAGCGCCTTTCGTTTCAATGTTGTTTATTTTCGTATTTTCTGTCGCTATAACAAAATAAAATAAAGATTAAAGCATAACTTTTATCAAGCTACGCGCTCAACCATTACAGTTGTTTCAAAGAACAAATAGATTATAGCTCTCAAAGGAACCGGCAATTCTGTTTTAGAAGCGGCAAATGCAAAAATATTACGTATTCAAACAGACCTAATGGGACATTTAGGGGTGGCAGCGAAGTGAAACGGCAAAGGCCGAAGCTTTTAAGTGTATAATATTTAATTGTGACGCCCTAGGCGTATAATCTCGCCCGAGATAATAGGTTTCTGTTTCGGAACAACCCTCCACGGTGACACTACGAGTGTCACGCCCGCGGGCCATCCAGACACTCGCACTCGCACAAACACGATTATAACCGAGTTTTTTAACTGACGAATGTCACCAAACAAAATAAACATTGTTCTAAGTCAGTCTCAAATATATTCAACAAATAAACTGGCTTTATATCGGGAAATTAGGTGATGTAGAGTTATAAATCGGTCCGCTCGCAGCATAAATTGTAAACGAATGTTAGGATGAGAAATTGAATTCCCCGTTGAGAGAATCTTCCATCAAAGTAAGCAAAAAACGCGATTCCGTTTATATCTTTTATATCTCGTAAATTGCAGGAGGAGGCAAGCGTTGCATGAAATTGAATAAGCATATTTCGTAAAACGTCGACGTTTTGGGAGACAATTGCCTTAGCTCACCTACTCGTGCCTTTTCACGAACTTTGTCAATTTTCCTAAAATCTTATTAGAGCGTCTGCTATGCTTGAGACGCGTTTCAATTTCTTTGCCTTAATTTGTTGGAGCTATTTCAGATCAAAGAACAATACTCCTTTTTATCAGTTCAACGGGTCCGAGCGTTGTTGATACATTCTTTGTGATCTGAAATTGACTTGAGATCTAATGCAGAAATATCTTTCCGAAAACAAAGTTCGGTACATTGTTGAAGATCTATGAAAGTATAGATGATAGTGCACCCTTAAAGTAGAAATTTAATTAAGTTTTGCAATATTGCGTTCCATATGTTTTAGTCGGTAAATATCAAGTATTAAATTAACATGTTACGTATGTGAGTCCGTTTGATGTCAGTTCGCTTCCCCATCGCTAATGGCATTTTCCGGGGTGACACACTTGTATTCCGTAATGGAACTTGGCTAACGAATTTATATTATCGACTGCTTTTTGATTTTCGTATTCTCTTCGCATTTGTGATGACAATGGAACGAACAATGTATGTTATTATTTGTGATATATTTTAGTTAACAGTTACATATATAATCACACCTACTATACTCATATAGTCACAATCTTTGCGTGTCAATTCTTGGTTAGAGTTCAATTGACATATAGAGCAGTTGTTAAACTATGAGATATGTCTTTGTTCTGGTTTGATATCTCTCGATACTCGCTGCTCTACTGCTCGCCATTGGCAAATCGATTCACCAAATATGAGTTACTAAAGTTAGTTTTCTTTTGTCCCCAGAATCCCTGGCCCAGGAGTTGGAGATGGAGCGCAAGTCCCGCCAGCAGGCCCTGGAGCGCGACGTGAAGAGCCCGCTGTCTGACCGCGCCGCCTACTACAAGAACTCGGTGCTATTCAGCTCGGCCACTTAGCTACCAACCCCCGGGGCCCAGGAGTACCCCGACCACGAGCCAGACCACCACGACACGAGGAAACCCATCATCAGCGTCAAACCAGAGTTCAGGGAAAAATAATTCCAAAGATTCGATGTGACACTCTATTCGTACGTAAATTTGAACTATTGACGACGATCTCAATGAAGTCGTGACTCTTGTTGAGATTACTGTACATACTGTTACGAAGTTAAAGTGTAACCCCCGCGTAGAGCGGAGCGCGCGAACTCTTCTTCCATAGAAAAATTTGTAAATATCTCTCAATATTATTCGAAGTAAGCAGTACGGTTTAACGACGATTCAAGTTATTTATTCGTCAATATTTTAATCTTTTGAAGAGTACCTTTACTTATCGTTAAATGCCATATTTATATGTTAAGTATCCATCGTTATTTAGCTGTGTGATTTTATATGATGCATTTCTTTCACTGGAAATGGCTCTATTGTATGTACCTACACACATATCATGACTGGCTTCGATTTATTGTAAATCTGTATTTGAGACAATGGTTGGAATTGATCTAAGACTGCTTTTTGAGTATTTTTCTGAAACTTGATACGAGTCTCAATACAATTGTTTGAAACAATTCTAAATAATTTTGAGTTCCTAAAATATTGTTCTGGCAGAATATGTACGTACATCCATGAAGCTATCGTCAGTAAAACTGAGAAGTAGGTACACACCTTCATCATTTTACTATGTACATGTAAATTAACGTTCAATAGTTATAATGTGATCTTCACTATCTTGTAATTTATTCAATTTTAGTGCAATGATTAGACGTAATTAATCTAGTTTATGAATTAATCATAAATTGTACTATAGTTATTGTAAGTGAGTAGAATTAAAACACACAATTTTTACAATTCAAAGTAATTGACTGAAATCAAAAGATACAGTTATACTGCGTACAATATTACATAAGTATTTTCTTTAAAGAGTACAGTCAAGTAGGCTTTGAGTACATGTTCGATCAAGCTGGTCAAAAATATATTACACAGCACAAAAATACATATATAGTATATATTCCCAATCCAATTGTTTGAAGAGAAAAACTCAGTTATTGTCTGTTCAAATTACGTTATCACCTTATTTTCATTACTGATTTTTATCATTGCCTCAAGGCTGTATTGGCTGTACCCTCGCGTTCAGTAGACGCTGTATAAATAAGATCGCTAATCTGTAATGCAGATTCAATGTATAATGAGTAGAAGTGTTTTATCAGTAAGTTCAGTAGTTATAACATAAAATAAAACAATAGCGTTATTTATGCTTAGTTATGAGACAATCTTCAAAGTCTTCATAGATTAAAGTAAGATTTAACGATTGCATCGAGCGAGATATTGGCGCTTGACTATTGAACATTTTATTTCGATACAAAACGCAGAAAAATTATCACTAAAAAAAAGTTTGGGGGATGCTGGTAATATAACTTAATCAGTATACAGAACTTTATGGCACGATTTTGAATACTGTGTCAAACACTTTACTTATAAATCTGGATTAACGAGTGTTTAGTTGACACGTGATTTGTTTCGTTCACTCGTTTTCAAACTGTAAATGAAAGAAAAAGAAACAAAATACTGACTCAATAACCCCCCGTAGATTCATGTTTATGAGTAAGGTGGAATTTATGTGCAGTGATTTTGTACATCAGTTTTAACGTTTTGTATGTTATCTTCAGTATTGTTTGAGTAAATAGTCAAGTGCCGACGTATGAGTCGCTCGGTGCGATATCATTATGGTCTGTAAGGATATCAAGACGTAATGAGTATATAAACCTAGTTGTTACTATAAATGTTTAGCTGACGTGTGATTGTGTAAAGAGCATGAATGTGGTACATTTCGCAACTTTCCTTTAATTTCCATTATAAAAATTGACAATACTGCTCTAAAAATTAATTTCCAATTCGCACATTTATATTTATCTGTATTGTCGCTTCTAGAGTAGTTCATTTCTTTGTCGATATAGATGTGGAGGCTTCTCAATGTACCTATACTTTTTATAATTCTGTAATAGTATGTTCAGAACGCATGTGGTTTAATTTATTGTTTCTATTATAATTATTCTTAATTTTACTTAAAATTGTGTGTGTGCCTTGTATCGTAGATGAAAATATCAAGATTAAAAATTGAAAATATCACTTCTGCGTTTCATTGATCGCTGACTTTTTACACTTACGAATTAAGATACTTATTACACATATTGAGCTATAAATACTTGTTACCTTAGGTAAAGGTAAACATTCAGAAGACTTGATAACCTCCTTTTTCGAAGTCGGTTAAAAACCAGGCAAAATTAGACTCATGTTTGTCCTAATTAAGCCTGTCGAAGAATTCTGGTTTCATATAAACATTCAGAAGACTTGATAACCTCCTTTTTCGAAGTCGGTTAAAAACCAGGCAAAATTAGACTCATGTTTGTCCTAATTAAGCCTGTCGAAGAATTCTGGTTTCATATAAACATTCAGAAGACTTGATAACCTCCTTTTTCGAAGTCGGTTAAAAACCAAGCAAAATTAGACTCATGTTTGTCCTAATTAAGCCTGTCGAAGAATTCTGGTTTCATATAAACATTCAGAAGACTTGATAACCTCCTTTTTCGAAGTCGGTTAAAAACCAGGCAAAATTAGACTCATGTTTGTCCTAATTAAGCCTGTCGAAGAATTCTGGTTTCATATAAACATTCAGAAGACTTGATAACCTCCTTTTTTGAAGTCGGTTAAAACCCAGGCAAAATTAGACTCATGTTTGTCCTAATTAAGCCTGTCGAAGAATTCTGGTTTCATATAAACCCACTTACGCAAAACGTGGAAATTATAAACAAATACAAATAATTTATTAATAAATGTCAATTTACAGATGAAAATGTGATTTAAATTTGTATAATTTAGTATTTAAATTTAAGAAACTCATCTACTGAGTAGATTGTTTTACTCAAAACTAACAATTTCAATTTTGTTTTGAATATATTGGAGGAAGCTGCGTTCTTGATATTATCGGGCAAGTGGTAAAAAAAAAAAAAAAGTATAAAGTCGTAGTAGTAAGTATAAAGTCGGTCCTCCTACGTATACCGACTTCGCCGACTTCTCCAGTGAGTGTGTGGGTTGTACCAACTAATCCTGTCCTAGTTTGGTAGGAATATAATTGTCCTGCTGTAAGCATAGTTGAATCTAATACATATATACCATAATATGTATATTATAACGTTGCTTAACATCAGGCAAGTTGTAGTTAAGCGTGAGCCAATTTCATGTAAAAAAAAACACATTTTTGAAAATCAACGAATGTAATTTTTTACCCTGGAAACCCTGAAGCTTAGTGAACCGTTTTCTCATTAATTCAGAGATATTTTAAATGCAGGAAAAAGATAAAAACACATTTATACGTAATTAAAAACCACTTTGATTACTTAACTATGTATTATCGAATGCTCATTTCACTATTAAAATCTCATATATAAATTAACCATACCTATATGGTAGCAACAATAAAGAGTAGGTAAATACACGTAATGAGGATTATTGTATATTTTGTTCTATTTTACTGGTATAAAAACATAAAAATTGAAGTATACTCGAGTAAGTATAATAACAAGTTTCAAAATTGTAATTATCTCGCACATAGTAAAGTGCAACCTAACACTTACCCCCCTATTTCAGGCGACACAATTAACGAATCCGCAAACCAATAAAACTAGGGGCTCATAAAGCAGAAAAGTCATAAGAACTCCCCGATTTTATGTGCCCGAGAGCCATTTTAAATCCTGTGAAATCGGAAAACTTCATATTTATTGCTAATAGATTTTCGGCCGATGAGCACCGGGTTATTTGGGATGCAATTTTATTTTGTCCATATGAATGATTTTATATTTGCCGCGGGGAAGTTTGTTGATGCGACTTTTCCCTCTGATTTCGGACATCGGGCTCCGTTGACCCCTCGAGGTATGATTGCGGGAGTTTCGGAATCGACTTCTTGGCTTGGTTTGATACTAAGTAATGTGGACAAACTGTTTGGGTAAAGTAAGTACATTTCTATTTCTTATATATAACGCGGGGTGCTATGTGAAATCGATATTTCATAAAAATCAAATAAAATAGAAGTACCTATATAAGATAAAGCTATTTTTTTCTGTTTATTTAATTTTGATTCAGTGTTAAGACAACAAAAAACGCCAAAACACGTATACTTTGCTAGATAGTTTTTTTTTTTAAATAGTTGTTTTGAAATATTTTCACCTTTTTTTCCAAAAGTAGTACAGAAATTTAAACCAATTTAATTATATCTAAAAGATAATGTTATTATTTAGAGGAGTAAAAAGCCATAAATAGAATATTCTGAATTGCTGATTTTATATGATTTTTTTTGTCAAAAACGTCTGCAAAACTCCTCAAGTTGTGCAAAATGGTTTGCGTGTGAAAAATACGGCGTGGAGTTGCATGCGAAAAAGCAACTGTAGGCATTTTATTGTACTAAGCGCAAAGCGTTTTCGGGTGAAATATCGTGGCCTTAAGTTTAATTTCAATTACAATTTCTGTTTATTTATCATTCTCAGTGACAATGAATCTTTTGAAATATGTTAAGTACATTATACACATGAATATTGAAATTTGTATTAAATACTTGTGGGGTTTTCATATTCATTAAATTGGGTTTACTAGAAGGTCAAACGGTAGATAAAATATAAAGCAAAATGTATCTGAGGTCAGTAATATTCTGTAATAAAACCAAGGCAAGTTAGTTAAAAGTAAGTTATCAATTATAAAATAATTACCGCCCTTAATTGAATCTATCCAATAAATCATCACATTTCAATATGCATTTATAAACAAATTAGAAGAAATATAGAATGAAAACATCTACATGTGGTATGGAGCCAAGAACGCTGGCTGCATTCCCACGCTGGATTGCTATAGAAATCCTTTGCGCAAGGAACCAGCCAGCGTTCTTGTCTCTAGTGTGTCATTCAACCTTTAATTTTTTTTCTTCTACCATCAATGTATACAGTTTATTTATTTCAATTAGAAACTAGCTTTGAATAAAGTAGTATGTACATAATTTTAAGTCAATTTTAGTGTTCAAAATTATGGCAAACCCCACCCATGTGTTACATACAAATCATGTATTTTAGAAAGGCGCTTGCTTCTATTTATACTAGACAAGCAGTTCGGCCTGGTTTCGCACGGGCACGCATTCCTGATCATAAACCTTCGTCTAATACTATCTGTTAAAAAACACATTAAAATGTAGGGTGTAGTATTCAAGATCTTAGCATACTCGTATAAGACAGACACTGGCAGTCAACTTTGTTTGTGCTATGTGGTGAGAATCCAATCTATAGATAAATATAAATTTGACTTGTTTGACTATATTACGATGATTATTATTAATTGATTATGTGTTTGTAGAATAAGTATTGTTTTAAATAATTAATGTAATTGGCTTCGGCCGTTTTGATTATTATTAAATAAATAAATAAAAAAAAAAAAAAAAAAAAAAAATCAGGACATTGCCACAGCACAGCGCCATCTAGCCCCCTAGATCTTAGTAAATTCTTCCACAGTCCTAGGGTAATTGGACTATTCTAATTCCTTCTAATTTGCAAAAAAGATAGTAAATTGATGAGTACGAATCGAGTTGCTATGGTTATTTATTGAAAAAAAAAATTTTAGTTTCGGAGCAAAAAGTGAGAAAAATTGAGTAAAAAAAATAAAATTGAGATATTTAAGTCACGAATCCTAGACCTATCCTAGAATCTATCCTTATTTATTAAACTTATCTAAGTTTAGATTCTAGGATAGGTCTAGGATTCGTGACACTTGGAACAGAAGCTCATATTATATTTATAACTCGTTAATTCCTCCACTATTGCGTGTTTAATGATAATTTCTTATACCACCAATATCAGGCGAAGTAATAAAATAATTGCACGTTATATAGGGTGGTCGGAGTTGGAACGTTCTATAGTACTCGCGAGTTAATATTGCGCGCATAAATATTGTCGCGACAGCGCCTCGCCGCTTGTAGTCTCTATTGAAGTATTGCTGTTATACAGGGTGGTGGTTGATTAGTTTTCGGTTTTTGGTAGTTTGATTAATTGAGAAGTGTGCTGGTATGTTTGAACCAGATAAGAAACAGACATAGTAAACGTATTTCAAAGTAAAAATCGTTGAAGTTATATGTTAAAAATAAAAGACAAAAAATCACTTGCACTCTCTTATATGTTTTTCTTTCCAAAAGATTTAGTCAGAAGACCCATACTTCTTTAATCTTAATAAAAATATTGGATATCAGTTTTAAATATCTTAAATTTTGTAATCATGAAGTTAGTTACAGTAAATTAGCAAATGCAGCTGGAAACCTAACCACATCAAATTTAATATCAAATACCAATTGAACCTACAGCATTTTTGAAGTAATTTAGTAATTTTTACACACACGTTTGAAAACAAAACCCCAAAGCTATCAACACATATCAAACACAAAAAAAATGAATTGATAACTTTCATAAAATCACTGTAGAAAAGTTTCCGTAAGGCATGATTAAATTTAACTATAATAACGTTACAAAAAAATATAAAAAATCGTATATAAAGGCTCACACATCATTACACATACTTACATATATTATGAAAACAAAGCCTCCTGTAGCTGCCGCCACATATCCGTACGCACCTGCAGAGAGGCTGAAGGCGCAATTTTCGCTCTCCGTCTCATAAGGATTAGTTTTTCCTTTCGGTAATTAAATAACTTAGAGCTATGTTCGTGGGTGATGCATGGCGCCGTTTATTGTCTTCGGATATTTGGTTGAAACGCGGAGGGGCTTAGTTTTATTACCTGTGTGTTAGGAAATTGTTTTAGATAAAGTTGTGATCGACCCTCTTGTTTTCGAGTTGGTCTTGGATTTATTTGCGTTTCAATATCATCTTCAGCCCTTTTTTGACTCACTGCTGAGTATAGGCCTCCTCCAAGAAAGTCATTAAACGGACATTTGTGGCACCTATGCCACAAAATGTCCGTTTCGTGGCTTTCTCGTCCAGAGAGTTTCTTCGATGGATTGGATGAGTTTGCGTATCAAATCGTGGTATGTTAGGAAGAACAAAACATAGCACTGTAGTAAAATATGTATATTGTAAAGTCGTTATTTATTAGTCGTGAGTAGGTACCTTGCATTGGAAATTATAGAAATTCAAATCAAACTTGGTACTAAATTAATAATGGACATAAATCTGTCATACCTAATTTTGTACTGTAAAGTTAATAAGAAAACTCGTATTTGTGTAAGATTTGATTCGTTTTAATTACTACTTCAATCTTAGTTAGATTCGTATGCCATTTTGTAGTCACTCTCAGGAAACTACACATTGCTGTAGCTGATATTACAAAATGCACAGCATTATGATTCTTATTATATTCGTATCTTACATGTTAAGCCTAGGTACCTACTCGTATGGTTAAGTAACTTATTAGCTTAAAATAGAAAATTGAAAAAAAAACGGCTTTGTCTTGTCACCGGTAATGTCAAATAAAATAAGAAATCAAACGTTTCATAGTACCTAATAATCATTTCGTAACTGAAAAATTAACTCCAACTTTTGCCATTTTCTTACAGTGGTATATCTAACTGTGAGTCAAGTAATTTAAGTGAAGTTACTTATATCCGGTCACAAATCCAATCGGATTTGCAAACAAGAGGGTTTGAGCTTAAAAGCGAAGTAAGTTGGTGTGCCTTTCTTAATGAATTTGTAAGTTAAGTCTGCTGCCCTGTCAGCAGTCGTTATCACTGTTGTTATTTGAACTTGCTTGTTTATGTTTACCTCCTTATTTTTGTTATAAGTACTCTCACCAAACTATTTTTTTTTAATTTAGGGGCGTTTATTATATGTCAGTCTCATTGTTTACCTATATACCATACTAACCATACTGATGTATTTCAAATCTCAATTTTATAAGGGTCCAGTCTATCGACATCAAGTAAGCTGAGTGCCATCTCAGTAAATAAACTATTCGATGCAGCATAGTGGTTTAAAAAATGTTTATTATTACCTTATAACGCGTAACGAATTCTGTATAATTTTATAAATGCATATGACAAAAATAATGTTTTTAACACTCTTTGACTCTCAACATTTCTAAAAGAGTAACAAGTGCCTGAATCGAGATGAAATGCAAATTGGCACAAGCGGCCCCCAGAGCGGCGAAGGGTTAAGATGTTTTCATAACTGAGTGTCGCCAAATCGCCTTTCGTTTCCATTTTAATTGAAATGAATAAAGATTACAAGTGCTGAAGGCTGTAGAATTCGTAATGCTTTCTTGTTTTTGGCAGACACCGTGGGAAGGGTTGAGGTATTCTGAATCTTGAGTTTTCTATTACAAGTGTGTTGTGGTAGAATTACAAGAGTGATTTTTATTTGATGTACTTAGTCTAAAAATGGAAATATTATGTACAGCGACATTAATAAAACTTACTGTACAGAAAAGGTTCACGCTTTTTCTTTCAAAAAATGAATGTTTTTTGCCTTTAAAACAAGAAATAAAACGAAGGAACCAAATATTCCAACAAAACCAACACACGAAGAGAATCTTTGGAAAAGCCTAAATATATGCCAAGTGCCCACTGCCAGAGGGCAGCGTGCTTTAGTATAAAATCAATGAATCTACATTTATATCAATTGGGTACAATCCGTTTTTTTACAAATTAAACTGATTTTGAACTCTTTATATAACAATTTTTCATCAATAACAACAATTACTTATAGTTCTTACTCATAGCTCACAAAATCTACACTTTACCGCCCCAAACGTATCACAGACTAAAAGCAATCCGAATCGAATACAAAGTTTATGATCGATAAAATGGCGGCAAGCGTCGAAGGCGGCAGAGACAATAATAAATTGTAATTACAATTTAAAATGAGCGGGCGGCGTCGTGGGTGTGGTCTCCACCCCAACACCACCTCCTCACGTGTGTGCACTTTTTACACACACCACAGGTAATTAATGTGTGCGTCCACATGGCGGTTTGAAAGAGCTTTGGAGTTTGGAACACTGGTGTGTGGTGTGATGGTAGAACAAATGACACGAGATTTTGGCACTGAAGAACTGTATAGAGCTTGCCTACTATTTAGTGCTGATTATAATCTACCATAAAAAAAGATTAAATTACTTTAATCTCATTCAGTAATGTTGTAATTCAGTACTTACTTACTGGATTACTGACGTAGACAACTTCGTCATTTAATTTTTTATCCATGCTGCAAAATTGGGTGATTTCGCGTCTTTGATGGCGAAATAAAAAACATGACTCATATGTATGTTTCATCTTTGTAAACATATTTGTTACTCAGTTTTATTTACAGACTCAGTAATTATAAACATAATATATTCACACAAAAACCAGGTGATATGAAGACCCTGATATATATATTTCCGCGACTTTTGATGAGTAACATCACCGTCAAACATTAATTTTAATATAATCCATCCTCGTTTTGTTTCTGAAATGATTCGATACGTATCGGATAGCTATTTACCAAAATTACACGTTTCAAAGGTTCAAAGCATAACTTGCTTTATTTTCCATTCCCCCATATTCGACTCGAGTACGATTTTTATTATAAAAACACAATCGAGTGTGTTTAATTTTGAAATTTTCTTATTTGTGATGGTTCTGCATAAACATTTGAGTATGTATATTTTTTACATCAGACTGTAATTCATTAAGCTAGGGCGTATTTGGCGACTCTAATAATAGCAATACTGTGGTTACAGTCAATGATTTTATAGTATCAAATCTAACTAGGATAAGAAATCTAACGTAAAAGTTGTGTAGTTAACAATAGGCCATCTACATATGGCCGTCCATAGTCAGCCTATTTAACTTAAAAAAGAAAATTCCCAAGAAACCAATTATATTTAATGTAACTCGTTACCATTTAGCCTGGGTGGCCACTTTAATCTGCAGAACAATACTATCTTAACGCAAAACCTTGACGATTAGGAACACGTTGCAAGAACTAATTGAAAAATAATAACTTAACAACAGGATACAAGAAAGATAAACATCTTCATTTGACACTTACATGCTTCTTCCTTGATTACTGTCATAAAATATTAAAAACTTTTTCTAATATAATGTAATCACTGTATATAATTATATAATATTTTATTTTAAGTGGAATTGTGGCTATTTTTTACAAAATTTGATAATACTATAGATAATTACGTTCTATTAACTTCGTCTATACTTAAAAGATTATTCTGCGCTTCGTACTATTATTTCAAGAGCGTAAACTATAAATAACTAAGCTAAAACCAATTGAGCTCACCTTAACATGCCACTTAGATAATTCTCAAGTATTTTTCCAAGGCTTTTGGAAAACCATTTTCGTGTAGTATAAAAATCAGTAGCCTGTCTAACTGTCTAAGTTCCAAGGACCCCTAATAAAAAGGATAGAGATCGTAATCTTAGTGGTCCGAGTTTGGACCTCAATAAAATGAGAATACATTTTAATGATTATTATGCCCTTAAACGGTTTGCTGTGAACGATATTCCATTCGCCGAGGATAATCACTAATTCAAAGTTTTCACCCATTTCCATCGGAATTTAAATGTGAAGAACGCTGAAGGTTAATTTCGAATTTTAAAGACTAACATAGTTACATAAATTTCTTTTAATTTTTATCTGACTGTGGGAGGCAGTTACATATTCATCACAGGTAGAGATATTCATCATCATTCAGATGGATCAAACTTTTTAATTGTATAACAGTTCAACAGGTTTATACATGACATACATTGAATAAATTTCAATAATACTCTTATAAAATAGTACTAGTTATCTCTGAACTAGCTTTTCCAATGACGATAAAGGCTTTTTAATAAAAAATACTCAAATTTAATCAAAAGTTAAAAAAATAAATAAAAGACCATCGCAATTAACAAGTTCCAAAATTGGTTGATTTCTATAAACTGGACTTCATAACAGTTATTTCGAAAGTGATGTTTAAGTTTATAACACAGTGTGGACTCATAACAATAATTTGGCGCCAGGTATAATGATTGATGGTCGTCGTAAACGTCAAAATTTGGAGCCAAAATAAAACATCCCGAATCAAAGGACTGTAACAAAGTGTTCGTGTTATTAATTTGGCTGAGAAATTCGATTAGGTCACGTTAATTTTGATAAGATCTGTCCATCAATTTTAAGCAAGTTTTCTTGGGATTTAATTCTTAATGTGTAACATAAAAGTAGGTATGCGAATTGAATTAAGCATGGTCAAGTGATATGTAAAATGGGACAAAATAATAATATCGTTTGCGACTAATAAAAGTAGCAAATTTTTTGGTTTCCTCTTCTTTTTTAAACATTTCTGATCATGAATTCATACGAATATAATATATATGTCAATCTCTCTCTTGAGTCGTATTTCCTCATGACTTAGGGTCGCGACTCCCCCGCAGAATGAATTCGTTAGGGGAGTTCTCTTGGGCAGATACATCGTGATGGGCGCCCAGATCCTTCCACGGATCTCAATGAATATCCTAAAAACGTGTAACAGTATACCTATTTAAAATACATATGCATATAATCGTTGGTTGCCAACCATATTGCCCTCTTGAAAGCTTTCGAAGTCAGATTTCACCACTTCATAATAAAACGATACCTATACAAGATACTTACTGTAAATAATAGCTCTTAGCAATCAGGTCAACAATTGCATCATCCTAATATACCTAGATGTCTTTTGTTTTGCCTTTACATACGAGTATATCTTACACACCTCTATATCATCACCACCATCGTATTATAATCAAAACTCCGTACAAAATACCCGCAGTCTCCCATCCCGGCACTCTTCAAGCACACAATGCAGGTTTGTTTGTCCCTCCTGTTTGCTGCAGTTCCACCGGCTGCCTGAAACGCACGAATTCCCACTGAATTTTCAGCAACGGGAACTTAAGTAATAGATGACTTGTTGTGCTGAAACTCACACGTTCAATATGTATATGTACATTCCAAATAAATCTATTTCGAAATTATTCACTGCATCTGGAAAAGACTAGACCTTCCACCAGATCCAGACCACCAGATCTTGATCGTCATGTCGTAGCTCAATAATTACAAAAAATATGATAAGCAAGATTTAATCCGCTTCTGATTGCTCCATTATTTTACTTTTTAAAGACCTCTATTTTGTAATCCTTTATTTATTTGACAAATTGAATAATACTTACTGAATGTACAGGAAACTTGCTGGGCACCTTGCCATGTTATCCACGTTAATGAGTCGTATTTCCTCATGACTGAGTGTCGTGACTCCCCTACAAAATTAATTCGTTAAGATTGTTCTCTTGGGCAGATACATCGTGGTGGGCGCTCAGGTCCTTCCACGGAAGACACATGTCCTCGGATATCTAATAATCCTAGATCTATTTACATAAATCAGTGCAGCTGTTTCGGCATGAAAATACATACAAACTACTTATCAGCATTATAATATGACTAGAAAAGATAGTCTCTAGATTATTTGGTCTATTATTTTGAGGCTGAATTCGACCCAGCGCAGAGTTTAGTAATCTATGTTGTATGAACTTGTGTGATGTATTTTGCTCTAAAACTTTACTATGAGTATTTGTTGCTCACGAACTGCACGAATTTTGTCGAGTACGTGGAATTTCTTGTAGTTTATGTCGTGCTGTGATTTTGATATGGCCCTTGCAAAGAGTCGGAGATCCATCCTAGACGAAACAAGTGTCTAATACAATATTTAAAGAATTGCTGTTTTTTGCCTCCAAGTTTTAGGTACTAGATCTCTATGGCTATATATTTCAAAATAAAAGACCAAATTTGGAGATTTTACTTAGTGGTTGATAAATAATATATGTTATTCCTTGTTACAGTACATCATGGTCTTAGAGACAATTTTACTATTAATTCCTATAGTTTTTAGTGTTTTTCTTAGTACAAAAAGATATAAAGATATGACATTTAACTATAATAGATGCGATGCCAACAGGTCGATTATAATTTATTCAAATTACTGTAATAATTTTATATGAAAACAAAATAAGTGGCATTGATAATTTGTATGGGTTCTTCGATAATTGAATAATGATGAATATTTATTCCTTTAAGAACCTTACACACTTATTTACTTATAGTGAATCACTTTTTTATAAAGGATCTTTTTATTTATTTATTTATTTTAAATGCAATTACATACTATGCTAACAGCTTATACCAAAACGCACAGTATGTTATAACTTATATACTTATATTTTACAATACCGAGCTTTATAGAAGCTTGGATCACTAATAAATTTTATACAAAAAATTTGCATAGAATTATATCTGGTATTGAATAAATCAACCTCAGGGATTTGAGTAATCATATCGTTGAGTAGATCTATGGCGTGTACCGTGGATGAATACCTGGCAGTATCGGTGCGCACGCGCGCCGGCCCCGCGAGCAGGCGGCGCGCGCAGCACGCGCGGGGCTCACGCGCCCACGCAGCCACGCTCAGCGACAAGCGAGCGAGCGTACTCGAGTCATCGATAACACCGTTCAGTAACTGATAATAGTGCATCATCAATGCACAACGTCTCCTAACTTCTAACGTATTGATGCCTACCATTCCGGAAACAAATAGAGACGGATACAAATACGGGTAATAACCATACATTTTTTTATACAAGTACCTAGAAAATTTCTTTTGCACCTTTTCCAGCATCAGATTGTATTTAGCTTCATGTGGGTCCCAAACGATAGAGTTGTACTCCAGCTTACTTCGCACTAACGCATAGTACAAGAGAACTATAGTACCCCTGTCCATGAATCTAGCCGACTGCCTCATTACAAAACCCAAAGACTTGAAAGCACGCTCACAAATATCTTCAATATGATGATTGAACTTGAGCCCCGCATCTAGTTTCACGCCCAAATCTTTTATTTCTGTTACACGCTCCAGACCGACACCTGATATATGATAGTTGAAGTTGATGGGTGAGCGTAACCGTGTAAATGTCATGACTTTACATTTTGAACTGTTGAATTCTAGTTGGTTTTCTGCGGCCCATTTTACCACATTATCAATGTCAGTCTGCAACGCGTGACAGTCCTCAATGGAACCGATGCTCGAGTACAGCTTAAGATCATCGGCGAACTTCAGGCACTCAGCAGTGTTAATGACCTTTGGAAGGTCATTAATCATTATCAAAAACTGCGTCGGACCTAACGTGCTTCCTTGACTTACCCCGGAAGTAGTCTCATACAGATCTGACCGAAAGTTTGAAAGTTGCACATACTGAACGCGATTTGAAAAATAACTTGCAAATAAGTTCAGTAAATTCGGTGTAAAACCAACTGAAGCAAATTTTTTTAATAACACATCGTTGTCCACCCTGTCGAATGCCTTTTTGAAATCAAAATATGCAGCATCCACCTGCTTTCTGTTGTCCATCACAGAAACTGCATAATCAACAAAATTTATGTGATTGGTTACGGTAGATTTACCAGCTCTAAAACCGTGTTGGACTTCAGAAAGCTGTGTCTGAATTTGGTGTGTTATATGCCGATTCAAAATCGATTCAAAAACCTTCCCGAATGCTGAAAGAACCGCTATCGGTCTATAATTACCTACCAGAGAAGCGTCCCCACCTTTAGGTATAGGGGTAACGCGTGACATCTTCCAAATATCAGGATACACACATGATTTTAGGGCTAAGTTAAATAAAAATATAAGTGGAACCATAAATACCGAGATGCAATCTTTAAGAATAAATGGAGGAATAGCATCTGGTCCCGGAGACGAATGAGACTTCAAGCGACGAATAGCTACAGCCACATCTGCAGGTACTACACTATCTATAGCTATACGGTGCGAACAGAGCGACGTTGCAGCGTCCCGCTCAGCTTCTAGTGCGGATAGTTTAGGTTTATGCGGTAGAAACACTGAACTAAAATACTTTGCGAAAGCATTCGCCGCGCCTACTTCAGTAACAGTGTGCCCTTCAAATACGTATTCTTTGACTGACTGT
Source organism: Macaria liturata (assembly GCA_964023185.1). Taxonomy (NCBI): domain Eukaryota; kingdom Metazoa; phylum Arthropoda; class Insecta; order Lepidoptera; family Geometridae; genus Macaria; species Macaria liturata. The sequence continues at coordinate 5,147,691 of OZ026820.1, read as the reverse complement.
CTTCTAGTTCTATCTTAGATATATGAAATAAAAACCGCGTAGATAATGTTGTTATACCTATGTCGTACATACACATTTATAAAAAATTCATTCCGTATAACTTGACAAAATAATAACTTTTTAAAAAGGTAGCTGTAACAAATTTTTTGTAAAAACTATAAATATGTTTTTTTATTTATCCACATAGGGACCAGTAAATTGCAGCGAAACCTAACTACACCATTGCACCATACCCCTTAATCCATTAATGAATTCAGTTTTCAAGAGGCAATAATAGCGGTACGACCGAGCAGCCGCCATGACATTTATTGTGGAAAAAGAGTAAAAACGTACAAGTATAAAGAACAGTATGGTATACAATAGTGTTGTACAAGTAGTATATTGTAAGCCAATTGCATTTTGTGGCAGCGAGTGCGAGTCGCGTGCGAGCCGCCATTACCCCGCCCTTGTGGGCTGCCTGCCAGAAACACAGAGAATTACGTGGCAAGTGACGGTTGCTATTGCTTTCAAGTTATTTCCTTGGAGCAGTAGTCAAAGATGCTTGTGGGTCTCACAAAAATAAATATTTTTTTCAGTTACACTTGATGTGTGAATGACCCACCCTTGCAATCAAGCTAAGGGTTATAAACGTACCAAGGTTTATTACTTGATGTAAAAACCTTAATAAGATTTAATAAGTCCAAAGTTTCTAGACCAATAATTGCGTCTAAAAATAGGCGAAGTTCTATTGCGTGACAGTTGTTTTATTTTCTTTGTTTTAAAAATAATGCATTTTATTCCTTAGATAATACTTTCATGATATGTTATGTTCACCTACAAAAGTTACCTGAAAATGACACTTATATGCACACAGATCCCTTTACTTTTGTTTTTTTTTTCTAGATTACAAGAGGATTTTTTTAAAATTCCTATCAACACACGTAATAGGTCCCAGCAACGGGCAGCGGAGTGGCGACACGTCGTCTTATCTAGAAACCTATTTATTATGTCTAATGATTTTTATTATTGGGGGTCAACTTCTACTAGTGACAAAGCACAAATTATGATTCCTTTGTAAGCTGAAATGAAAGTAAATCGGATTAAAATTTAATTTAACCTAAAAAGAAACAATAAGTTTAGCCCTAATTTTAAAACAAGTTTCTGTTAGTTGACTTTATTTCTTTACTTAATATATGAAATGTTATTTTTTTTTTCTAAGACTTTTACTATAAATAATTACTTATGTAAGTATATCTAATTCAGCTTATATTATCTAGGAATGTATAAATAGTAATATAATTTTCCTTTATATTCGGATTTATTTCTTGAAATGATTATAAAACATGTCAGTAAATTATATTTTACTTATGAAGCTACTTAAATCAAAGATTATAAAACTATTAATTTAATCTTCCATAGATACGTACAAACAAATTAACAATTAAATTTACCCAACTAACATCATAACATAAATTATATTTCAAATCAAGATGGCAGTACCTACTAAAAGGGTTGCATATTCAATCAATCCAAAGCTTCTAAAGTTTAAATGGAAAACAATACCCATCGTGCTCAGCTAAGACGAATGAAGGCACAACTACAACTCAATAATATATTGTTATGCTCGTTAGGCCAAGAGATTGACACCACTAGTGGTAGCAATGAAAAGTTGCTCGATTTCGTAGGTGTTATGTACACATCGATAAATAAAGTTAAGTACCCGTCTGTCAGTAAGTGCCCTTTATATCTTCAACAGCCTATTAATATTTTTAAATTGTTATAGATTTTATTTGAAGGTTTTTCCGATAGTCGATCTAAAATTAATAAAGTTGATGAATGATCAAACATAGTTGAATTCAATATACCTTTTTTTAAATCATAGTATTCTAAAGTCATCAGCTAAATTTTAGAAATAATTTTAACAATAATTGGGATACAATTTATGGGGAATACTGAATTTTACACTGAGTGACTGTCATGCCATCAGATCTTTCGCAATAAATAACTAATACAAATACATACTTCAACTATCTAATTTGTATACACACCAACTGTAGGTAAACGAATTGTGGAGCTATGTGGAATATACCAATTACACATCCCCCGGGCTTCGGACCGGAACCGAAGCCCCCGTCCCTTACGACGAAACTTGTTTGTTACGTCAAATCTTAGTTAATAATTCTAGAAACATCTTAAAACAGGATGTGGTTAGATCTTCCGATAGGGTTGCCCAATTGTATTAATTATTTTGTTTGGATTTGCTGTCGAAACTACTCGTATGTTTCTCGAGAAATTTGTTACCATATTAAAGTTCATACCAGTACTTCAACACAGAATATATTGTTATTGCGTTTACTGGAGACATTGAAAATCACTATTTATTATGGACAAGAAAATAATGTTATAAAAAAACTTTCTCCAGTGAATAAGTTTCCTCAAAAATGCCAAATTTAACTAATAAATTTGGATGAGTTGATACACGATCTGTCGTAGATTTCAAGTGTTGCTGTCCGTGATGACGAATCTATAGCAAGAGCCAGTCATTCGAGTTGAAAAAATAATGATGTGTAACAATATATTATTATACTTAGTTTCTACATACATGAGGTAACTTCTGAATAGCAAAGTTAAATGAACAATGTAACGCACTAGCGTTGTACGAGTTGTAGGAAATAGCAATTTAAACTTTATAGTTATTGTGCATATACCTCTGCATACTGGTAATTATTATTTGTACACTTTATGAGAACTAAAGGCAAATAGATAGGCTAATAAAATTACTGTATTTTGATGTAGTAGTATAGGTATAGGTTAGATTAAGGATATTTTCATTAGCAGCCCGAAGTAAAAAAACATTATTGATGGCCAAAAATAGAATAAACAAACGTAGCTCAGTTTAATCATATGGTATAAGGGACATTTTGTTTGGGTAAAGTACTACCAATGTATTAATCAAACACGTGACTTAATCACATTTGTTGACATTACTGAAATCAAATCAAGTAATTAATAAATGTACTTAGACACAGATGGTATAAACAATACTTTTTCCACAAATTTACCTTTCGGTGTGCATTTAAAGTAGACATAGTAATTATTGTACTATGCGTTAATCAACAAATATTGTAATCATATAATAACTATGAATATACACAGCTCTACCTGAAACTGTCTGCGGAACTTTAAGGCGATTACACACCAAGTTCAGTTCACTGCAACTTGTGATCACGTCCTCTGGAACTTTACTGTGCCTTTTGTGTTTGCGGAGTGCCTTTGTGGTGCGGTGTGCGTTTACCTTACACTCGCCCAGCCCTGTTCTGGCTTTAATGGAATTGCCTGCAATGAGACCGTCTTTTAACAATTTCTGGAGTTTATAGTATGGTGCTGGATTATTAAAATATTGTTTGTCAGGCGAGAGCGGGGCTTGAGTTCAGACAGACCAAGAAAGTCAAGTATCTAGGGTGCTGTAGACGTGGGTTATAATTAGGCAGGTGTGATTATTATCGGGCGCTTTTTTTTACTTACTTTGATATATAATTAAATCAATACTACTTACTTGTATATAGATAGATAGATTTTATTGACATACAGAATTACAACTAACTTATTACAATGATAATAGGTGTTGGCATCAGTCATGTCTCGTCAAAAAAAAATACTAATTAACCCTAGATCTCTACATATTAGTCTCACAGGCGACACGGTTCCCGCGCATTCGCTGTTTTGGTATGTTCCCGAAACTACCCCCCCCCCCCCCTGCCGCGCTCAGTACACATATGTATACATATAGTATACATATGTGATCCTGATTATTTTTCAGATACATATGAAAGCTTAGTAAAGTTTTTATAAAACCTCCTGCACTTGTAATCAAGTATAGAAATGTGAATAATGAAACCACTAATCAATGTTATTCCCAAGTTTAAGTTATTAGGGTCCCAAACTTTTCTTTTTTTTTAAACCGAAACACACACGCGACAAACATAGCGCACTAGAGCTATAATCCCTGGCAGTGTGAGACACCTCCGTGCGACTAACGAAGTTCTTATAATCCCTCCCTCCGCTGTAATCGAGTTATTGCCTTGCATCTCGTGTCTTACGAGTTTCCGCCGTCTAATGATATCTATACGCGTTTTGGATAGGTAAATGTTTGGTTTAAGGTGTTTTGCACGTCTCCACGCCTTAATGGCGGAGGTGATTTTCAGGGTACAGGGATGTGTTTTCGATATATATTTATGTCCTTGGTTTAATAGGTAAGGTTTGTAGAGAGCATCGAAATATTATATTGGGAATTTTTTCAGTTTTTTATATATTTAAGACTAGTAATGAGAGTCGGTAAGGAATTCTGGAAAGGCTAATTAGCGTGAAATTCATCGAGTAACTAGATAGTCAATTGTTTAATTAATGTAATCGCATATCTCAGTCAGCTTAGATAAAAGCAATTCTAGCTATCTTTCCTACATATAACAAGAAAAAAAGTTGATTCGCCCGTTACACCGTTTAACCAAATAATTAACCCTTTCTTCACAGCCTTCATGTATAACTACGTACGTAATTGAATTTCTTTACAAGAAAAGGCTAAATATTGCAATTAAACTTGGACGTTGAGTTATTTATTGCGACTCCACGGAAGTTAACGGTATTATGTTCTGGAAAATTTGTACCATCAATGAAGAGGTATTTTGAAAAAAAAGTGTCAAATTCGTTGGTGGATGAAAAAAAAAGTTAAGACAGCCTATTCTAAATATAAGAAGGTTTAATTTGAATTCAATGTAAATAAATCTCAATATACCAAAAAGCCAATGCAGTTTTCAAAATCACAAGTTTTACCTGTTTTGTATCAAATCAATTCAATTTCTTTCAATAAACGTTTATCGATATCAAACATTGGCGAGACAGTAATAAACGAAAGTATGACTAACAGATGCAAAGATAGTAAACGAAAGAGTTTAATGAAAACGAAGCGAAGCTAATAGTGCACCTTCCTGAAAGATAGCATCGACATTGTTCAGTCTTGGACTATTATCAGTCATTTTGTGACCGCACGACACAGAGTGTACACAAGTAAGGGCAAAGAAATTGATAAACAAATAAAGTGATAGAATATATCTTTATTTTTACTAGCACTTTTAGTAGCGGGAAAAATTGTAGCCCAGCGCATAACGTCACTCTAGCACAGGTATTCTTATGCCTAAGTGTACTAATCTAACTCATAACAGTCAAAAGCAAAAAAAAAAAACGGTGTTTACTTTTTTAATGCCAGTATTGGCAAGGTCTGTCTTATACAAATCTGTGTCAATAACTGATAGTGATCTTTAATATGCCACGAGTGGGTGAAATATTAAAACAAGAGTCGGCCGGAAGCCCTGCCTTCGCCAGCTCTTGGCCCTCCACTGTACAATCAATTTGGGATATGCTTTGTTTTGCTCCGTTATTGCCTATCAGTTTCATTAACTGGCTATTTAACTTATGACGTGGAAAGCGTTTTTATTTGAATAGGAACGGGATTGGTAATCTATAAGAGAATGCATGCAACTTATAGCTGTTGAACTGTCAATAAATATATTTATATATGTATTAACAATCTTAAGACCTTACACAGAATTTGAGTTTTGTACGTTCCAATGCTTTTTAGAAGAAAACATCAAAGTTATTGCTTCCAGAGCCCAACAAAACTTAGTTCAACACCCAATAGAACACATTTTAATAAAATTAATAATCATCATTATCTTCAGCCCTTGTTGACTCACTGCTGGGTATAGGCCTACTCCGCTAGGTGCTATTGGTGTCGGTCTTGTGGATTTCTTCTCCAGAGAAACCCCGCGAAAAATATAATAACAAATATTAATCATAATAAAATTATTATTATTATTAAATCGATACAGAGCTCCTATCATTATACAAGCATAAAATCTAATAATAAAACCCATTGATATTTTCTCTCACATCAAACGCGCGATAGCGATCGCAATTAAACAATAAATACTTATATTATCATATTACATTGAAGTGAATTATGTTTCCACTCATACATTCACAGTTTTTTCGTTCCTGGTTCGTTATTACGTTAGTTATGCTTCGTTTGCCTTCAATTGGCGAACTAATGCAGGAAATTAGGTCTATTAGTTTTATCTGCACATAAACGTGGATTAAGTAATAAACATGCTTTTTGTATTTTTATTGTGAAATTTTATTGGTATTAAATTGATTTGTTGATTAATTCGTGTTTAAAGATGCTGATAGAATAACAGTGTTACTTTATGAATTGTGATTTTACATTTTTGACGCTATATTCAAAGTCAAATTCAATAAAGTTGATAAACATTCATACGATTACAAGTAACAATTACATTCACAGAACCACTAACAGACTGAAAGAATTGTCTTATATTGATTTACAGAAACATCAATTTAGCCGTTTAAAGTGAACAAACAACAAGGAATCAATACACAAACATACGTAATATGCACTCAAAATTTTCATTTTTCCAATCAGTCCCTTATATACCTTACGTATAAATCTTGTCCTCATTTTCTTGGCGGCACACGTGTTCTGAACCTGTCTCCTATTTCACCAATATGGCACCGGCCAGTGACTTTTTGCCGGCGGCTAGGTTCCTCGCCAAATCGAATTATATTACTGCCACCACCCAACCAGTAAATGAAGAATTAGCTGGGAACTGATCATTTTAAAACATGCATCGGGTTAACCCTTTAATGAGTTTTGGTTCAAGTGAGGCACTTAGATATACATACATACATAGGTTAGCTAAGATATTATTGATATCTTGATGCCAAGTTTCGGGAGTAATATTAATTGTAAAGAAATATCAGGTATAAATAACAAATATCAAACAATAAGTCACATGTTTCCATTATTTGGAAGTAAAGAAAAACCAAAAGTATTATATTTTAATTCGAACTCTCACGTAATCATCATACATTGTTTCTACATGTACTTAACTCGATTATCAAAAGACAATAACTGTCATACAAAGAAAAATAGATCATAGAAAAACGAAAGGAAAAGCTCTCGTGGAAAATAATAGAAGCTTACGAAATGGTATCGTGACAAGCATCCATGCCTCAAGCAGGCTCGGTAAATCATACCGAATCCAATTACCAACAAAAAACTGCTAGTCCCACACGGTTAATACATATAAATACTCTATTTCTTTTCTTATTTGCTAATACTGAGATTGGATACAATTTCTTATATCTAATGACGTAATAGTAGCACTTTTTGGCTTGATTTTATTGAGCAATTTTGCAAGTACTGACTGAAACCTTAAGTTCAAAATGAGCACCGTTTAGAGAACCGTCGAAAAAATTCATCGTTTTGCATTGCGAGTTAATTTTATCTCGTTCATAAATGTTATTAAGACAAAATGAAATAAAGTATCTTCATACATATTTCGTTCCAAAAAACTACAGTCATATAATAAAATTATTGAATTTCGCAATTTAATATTGGCGCGCTCGCTCACTGTTGGCCATAATTACCAATGCGGGCCCAATTCATCATTCTTTATTACAAGCACAAAATTCCATGTAAATTTCATGCGCGCTCGATGTCCGTCGAATGAGATTCGTTATATCGGAGGAATCACCTCTTTTACGAGTAGTCTCGTTTTATTTCAATGTTTTAATGACTCCTATCAAACATTGTTTCACCTTGTAGCTGGATACAACTTTGGTATTCAAGGTGCAGTCACCTTGAAGAAAATAAATAAATAAAAGCGCATAAGAATTGCAGTATTGAGAAAATTATTTTCTTGGTCCATAACGTATGGTAAACGTAAACTTGTATAATTCAATATGTTAACTAAACGGTTATCACTCACGTGTAATTCGCGTATGTATTTTACGCGCTATCCTATTTCGTCACTTTCAATTCATGAATGATAAAATACTTTAATTACAAACTACAATTTCTGATTCATTTTTAGTAACGTTTTACTTTGTAACAATTCAAGCCAGCTCGAGTTGTCAACCCACTCCGCGAACTCTGAAATTCTTGCCCAAATCACTGTTTAGTTTTTCCTCAACAAAATGACTTTCAATATCATTGTCTCGTCGTAAACAACGACATCCCCTTTCCTACTGAAAATGTCATTAATGTCTGAGTGAAATTCGGGGTCTAATCTCGTCACTGCAAAGCTTATTACATTTATACAAGGGAGTAATCTTGGAATAAAGTTTCAATGGAAGCTGCTGAATCATTGAGGATCGCAACCCTTGCTTCTGAAAGAACTCGCCTCTCTGATGCCTCCGCTCTGTGGTGACGATTTTATATATGTAGGTATTCGGTTTGTTCCCGTTTTGATTTTCAGTTGTCTGTGTGATTTTTTTAACATTATTAATAATAATATTTAATGTCGCTCATTAATGTGTACTTAAACCAGACTATCTTCAGGCTATTCTAAACATTTTATTTTTATCTGTCATTTTTATTATATTCAGTAGTATGTTTATTGTTTACTATTTTATTTTTAGTATCCTATATTTTCTTACAAACCAAAACACACATGATGCAATTATAAGCCAAATAAAATAGACACTAGCATGAAAAGAGGCAGCACTGCCTGAAACAGACATAAAATCCAAGATGTCACTACACACTTAAGTCACATACATACATACGTGTATCGCTTATAAAATATTCGTCGCTGAAAAAGCCGCGTAGAACCTCCGCAGGTCTTTTCCATTTTCTGAGGATGGTTCCAAACCGCACAGTCATTGCAACGCAATAACCAATTGTGAGAGTATTACGTGTCCTATCACAAAGCCGAGCTTTCACGACGCAGATGTGGAGCCACTGGATGAGGTTCATTTTGAAAACTATGGCGTTTTTCAAAATACATAAAAAAATGAGTACAAAAAGTGTTTTGATGCTGAAAATTGATAAATAAAATTTGCAGTTTGATCTCTTGAAGTGTTACGTTACTGGTAATATTTTTTAAAGACCTAACCATGCATGCGGTTTTTCTGTTGCGATGGTAGACTATAAAATGATATAATTTTGAAATCGAAACATGGCTATAAACAATAACGCAAATACAACAAACTGTTAAAATTAAACTATTACATTTAAAGTCGCTGTCTTTGAGCCAAGTCAAAAGCTAGACTGATTTGAAATTACAGTCACTCACAATACCACTGAATTTGTAAATGTTCAAGCCTTTTCTAGAAACAATAGTATCCATGTACGGATTTTTTATTACTTTGACTGTGATGCGACAAAGTCGTTTTTGCGCAAACATATCGGTGACAATGGGAAACGGGCCTTTGTATTTTTTACTTTGATTGATGATTTTAATTTCCTACTTGGTTCGTTGATTCTGCGGTGGATACAAGGTGCGATGTGGGAGTTGTGTAGCTTTTATTGTGTTTCTTTCTTGGTATATATATAGTATAGGTCCTGGAATACAAACAATTTTGTACGCGCATTTTTAGCCGTTGTGAAAGAAATTCTTAATGACTGTTTCCTGATTTTAGTAGTTGTTTTGTCAGAATACATACAAAACTCCATAAGTAAAACTACAATTAACGGCGTCTGCCACCTTAAAATTTGTGTTTTTCTTAAATTATTACTCTGAGGACTTCTAGTTTGATGATCGAAAAATATTCGTTTGTTGTTTAGCTGATTTTTTATTGTTTAAATAATAAACGACATTGTTTTATACTTATTTTAAGTATATATACAAAATATACATACCCCGATGTGACTAATTTAGTAATTTATTTACATATTTATTTCAATTACTTACCAGGCCACTCAGTAAATTTTGCGAAAAAAAGTTTTTATGAATGACATACTGGCCAGTTTAAACCTATTTTTAAAATATGATTATTTATAAGTAAAAATAGGCACATTCCAATTTCAAATTTTCCCTCCACATTTTTTGCAAGGTAATTTAAATTATCGTGTCTCAGTAAAAAATTGATCTGCACCGGGAACATTCTCGCGCTATGATTTTATACGATTTCAAGTGCCGCCTGAAACCGGAAGAATCTTACGAAAGACTTCAAATGGCTTTCATGGATGAAGGCCCTTCTAAGGCAACCGTGTATCGTTGGTATAATGAATTTCGGCGCGGTCGACTAACTTTGGGGGATGAAGAAAGAAGTGGTCGCCCTTCGACGGCTGTTACGGAAGAAAACGTGCTAGCAGTAAAAAAATTAATCCAAGACAATAGGTGAGTTACATACCAGGAGATTCAGCACATTGTGCAGATTGGATCGGGAAGCCTTGACAAGATTCTGCTCGTGCATCTTCGCGTGAGGAGGATAGTTTCACGCTGGGTGCCGCACAACCTCACCGATGCTCAGAAACAGGCCCGGGTGGAATGGTGCCGTGATATGCTTAACAAATTTGAAGCAGGTTCGTCTCTGCATGTTTATGACATCATTACAGGCGACGAGTCCTGGATATATCAATACGATCCAGAAACGAAGCGCCAGTCGACAGTTTGGGTGTTTCAAAACGAAGCAACGCCTACCAAAGTGAAGCGATCTAGAAGCGGGGGGAAAATTTTGATCGCGAGCTTTTTCAATTTGACTGGCTACTTGGTGTCCATTCCTTTACAAAACCAAAGAAGCTTCAACGCCGAATGGTATATTAATAAATGCTTGCCAGAAGTTTTCTCTGTTGTGAGCAACAAGCGACCAAACACAGGGCTCCGTGGGCTACTGCTCCATCATGACAACGCGCCCGCGCACACCGCGCTCAAAACGAGGGACTTCCTGGACAGCACGCCGGTCAAACTCCTGGGTCACCCTCCTTACAGCCCGGACCTAGCACCGTGTGACTTCTTTTTATTCCCAAAAATAAAAAATCAGCTCAAAGGGATACAATTTTCGTCACCGGAAAATGCGCTGTCAGCGTTCGAGCAGGCCGTAAACGAGGTGTATGCGGCGAACTGGAAAAAGTGTTTCGAAAATTGGTTCAGACGCATGAAACTTTGTATAGATGCTAGTGGAGAGTACTATGAAAAGATTTAATAAAATATATTTTCCCATAGAACATTTTTTTTCTGTTTCGCAAAACTTTCTGAGTGTCCCACGTATGTACTAACAGCTAAGCCAATGCGTACATTAAGTCAACTACAATGTAATGTTTTACATGTTACATACAGCTTTAATAGCAATGAATTTTAGACTTTTATACGAGTACATTATATAATCCAATAACACATTTATTTCTACAAATACCACCAATCTCTAAAAACACCAATATCTATCATAGACTGTAACAATATTCGCGGGTGTGACAGGCGCGATTTTAATATGACGGCTGGCGGCTTCATCTCGCCAGTGACGCTTGATACCATAAAACATAATATGCTGCTACCAAAAACATCAATATTATAGGTATGAAAGAAATGTTTGAAAAGGAAATTTCTTGCAACAAATCCCACAAAACTCTTATTGGAGTATCTACCATAGACTATAACGATATTCGCGGATGTGACAGGCGCGATTAAATATGACGGCTGGTGGCGTCATCTCGCCAGTGACACTCGATATCACATTACATATCATAATACCATGCAATTATTTTAATAAATGTCTAAAAATACTTGAAAAACACCAATACCTAGCATAGATTGTAACGATATTCGCGGATGTGACAGGCCCGATTTAAATATGGCGGCTGTTGGCGTCATCCCGCCAGTGACGCTGCGGTCGTCCATTTATCACTCTCGTAAGCCTCCGTCGATATTATGATCAATGCCATTCGCCCGCCCAGAAGCGAGTATTACGTGGGTGTATGGTAATAGAGATTACTCTTACTTTAGGATATAGAAAGCTATTTACCTAGCTAATTAGCAGTTCTTTTTTTTACATTATATGGGTATGTGTTTGACTGCACCTCGCCTAATAGAAAACAACGATAAAATCGATATACACAATATGTCTAATGCCTTTGTTATTGGTCTGCAATTGCTACTAATGTATGTTTGCCTAAAAAAATATAAAAAAAAACAACATTTACCTTTTTCAATTTCATTTCATCCGCCAATTTATTACGTAACCTTAAATCAAAACGTTTTTATGTAACATTCAGGCTCATTTGAAATGAACGATGTGACATTCAGCCTCATTTAAATGTACGGTGCAACCAAAAAAACTTGATAGATACTAAATATCTTGTATATCACACATCATACGTAATACGTGCGAAGGCGGATCGCCCGCCTTGCACACTTTGTATTCTCCCAGTCGCCACCTGGGGGTAGTGGCTTTTAAAAAATACCTTTACGTTTCACTTCGGGGAGTATCGGTATTTTGCAACCTGTATCATATGTAAACCTAATGCTGGTTATTTTCTTACTACGCCTGTACTTAGGCGATTGAAGTTCTTTTAGATGGCCTTAGGCATGGAGAATGAAACTTACTCACTCATTTGAGTGAAATGAAATTTTGTATAGCGTGTGGAGAGGCCAATACCTACTCAGCATAGGCACAAAATAATAATGATTATAAAAAGAAATGTCAATACAATGAAAAATGATGTTTTCTCTTGAAACAAATAAACCACTATGATAGGAACTACGATCATATACGACATAATATATCGGTTGGTTTTTTTGAAATATGTAACTTAATCATTGCATACCTACTTATGCATAAATAGACATACATATTGATCGAAGCTGGTTGATCCATAAATTTCATATTTCACCCGTTGAACAGTAGGTACATATATCTCAATGAGAATATAACTCATCGATATTTAACATCAACGAATCTTTTTCGAATCAATTTAAAAATCAAACACACAATTTATCTAAGAATCGCATCACGGTATCATAAATCCGGTCGGCTATCAAAGCGAGGGTAACAAAGACATCCTATGAAGTGGCGAGACTCGGTAACAAAAGAAAGAGAACCGGAAAGGTAGGTGAGAGCACTCCAATACGAGAGATCTCTAGAAGGAACGGACTCAACGCTTGTACTTATAGGGGGAAAGTGTGTAACAGAGAATTAACTTGTGCATGTAGATTGTTTTATACACTGATATGTATATGTTAACTTGTTAAAAATATTTTCTCTCTCTTGAGTCGTATTTCCTCATGACTGAGGGTCGTGACTCCCCCGCAGAATTAATTCGTTAGAGGAGTCTTATTGGGTAGATACATCATGATGGGCAGGTCCTTCCACGGAAGACATGTCCTCAGATATTGTGGTCCTTTAACATGTCAGTTTCCTAGAGTATTAACTAAATATAAAGTAGTAAGTGTCAACAAAATATTAGCATATTCAAACTGCAAAGCTGGTTTGAGTTTTGTACTTAAGAATACGGTGCGGAACTTATGACCGTGATTCTATAAGGATGATTAAATTGGCATTTTTTCTAAAGTCAGACGTCCCAAGTACTGCTGGAATGACCAGATGGAAGCAGATCTGCAACAGCTCCATGTTACCGAGTGGCAGGAGATGGCGCAGAACCAGATGGAGTCATCTCTTTGTGTCGGAGACCAGGCTCCACTTTTGGTCGCAGCGCCACAGTATTAAGGTATGTATACTTATAAATTATAGTATTTTAAAAGTTTACACAATTTCACCTTTATTGGTATATCTTTCGTACGGAGTTTTTCCTACAACACGATATTTTGCTAAATCTCAATACAATAGCACATTTAAACGTAAGTAAATATATTTTTTTAATTTCGTGTAGGTACCTGAATCTTTGTATGTTTTAATCTTACCTGAACTTCTTGGTTTGGTGCCTAATTTATTTCCTCAATTACAAAGATGACTTTGAATCGTATAAAAGTTTACGTACTGACTATTCCATATATATATCAACGTACTGACTATTCCGTATATATATCAAGGGTGGTACTCAAATATGGTGAATAGAAGGCCACTGTAACTGAGGATCTGCGTGATCAATGATACCATCGCGACCTACTTACAGATATTGCTTGGGACGTACTTTTATATCCTGAATGACCACTTATTGGAGGGTTCCGTTGTTTCAATTGCTATGGACTGTCGCAGCTGTATATCATCGTATTAAAACATCATATAATAGCTTTCTATTCTTAATATTTCATTCATATAGGATAACATGATATTGGAGCAAACTTTTGTATCAAAAACGTTAGCGCCTTTCATAATTATTGCAGCAAATGTTGCGCAAGAGAGTTGTGTCATTGAAAAATCAAAATAGATAGCAATTTCCATACCAATGCAAACACGGCAAAAAGTAATTCCAAAAACCAACGAAGTAAAAATTAAATTGAATTTTAATTCAAATAACGTTTTCCACTTTAAGAACTAAGTTGCACTCAATTATTCACCGTGCCCTTTGAGCCACTTGAAAAAAATCCAATCAGCATAACTCGTCATTTTAATATCGATCCCCAATTTACTAACACTTATCAAATCGCTTTATGCATAGATATAAAATTGAACGCAAAACAAAATTTGCATACGTCATAAAGGAAAGTACACCTTATGAGTTGAGAAATAGCAATCGGTTTTCTATCATTGGTGTGCGTATATCGTTGTGAAGGTACAAAGCCGAGTGGTTTACTTAGAGTTTAAAATATTCATAGCTTGTACTGGATCGTATTTAAATATTTACATAAGTGTCACGCAGCGTCACCGACGTTTGTCGATAAAATGTATTGAGTGGAAGTGGGACGGTTGGCCTTCAGAGGGTGGAGCCGGGGGAAGCAGTCGGAACTGCAGCTTCATTGCATTTAAGGATTTTCATACGATATATTTTTTAACGTAATTATGATAATAAATTGTATGCCTGTCGAAAATATAGTAAGTTGCCAGAAAATAAATTAATTTGTTCATTATCATAAGATTTCATGTATCAAATAAATTATTATATTTTTCATAGAATCATAAGTTGATAAGAGAGAAAACTATTTACGAATAATAAAAAGCACGCACTGCTAAAGAATTCAATCATGATAATTATCCATTGATCCGTATCCGTACTCGTAGGTCTTATAGACTTTAATCTTCATTATTCAATACAGTTTAAAGCATATTATTCAAAAATATTAGCAACATTTCACGTCATCGACTCCCCTCGAACAGACGTTAACTGTGCGGTAGGCAGGGGGCGACACTTCTAAACGTGTATTCCGACCATAAAAAATAATGGATCTTCCAATCGTAGCGATATGCGCGGAAATATGGAGAGAGGTGAGCGCTCGAAAAATCGGAATGGCGACGAGAAATGGGGATTAGAAACCGATCGAGTTGAAATCGATGCGAGTCAACATCGGAGGTGCAGTCACTTGTTTCTGGAATGGAAAATAATGAGAAAATAAACTGAAAAAAATGGGTATTCAACCACTGTCTAGGTAAAAATTATTGAATCTAATATTAAATCAGGCGTCAGGACCAATGTCTGAAATATATGATTTTGAATTTGAATTTGTTACTTTCCGGAAATCCATTGCAGATAAAACTCTGCAGAAATATGTAGTGTTATTCCGCTTCACACAACTCTAAATATATCTCCAGAGTTTCATTGTTTAATCTTTTAAACCGATGAAGAGTTGTTTATTCATGTCTAACCTACTTTTGACAACCAAAAAAGACTTTTTAGTTTCACAAAACACTAACAACTGTTAATTGGGCCAAGTCAATAAATTACTTTGCACTTTTGTTTACAGTCATTTTCCTAAGTGGTTAGCATTTACAACGCGCTAATAAATTCAAGTTTCTTTATTAAAATAGGTAATTCGGGCTCGTTTTAAGTAAATCAACATACGCTTTCGCAGGATAAATAACATAAAACGTTCCAACCTAATTTGAGGTAATCGTGTTGACTTTCCGAATGTAAACAAGAACCGCCGTTTAAATGACGGCGTTACCTGAGAACTTGGGGAAAATACTGGGAAGCTTGCCTTATATCCCTGTATGCTACTTGTAACTAACATTATGGAGGTAGACATGTAATTTCTTGAGTAATAAATAAATAAATAAGTTAGGAGATTCGAGATTAGCCAATTCTGGTGTAAAAGTTTTCCAACCATCTTACGGTGGTCCTACATGGTTTATTGACGGCCGTACCATGATAAAAAACTGAACTTACTTAAATGACTACAAAAAGTATTAAAATTATTATGACAAAATTTGTGAAGTAGGTAAATTAGTTGAACATGAGAAAGATAGATAGATAAACTATTTATTGTTGACACATTAAAAATGTACAGTAAAAAAAAAACTACTATCTTAACTTAGAAAGAAACTCTAATAAGTTTCTTCTATTTTATCGATTACAAAGTTCATGTACTGCTACTGATATTTTCGATGTCTTTTACTTGATTAGATTAACATTCAGTTAAATTTAGGAGGGGGATAAGAAACGCTATGACCTGCTATGCTATCTGTTATATGTATCTGCTATTAGACACAACTTGAACTTTCAAGACTTAATGACCAAATGACCAAGCCCTAAAACTAACCAAATAGTTTCCACAACACCAGATAATGTGTTTATCAATCACGCAGACACGTGTGTCATACATCACATATCCGCCCAAAACACCACCGGACCTTCATTATCCGCCCACAGCCTTCCTAAGGGCACCTCCAAGTAATTCGTCTCAAGTTATACGAGAACAAACAAACTTACGGCCCGACCCAATTATCTTTAATGAAGACAATGATATAAGCTCGGTTATTGATCTAGATTTGAATTTCATAACGGGTCAGTCCCTTGCTATGTGCCGGCCCTTAATGCTTCTTGCTAAGTTCTTGTTAGGGCGATCGAATGATCTTGGTCCTTGTAAGAGTACTAGCTGCTTACCTTATGTCTGGATCTTGGTATCACCGCCGATAAATCATCACTTTTATGTTATAAGATTATTACACTGTCATTACTTAATTTTTTTCTTGGTCTTGGTATAATAATATAAATAAAATGGTCTTGGTATTGTACTAAATCATAATTTCAATGTTTTGTCTAGAAAAGTGTTTGCTACAGTGTTGATGTTTAGTTTTAAGTACTTATACTTGTAGTTCAAATTATCTTATTCATCAATAAATGGTAATTATTTTTATAAAACTAAAACACATTGGGAAATCAAAGGTTTTACTAAGATTTGATCTTTAATTTACATTTAAATAAAATATCAAAACACATCAGCAGCCCTCTACCAAACTTTGATGTCCACTAACTAATTTCTTATCCCGAAACATAATAATGTGTGCCAACATACATACACACGTACAAACATCTGAAATTATGATTAACGACCTCACGCACACATTAATATGTTTTATGGACCTTACCTACACACACACACACACACACACACACACAGGTTGGATAGATCACCATGATAAGTAGGCCTCTTGTTGGACGACCAATCAATATACAAAGTTACCTAAAGTGCCTTTTTTGATGACTTGGAGGAAGCAATCAAGTATTCAGCGGCGTACGTCTATATTATAGGTACCTATGTCATATATATATACGAATGAGGTTGATGATAGTTCTGATACATATTTACAAAGCCCGGTTTTTATTTATATTTATTTCAATAAAAAAAACAGGAGTTTATAACTAATTTTAACTTTTTGATGGTTGTTGGAGCGTCACATCCCGCTGCCAACATAATGGCGGGACAGGTCGACCAACTGGAGAGGTTCCCGCCAACGCCGACAGGGGGCAGCCCGCGCGCCAACAGAACACATTACCCCGTCTATCGCACCGCACGGCGCACGCGCAGCACAAATCAAAATATACAGTCCACTCGTATCAAACCATACCAACTCGTTGTTATTTCATCCAACAAGGTATCCCAATAGGACCGAGGAAAGTAGCAACAATGGTTAAAGATAACAGGTAACGATAACATTTGTTATGATGAGTACTAGCCTATGAAATTGAATGAAATCGAACTATTAGAATTTCTTAAGATTTAAAAAAACTCTTGTCAATGTTTGGTTTATAAAGCTGCTTCACCATTTTTGGTTGGCCACAAGAGCAACCACGATATGCAAATATCAGATAACGTTTCATGTTGGATCTTAAGAAAGTTTTTTGTAATAGTTGCGGTTGAAAAACTTTCATGACTGATATCTTTGAAATGTAAGTCATATTACAATAAGTATTTAACAATTTAAATAGAAGTAACGTGAAAATATGTGAATCGTATTGTGTTAATAAGTAGACACCGTGTTTAACCATATATTTATGTGATTCATATTTTATGCCCTATACAAAAGAAATACATTACACAAACATATAATACTACTGCCCCATATTTTTCCCTCTGACTTATTACAATCGAAACATAACCATATTTCACCGCATAAAAGGGTGTTTCACAAAGAAATGGGAGAATATACGGCAAGATGGGATCGCTGAAAAAGCGAGCCATGGTCAAAGGTTATATCGTAGACGATACTTTTCACAGACATTGTGAGGGTATGGCAATACTATTGTTTATAACTATAAAGAACTGTTAAAGTACCATATTTGAAACAAAAATGGATTGCTAAGTCAATGTAAAGACGTCATTTCAATTCTACAATAATTTTGAAGCAACTTTACGGATAATATTAAAAACAAGAACATACTTTTTTCTGAGAGAAAAATTGCTAAAAATTTAAAAATAATGAAAATCTGATTGTATCTCTAATTTGACTGTAGCAGTAATTTGTTAATGCCGCGTTGAAGTCTTTGGCCTAGATCGTAGACGTCGTAGCGAGTGCTACGAGGAGCTACGAACTCCAAAATACTCCTAGAAAAAAAGAAAGTTCTTGTACAAGGTCACTATGTAGTCAATACTAGTGAATACCCGCGGTTTCTTCGCACGTTGAGTTAAGATAGTAGATATTTTATGTGTCACTCTCTTGACCCTATACTACCACCATACCAAAAATCACGATGACATGGTATGATATGTCTCTCTTACGGCGATAAGGAGTAACAACAAACCAACTCTTTTTTCATAAAATATAGACTGGGCCACTACTTCCACTACTTGCAGTATTTTATGCTTTTTGTTGTTTATCTAGAAGTATGTATGTTTAGTTATTTCGTTTCTTTCTTTCTTTCTTTTCTTATTTTTTACAACAAAAAAAACAAAATCAATACGTCCCATTTGACAAATTACTTTTAGTTACTGATTTATCGTTGATGTCATTTCATCCACCTCGAAATAGCATAACCTAACCATACAGATAGGGACTCAATTAAAATTTTGTACCTATATTAAAAGCGTAGGTTATGCAAGTTAAATAATACTTAAACTAAGCAAACAATGAAGCAGAAACGATTATAATTCTATTTGAATAGCACTACGGAGGCGCGATGCTATCGATCGGAGTTCGACGCAAGCCAGTTTCTCTCGTTAAGATGTTAATGATTCTGCATAATAATTGCATCGGAGTTTCTTCGCGACCGTCTGCAGATCAAATGACATTATAATTTGGATCGTGTTTCGTGTAGCTAGTGTATTGAAGGCAAGGTGCTGGGTTTTTTAAGAGCTTTATTATTAAAATAAAGTTTGAAGTCAGGTACATTAAAATAAATATAAACACATATAAAGATAAAGATAAAGAATCTTTATTGATAATGTAAAGTTGTAACATACATAGGTATAGGTATAAGTACTAAGTAATATACAAGGTGATGGTGACCAATGCATGACTTTTAGCACAAGAGCAGCTTTAGTTCGTCAAAAGAAACAGCTTTTGTTCTACGGATTTTACAAATACAAAAAGAAGTCATTCTACACAAAAATCTCATTGTCCCCTGACAAAATGTATTATTACGAGTCGTATTTCCTCAAGACTGAGGGTCGTGACTCCCCCGCAGAATTAATTCGTTAGGGGAGTTCTCTTGGGCAGTTATATCGAGGTGGACGCCCAGGTCCTCCCACAATGTATGGAGACACAAACTTTTTTAAGCGAATTTTCAAATGTTACAAACAAAAAGTTGATACTTTTGACTTACTAACAGGTTGTGTTATGTTAGTTACTAATAATTCTGTATATGTAATACATATAAGACGTTACAAACATTTTTCCAAAACTTTTTTGGGCATAGTTATGTACATCTCATCATAGTCACGACCCTCAGTCATGAGGAAATACGACTCAAGAGAGAGATGTACATCTCAAATTATCAAAATAATTTGTCCAGTATTGTAAGGACATGTCAGAGCTTCGGCTTCAAAAACAACACCTGAGTTCACCACTACCTTACAGACTTCCTTTACAACCCATTTAAGCACATACCCACGGCAAGTAATTAATTCACAACGATCCACTATTCTACCTACTACGTCTATTTCTGGGTAAAACAAGCCCTATGGCATGAGCTACGAATAAAAATATCATAGAATCGTAAAAGAGTTAAGAAAATGCTTCTCAACAAATGCTGCGATCAAATCTTCAGGCATATTAGATAACGACACGGCATTATACATTTTGCCTTCGGCATTTTACATAACAGCAAGGGTTTATAAACTGACGACGCCGTATGTAAACGGCGGAATCATACAAAATGCCTGCGACATATGCATGGTAAAGTTTGACGTTGTATAGTAGTTTAGCTGGCAGCCATCATCGGTGACATTCGCCTATATCCAAATATTAATTATATATTTTGCAAATGTTATAATAACGTTTATTGAGTAGATTTACAACATTTAGTAAGTATACACACACAATAAATAAATAAGTGTGCCCCAACACAGCCCCAACTCAGCATAATGCTGAATTACTGGAAGCCTGTACCAGCCTTCTGTACCTAGATTTTAGTAGGTATATGTGTTTGTTACTATATAAGTATTCGTGTATTTTTCTGGTGCACTATAGAGATACATATATTGATTTATTGAAAGTTTTATGGATTTACCTTTCTATAACTAAGACTCACAAGACCGACGAAGATGGAAGGATGGAAGGAAGATTCTCTTGTTCTGGAAGCCAAGACTCACTTCACTGCGCCAAGAGTAAGTAAGTACCGTTCTATATGATCGTTATTCGTTCACAAGGCACGGAGCAGTGTCCGCGGTGCCCAAGGGACGGCTCCCATCAATCCCCCATCCACTGCCGATATATTAATGTCCCACATTCTGGTACAGTCGCACATGTGACCTGGATAGGAGGTGTAACAGACTATCTGCTAGAGATATTGTTATAAACGTGATTACGTGTTTTATCAATATTTCTCATAAGGAATAATCTGAATTAAAATAGTAATTAAACAAAAATGTTTAAAAAATACATAGTTAAAAATTGCCCTCTTCGACTTTAATTACGTTACACTCTAGGAACTTTAACTTATAGGAATTGAGAGTTTTTCATCTTGAAGTTCTTAGAAACGGTAAACATTTTCCCATCTCCTATGTAGGTCGCTTAAAGTCAATTCGCGCTTTTGTTTGTGAGTTCTTGAATCTGTACCCACTTCCAAAACAAAATAATCAATGCCGAATTATTTCAAAGGAAATAAATTGCGCGCCACAAAATAATATTAATTAAGGACGAGCAAGCTATCTTGAAGCGACACCTACCGGCCAACCTTCCCTTTTGTATCGCCATCTTTTCATCGTCAAAACTCATTTCAATTAATTTCGGTAAAAGTAAGTAAATGATGTGCCCTTTAAAACTGAGATATCATTAACGCCGTTGGAAGGGAGATGCGGCTGCGGTGAGAGAAATTAAATAAAAATGTGCTGTAAAGATATATAAAATGATACATTTTTACTAAATTGCAAATGTTACCTAATGTAAATTCTTACGCATAACTTGTGTCTCAGCATGTTAGTTAAAAATAAGTATTTGAAATGTATATTATGTTTAATTTATGAGTCATTTTATCAAGGGCTAAACCCGCACTATGATATCTATTTAGTAATGAAATTACTGGTGGTTTGATAAATTAAATCTTTTAAACTAGCTCAAAATGTTTGGGCAATAAGTACATAACACTTTTGTTTAAATCATAAGCACCTTGAAAGCCGCAAAACCGTTATCTATTGGACTTAGTAAATTCAACATCCCATAATATGGCATTATGATGAAGCAGAGGCCATTTTGAATCCACACTAAGCCAACGAACTGAGGCGTCGCAGCACTCATACAACGAAACACGATAATTAAAGAAAAAATAAGACGCCCCCACCACCCTTCTCCCACGGGAGAATCATTAGGAAAAAATCGTGTTGATGGATTTAATTACAAAAAATAATTATTCCAAAGAAAGTTGGCTGAATAAACTCGGACGGAGCGGGTTCTTCGATTCCCCCCTAATCGGATTAATTTACTTTTAAAAAGCGGGGGGTGGCTGTTGTAATTAATGGAATGATAACATTACCCACCTCGTGGTCGGACGCCTTGGAACTGCTGCCGTAAACAAAGGTATGAGCGAACAAAAGCGACATCGCACAGAAATTTACTATATTCCAGTATATATTTTTGTATTAAAAAGGTAGATTTTCATATGTAACTAGAAAAATAAGTAGGTAATGTTTATTTTAATTTTATTGTACTAGAGGAAAATAGTCAGAATAGCTAATTACAGCTTTACTTTCAATAACTGGTAACTATTTAACCTAGTTATATCTGAAGTTTGAGTACCAGTTGTGGAGTAAAATCGATTAATAAAACCACGTCTAGAAATAGTTACCTTCAATATATCGAAAAAACGTCCGCAAAAAATATAAGTCGCAAGTCAACTGAAATCAAACGGTGCGAGTGTGGATGAGAAGTGCTTTTTCCAGTCGGTTACCGTCCGGTGATCTGTTCGGAACGCATCTCCACTGACGCAAATCATATTGAGAGGAAGGGTTTGGGATTGAGAACGCACCCGCTGAATCGACCAGTCATCCCACCTCATTTTTACTGGTCCCCCAGAATGTAATTTTGTTCGGCAATGTCATGTCTGCGAAGTCAGATTGCGGATTTCATTCGGTAAGATGAGATTTAACTAAAAAGCGTGATGTTGTGTTTTGTTTTGGAACATTAGCAGCCGTGACGCGGAACGTAGCTAATAGAGTTATAATAATTGATACTCGTATACTGTGCGTGGTTTATTTTATTACGGAAAAGTTTGCGGGGAAATGGCATTCAAATAAATATATGTTTTTGATTCTGTATATGGTCAACATTTGGCGTTCGTGAAAAAGAGTTATTGTATTAAAAAAGAATGATCTTGGTATCTAATGAGTTCAACTACTAGAAGTATGATATTTGTAAGCCTACTAGCATTTAACGAATCTTACACGCATTTAGTGACAAAATTACCAAGTAACAAATGACCAATTGTGTTTAAGGATCGTCGTGAAATTGGGCCTTAGCCTTAAATCTATAGTTGGTAATAATAACATACAGTATCGATATCCAGCACCATTTGTAGAAGCACCCTTTCGTCCAAAAAAAGCTCCAGAAAAACACAGTGAACACACGAGTTTATAGACAAAACGTAAAGAATGAATCTATCGTGAGACGGCAGATACAAGAAAAATAACACACCCACGCTGATACGTGTAACTTTGCCAATCTAGGGTGCGATTGTACAAAAACAATAGTTTGTGTATATATTGTTTTTGTATAGAAGACAAACAATTTATTGCCCTCAATACGTCGTCGTTTGGAAGAAAATAGAAGTGTTATAATTAGGGCAGAAAGTTTTCATTGCGAATTGAAACTATGATATATGTTACATAGTTTTCAAAACAAAATGCCTAATGCATTTTTGGATCCCAAAAATGGTCTCATTTTGAAACCCTATTTTTTTTTTTATGGCTTTTGCATATTCTATTTACACCCTATTTAAATCAGTTTAAGATAACATGACACTTGTTGTGATTGTATTTTATTCTTAAGTCATTTAATCAATATTTGCCTTTTAAATGAGAATGTATTGACATTCTATAGTAAACTCGTAAACATACAGGCACCTAACGCAATGAATGACAAACATTGTGCAAATAATATATTATTCATAAAATATAGTGCATATTTATTCATCAGATAAACATATATAATAACTCCATTTTATTATCGTCATGGTGTCATAAAACACCTATACACATAAAAATACCTCAATAGGTTCCAGTCAATGATTTTATTGACTAGTTTAAGCAATTATTACAACAAGTTATGAGACGATCAGATTTATACATTGATCTACATTTGACATAAAAAGGAGATAAACGTGACACCATTTTTAAAACCTGTGCCATACAGCATGGCTTTCAGTTTTCTTCATATCTACCAACCTTTAAATGTACTGAAAACGATGATGTTACCAGTGTACTCGTATACAGCCAAGCGCCCGTAGCTCAGCCATCGGAGGCAATCGCATGCGATTACCAATATTAAGCAAAGGTCGTCGCGGTCAGTACGCGGATGGGTGACCTAAAAGTGGCATTCTATATTGGGCGCTTCCGTGTGTCGAATGACACGGTAAATTGTGGGTCCCGGCTGTTTCTCTAGTACGGCAGTCGTTAAGCCATGTCAGAGGCCCTGAGGGCGGCTTGATAAACTATCGACACCAGAGTTGGCCACTCTCATTCGATAAGAAGAAGAAGACAGTCAATATGGGAATAACAACACAATCATTACCAATTAAATTTACATTACAAACCAAAGAATTATTTTCTCAACCATTGATTATTTTTTATAAACAAGATAGTAAATCTTTAGACGGCGATCATCGCCTCAAGTGCGTTGTTGTTTACCATACAAGTTTATAAATCGTCTAGAAACCACTCGCAACTCCAAATACCACTTTATACCTTAGAACTATAACGTATATCTAAATCACACAATCTCTTTCAATCAATGTACAAGATTTCCATTATATAACAGTGACAAAGTATTAAATAGATGTACTTGTATCATTGTAAACTTGTTCTAAAACCTATTAAACTTGTCCTATAATTTTATGCAGAGCCTTTATATTAGCGCTGCGTTGTGGAGACACTAACATATCCATTACTGAGTAAATAGGCATGCAATCATTGACTGGCGCGTAAAGGTAAGGATATAGGCCATGGGAAGAGCGACGGTATTATTAGGATTAGTAGGTATATAAGTAGCAGAATAAAAAATGTGTATGGCTTGGAGGTTGTAACGTCGACAATCTAATATACCTTGGCTCCAGTGCGGCCCAACACCAATAAATTTTTGTGTGGTATTTGCACTTGCGTTACAGTGAAGGAAAACATCGTGACAAAGCTGACATTTGAGAATCACAAAATCCTGGAACTTGTGTCTTCCGCGGAGGATTTGGGTGGACCCATCACGATGGACTTGCCCAAGAGAACTTGCCTGATGAACGAATTCTGCGGGGGAGTCACAATCCTCTAATAGTGAGATATACAACTGAAAGAAAGAGAGAGAGAGAGAGAGCATCCTAATTGACTTAGAGAGTGACATATGAAAATTCAGTAGATAACAGAGCTATCTACTGTATCATACGATTCTATTGTAACAATCGCTAATCGCTCCGCTCATGAGCGTTGTCGCTCAGTTCATAGCTACGCAGAGAGCGCACACGCACCTACTCGCATATTGATTCATATAGACCGCTGTAACTGACCTACGAACCTGCACGGAAGCTGGCACAACACGTGAACTGCCTTGCAAGAGTGGACGTTTGCCTTTACATTAGAAACTAGTACGATAAAATATTTAGAATAAAAATCTATTTAAAAATTCTGTACCACATTGCGTTTGGAGCAACAAAAGTCAAGATAGAAGAAGATAACAAAGATTCTGAAGAGAACGTCGATAACTGGTAAGCCTTTCATGTTTTTTTAGATATTGACAATAGATTTGGATGAAACATTTTTATTAAGACTAGTTTAGCTTTATATTATTATTCCCTATATCAAATTAAATTAACCAAAAAAATATGTACTTATCTGCACATAATGGAAAACAACCAAGTGTCCACCAACCTTTTAAAATATTCTTCAAATATGCAGCACGTCGCGAAATTTGGTGACTAATCGCCGAAATGTATGAAGGTAGATTGTTTCAACGTTTTCTATCTGAAAATGCTATAATGAGATTAGCATTGGGTGTAATCATCTAAAATGCATGTTAATTATAAAAATAAAATTATCAAAAGGCTGCCTTTACAAGCGATCACATTTCTTACGTTTATAATCGCTTATACATATACTGGCTTCTCATTTACAACTACATACACATACGAGTACATACATATGTGTAACTATACACAAACGAATAGCAGTCGTACAATCACGCATTAAATAAAATGTTTAATGGCATTTTGGACCAATAAAATTGACATTATGGGAACGTGTTTCATGAAAAATTATTTATATCACAACAGGTTAGGAGCACTGAAATATGTAAGCCCTGTTTTTGTCTCACACAATTTACATGCATCCTTTTTATAAGGGAATTATATCAAAGGTATTAAAAATTGAAGCTAATCCTTTCGTTAAAAAAAATAGGTATTTACCACACTTTTGTACTATAGCACTATATTTTTTTTTTAATGTTTATGAACTGAACCGTCCATACATAACCGATACTACACGACACGTTATATTTAAAAACAACAAAACTGACCTCGGACACGTTCTCAAACACATAATCATGTCCTCATCATCCGAGTTATTATGGTGACAACTAAACTGCTTGTTGCTAAGATGTGGTACAGTACTGACCTTTGAACTATTGTGCGCTAATAGCACTCCCATAACAACTGTAATCGCTGAAACAATGGCCGGTCACGTGGCTTGATAAGCCGATGACGGCAAGTGGTAATACTATTATATATACCTACACTTACTCATACAGCATTATAGGTTGGAATGGATAGGATTATATAATTATTCAGTTGGAAAAGTAAATTGTAAAGTGGTTAAGATCTTTTGTCAAAATTAAACAAGGGAGCTTGGCAGCATTCGGTCTAACTCTGTAGTTTCTTGATTATATCAAGGTGCTCTTGCGCATAAATCCGCCGTTCTCTTACACATATTATTTGGTCAGTACCAAAGTAAAAGTTTTAAGAACAATATTTTGAACCACACACAAGTTACAGGTATTTTTAATTAATAATAGCGTTACCTAACTTAATTCAATTCTTCGTTTTGTCTGATCAAATACGCTTTTCTATGTTTTCGAAATAATTTGTTTACTTGGCATTAATGTTTTTAACCCAAAGTGAAATTAGTAATAATTCATTTCCCATTCATAGTTTAAAATTTCAAAAACTTTCTGACAGGAAATAATAGTTAATATTATTTAGCTACAATTATTATCTAAATTATAGTTATTAGCTTCGGTGTTAGAAACTTGTCAGAGTATTATTCCATGAAATGCGGAAAAATATTATTTCTATAAAGAAATATTATTATTCTCGATGGTGATACAACAGTCTGAATTGAAAAAAAACCTTCAAAATGTATTAATTTAACCCTTAAACTTTTACCTTTAGACCTTTTATTGGATTTGGAATACTTTTGTAGCTAATCATTTAAATCAAGAATCATAAAAAATTACTGGAATTATTTTGTTGTCAAGTATAGGTACATAATTGAGATAATTCTCTAATTTAGCATGAAGAAGTAAATATTAAAGCATTTAGGTATAATATTTATATAATTCATCCAATCTTGGCTTAAAATACAGCAACAAAGTGATGACTAGATTACGTTGATAAATTCTCCTTTAGTGCGCACATTTTGAAAGTTTTTAATAGAAGTTTAATAATTTAAAACGAACAATATCACGTAATTTTAAATGTAATTGCGAAGCCCACGTGACTAGAACTGCATAACGAATGGTAAATCTAAACACAGCCATCACATTAAGCAAAGAGATTACTATTACTTACTAGTCCTTGATCACGCCACGCCACGAGCAATACTGTTTCTTCAATTCTGTTCCGATTACCAAAGTTAAGTAACTTCTTCTTCTTCTTATCGATTGAGAGTGGCCAACTCTGGTGTCGAGAGTTTATCAAGCCGCCCAAAGGGCCTCTGAAATGGCTTAACGACTGCTGTACTAGACAAACAGCCGCGACCTATAATTTAACGTGTCATCCGACCCACGGAAGCGCCCAAAATGGAATGCACTTTAAAGTAACTACAATTCATAAAACCGTGGCAAAAAGATAAGTATAATTTATACCTGGGTGCTTCCGTGGGTTGGATGACACGTTAAATTATAGGTCCCGGCTGTTTGTCTAGTACGGCGTTTAATCACGATAATACAGCAGTCTTAAAACCAGTGGCCCTTTGAGGCTTTGACTCTTGAGACCAGAGCACGCCCAACTACTTTTTGATTGTAAAAAACGTCTTAACTTATGTATGTAAATATAGAAAAACATACGTATAACTAGTACGAGTATATACCCACCACAATACGTAGTTAATAATACGTAATTGAGACGTACCTACGTACAATACGTACCTCGCGTATACAAGTGGATGCATAAAATATTTGTCGTGAAATGACGATTGCTGTAGGTCGTAAATGCCTGACGCAAAAGTAATAAAACGGTTTCATCATGTAGTGATGTAACTTGTTATAGTATCGGAAATATCACTTATATTTTAACGTTTACAAGAATAGTTTCAAACAGAAGCTGTTCCAAATACTCCTTTATTATGATGACCACTATGTATGTAATGCTGGGTTTTTAATATATTAAACTAGGCGAAGCATTATATCCAGAATGAGAGATCGTAATGATTACCATCAGACAGGAAACCTGCTCGTCTCACC
This sequence comes from Macaria liturata, assembly GCA_964023185.1. NCBI lineage: Eukaryota > Metazoa > Arthropoda > Insecta > Lepidoptera > Geometridae > Macaria > Macaria liturata. The sequence goes on along the minus strand of OZ026820.1, from coordinate 5,118,996 downwards.
AAAATATATGCAAATATGTCATCGTTTAAGAATCTATGCATAACTTTAATAGTTTTAATTTATTTATTGCCGTAATTTTGCCATTAGAGCAATTTACCAAGTAGGTTTTTGTTTGTAGTAACGAAGTAATTCTTTTAAACAAGAGAAGCAAAAGCAATCTGAAACACTTATATAAAAGACTAATATTGCGCACATTCTACGTCAGTAAATCGTAAACCAGCATGCACTTAAATTACTTTACGCAGTAAGAAATACTGAAGCGGTCACATTCGGAAACGTAGTGAAAAGGTGACGATAAATTTGTACCATGACGTTACACGTGAGTTAGTACTACGTACCTACGTATTTTCCATAGTAGAAATCATAGAAACATTGTAGTAAAATTGCGTTTACGCTGATCGTAAATTGAACGAGTCCTTATATATAGGCAATCGATAGTTTCATCTGAATCAGTGTACGTGACCCACTGGTTTGTGAGAGTTTCATATTTGCGGCAGCTGCGGAGTTTTGTGATCAAATCAACGCAAAAGCACCAAATAACAGTTGATAAAGGTAAGCTTTAGTACTAGGCCATTGTTTTTTAAAGCGTTTTTATCTTCACCATATTTACATATATATTTTTCTTAACTTTTACCGCTGCGTTTTTATAGATCAACTAATCTAAAGGTAAGTCACAAAAATATATATATGTACATGGAGTAGTGGATTTTTAAGTTTTGATATCGTGCACCAAATCAACTGCAAGGGTAACGGAAGTCTACAGTTATCACAACAAATATGAATAAGTTGAAAAATCTGTTTGACCTTGAAAATGTTAATTTCATATCCGATTTGCACTTGCAAATAGTGATTTGTTAAAATCTCAGAACACAGAAAGAACTTCTTTCTGTATTCTGAGGTTAGAATATACTTAATCTAATAATGTAGCAAGTTATTAAGTAACATATTGGGTGGCATAAAGCAAAGACTTATGATTTTATAGTTCATTTAGTTAAACTATTTCTTGTAATCAATAACCTATATTTTATCTCTAAATCTTAGTATTCAAGTTACTATAACAGTTTGTGTTTAGATGCGCTCGTGGCAACATATATAAGCTAAAATATATAAATCTCTCAATACTACCAAGAACCGTACTGTGTACTGTAGACACAGATACGAAAACATACAAGAGCAGAGTAGAACACACACTCGCGTACAAGTACATGCAATGTAAAAGCAATACATACTCGGTCTCAGTACAAATTCTGTACTGAAACCCCAACGTAGAGGCAACTTACATAAAAGTAAAGCGAGCTTTTCTCATTCTCAGATTGTTACCGTTGGCGTGGGCGATACATAACTTTAACTTCCGAAGCACACGCTCTGAAATATTTATTCCTGAAACGTAAAGATCGGGTGGGGGTGGGTGGGGGGTTTATCCCGCGGTTTCCTACCCACCGTGTTTTACTTCGAGAATGGGAAGTCGCCGGAGACGGGTCGATAGCGACAAAGATAATGTATCAACGGGATTCTGTTCGGAACTTTCTGTGACTACGTTTGGTTACAATCAATTTCGTTTCAATTTAGATTTTACATGTGTTTTTTTTATAAGATGTTTAAGGGCGGGTCTCTTCTGGCTTCACATAATTGCAATATAGACTGATTTTTATAATATGATGTAAAATTGTCTCACCACCTTTTTTATAGAATACCTAGTTCAAAGCGAAATATAAATGAAAATTCTGTGTTAAAAGGGGATTGTATCAAAAACAAATATTTTATTCTATATTTAGTGGTGAATTGAAAGTCTTATTGATATATCATATTTATTGAATTTATGAGTATGTTAAGTGGGTAATTACCCAGTAAACACCTACTTACTTCTTACGTTTCTTCTTTCCGTTCAGTGCCCCCTCTGCGTCAGTGAGCGTGTATAGTCTATGGCACCCCCCGAGGAGGGGGGCGCCCCCCCTTCCGATTGTCTGCGAAGGCTGGCCCGCCGGTGCCATCTGATGTGCCGAGAGCACTCCAGATCTGCATAGATCGTTGCCTTCGTTTTTTCCCTATCGGAAAAATCAATACTCACAGTTTCATAAAGTCGCCCGAGAGACACACCTTAACTTTATTACGGACTAATTCTTAAGCACCTCCTTTTACGTGCTTGAAAGCTTTTTAATATATTTTCCTCTGATTTTTTTCTTAATATCGAGACGGATAACTTCTAAAACTTTATTAACTGCCGCTTTCGTTCGCCTTTACGACTCGTGTACTTCGAGGTGCTCCGCCAGATATAAGGAAAGTACAATTGTATATGTGACCCATTCGAAGGCTGCGAAGGAGAATCGTACATAATGTGAAAAGCCTCATCCCAAAACCGTTTGGAGGTTTCCGCCGCCGCCACCCTCAAGGGGAAAGAGGCTCAAACTCCGAGCAATAAAGCCTTCGAATCCAACTGAACAAATACAACGAACATTCCAATGCTAGATATCACTGGCCCCGCCCACACAGTCGGCATTACGACTGTGAGCGCTCTCATTGGTCGCCGCGAAGCCTTCTCCATTTGGAATTGGTTATTTTTTTTCTACAATTGAAATTGGAACTGTCCGTTTGTTCTGTACTCTTGCAGAGCGCATGCGTGAAGGAGGTGGCTACGTCACGTACACGTAGATACGTTTGATGCTACGAATATTTTATTGGATTGCTCTCGCAGTTCTCATTCGTATTTGGAATTGGGATTGTGGATTTGTGGCGGCTCCGAGTCCCATTGCGCAGACGTGGCGGAAAATTAAGGCTCGCCTGGCGGAACCTTTTGAACAATTTGAATATAAATAGAATTGTAAATATTATGCGATGATAGTAGAACTTAGGGACGTCTTGTTCACAAATTTAAATATGAAGCAGATAACGATACTTACAACATAATTATGATATTAAAAACTTTACTATGTATGATATGTCTTTAACAGTAGTATTTACTTGACAAAATAGTTAATTGAATTGGTATACTAACGCATCTATTCGTTTTTACTAAGTACGTTGCCATTCTAATTTAATGTATAGGTTTGATTAAATATTTTACTGTGTCACATACGACTGCAGTTAATTTGATTTCCATACCATCAGGGTTTCACCATACAAGCGACAAAGATCAACTCAAAACGAAATTCCGTGAAACCTTTAATGCATTTCATCAGAATTTCATCAAAACCACTCGATAGCAATAATGCGGTGACAACTCTTGGAGCGTCGCTCGAACCGCCACCTGGCTTTATTGCAGTGAGGATACAGTTCAAAATGTCAGTCCTCTGTTGTGGGGGAGGTAGCTAGCTGTTGGCATCCGCAGCTAGCTCTGTCCGGAACAATTTCATTTGCGACTGGGCGAGGATAGCGCTGTAATTACAACAACAATCGATAGAGGCGCCACCGTCTGCCGCACGTTTAATCTCGCCAGAATCAAAGGACCGTCGCCTCACACCCGCCCCTTACTCGAACACATCCTCCACGCCGGTACTACGTATAACTTTCAATTGAACGCTATACATTGCCGCTCAACCCTTCTGAGCGTTTACGAACTCATTTACCGAGCAGCAATGTATACAGCTACAATGATAAAGATTGTTAGAAACACGTACTGAGGTAGGTGTTTTGTCTCCATGCCTATATCTGCAAGGCTATGCCTAGGTTTAGATGTCCCCAGACCAGATAGTTGCATTTCCAGTCTGCTGTACATAACTATTCCTGGAGTTTTATTAAAGCTTAACATTGTTTGCTACTAGTTTATACGAGAGGTGAGACCAGTTCTAGGATTTGTTGCTTTGTGTTGTGCTCTTTGTGCGTTTAATTATAATTATCTTGCGCTTATAGCTATTTTATTTAACAATGTAAATATTTGCTAATTCATAGAAATAAATAGAAATTTATTTATCTGAGGACTGAGGTAGGTAGTATTTTTTTAAATATGGTATGGTATGGTAATAAAATATAAAACAAACATTAGATAAAATTGGAATTTTCAAGTCAAGCGTCTATTAAATATGTCTCACACAAAACAATTCCACGAACTTGAAAACTAAAATAACCGCTGCAAAGCCTCATTTCCTGCAACACCTCCATACATTATACACATATATTGTATGAATGCTGGGACTCGGGACGCTATAATTTAGCGAAACAATGAGCTAAGTCTAACCGCGGCGTTGCAAATTATTGACAATCTATGGTCGGCCATATTCCAATCCACACTGAGGGAATAGGCGGGTTAAAGTCTTGTGCACATTGGCAATAAATAATATATCTTCGGGAATGGAAAATATGTTGTGCTATACTTTTTTATATATCCTTTTAAAAAATCCTTGCTAGACTAAAGCTTATTCGAATTAAAAAGAATTAAATACCTAACAGTTTTAAAAGTAAATTTTCATAGAGACTAATTTGTTCTCATTTACACCATCTACTGGATCATTTTATATCAGATTCGTATATATATATAGATATATGTTATTCATTAAATTGTGTTTGAAATTAATACAATACTACCTGCAAAATCTTACCTCAGTTTCCTCACAAAATTTACCAATTTATTTTACAAACTGTCTAATTAAAATTTTGCCCACAATTAACGTTATAATTCTGCCCATAGGAGGGTATAATTTGGGCCCCAGTGTGTACTAACATTAGTGCGACATGTTCCCGATCCTGGTTTAATTGAACGGCGATTATAATCGAACTGTTCATTACGAGACACGTTTTAACAATGTTGATACATCGCCCAGGTTGCTGGTTTGTTAGTGCCTCTTGTTATAAACTTTAAAAAAACGTTTATTTGAACTTTCAAAAGGTTTGTACACTAAGGTTGAACATAGAGAATTTCATAAACTAGGCCTTTATAGATTACTATACACTAATAAGCAAACACTTGGTCTATTCCTATGTTGTGACTTCCAGTTATAAGTATAACATTTTATAAATACTGGCATATGTTATTTTTTATATAAATGTAAGCATATTATTTTTTCTTATAATATGAAACGTATTAAACAAACGAATGAATTCACAGTATCATTAAAAAGTCATATAAAGAAACTCTCAGACGATTTCTTAAAAAAACTGTCGCGAGCGTATTATTTTTAAAGCTTTTGCCTCTATCTATCTAATCTGAATCTTTTGTATTTATTCTAAGTACCATTGACGATCTAAAACTCACAATTAAAAAAAAATTACATAAACGCTTTGCAATTCCCAAGACCTAGATCATTAATCGCAACATCCCCACGAAACCTAGGCGCTATATCACAACAATTTATGCACATGCCTATTTATCGGAAGCCGAGAATGGTATCGACTATGTATTAGACAGAGCACACCTACTGCTAGAACAGTCCAACACATATAAAGCTCTATCCAGCTCCGGAGCGCTACTCGAAATCCAGGAGATATAGTACGTAACGGGATCAAGGTGAGATCCAGGCAGTTTTTTTAGGTGAGTTTTAGCCTATCTTCACACGGTGAGAATTCGAAAGGCTCATAAGTGTCGCCTGTAGAGTAATAAAGTTAGGGTGTTCACAAAAGCTCTTGAGAAACTTAAAAAAAACCCTTTGAAATAACAAAGAGCACGAGAGGCATAACAGTTTAACGATATATTTATTTGAACATGATTTATGGCTTTATTGAAAAAATAATTATTTTACACAAATTACTCAATGCCATTTCTTTCTGTGTGTGCTACTCATACAAAAAAATACACAAACTCATTCCTTTCAATGCAATCAGAGCCTAATCAAACTGAGACTACATCCCACAAAGCCTCGTAAAATAAAGCTTAGATATATCGTTATCACTAATAAGAAAGCATCTAACATCTTTTATCTAGTAGGTACGTTGCTTACCATCAGGCAAGTTGTAGTCAAGCGTGAGCTTATCTAGTTTAAAAAAAATTACCGTATACACATTTTCAGTACCACATTCGTTTCAGCAGTTTCAGCGTTACGTTCTACGTCCCACGCTACTTATAGAATAGGAAGCGAGTGTAGGTAATGGCGCAAAATAGTGACGCAGTATTATTGCAAGGGGAGGGGCCCCACCACCCCCCTTTCCCCACCAAAGGGGGGGGGGAGACTGAAACGCTCGCGAGAAAAATAAGATCCGTACTCCGTCCTGCTTATTCTCAGGAAAAGCTTTTTGTATATTTTTTACTCGTAGATGTTCGAGTGAGTGTGCTTGTGTGCGTTAGTAAATAATACGGTATACGAATGGTGTCTCTGTCTGCGTTAGACGTTTGTAAATTGATGTCGAGAAATGGTTTTTTCTTGTTTCGCAGCAAAGTGGCTGTATTGGAGGAAAAGTTTGTGAAAATAATCTTTCGCAAAGCCAATGTTGCCGAGTATCTCTCTGTTTTTTCTTTAGATATTTTTCTCGGAATCTCTGGGACGAGGTTTTCTGGTTATGTTTTTAGGCTTCTTATTACAATTTTGTTAGGAAATTAGTTCTCTTACAATTACATTACTGTTATATATAACTTTTAAATAATTTAGACGATAATAATGACCTTATTTTATATAACATAAATATAGGTAGTACTAATATCGTGAGTTACGTGAGATAAAATGTATTAAATTCAATTTTCCGAGGTATTGTAATTTGTGTAGCATGTTCTATGACTATATTTCAATATTATATGTGTGTGTTGCAACTTTACAGTATCAATAAAGATTCTTTATCTCTATCTTTTTGCGCTTTATTTGCAATGTTTTCGAGGATGAGTTGTAACTTGCGTATTAGTCGTATTGCCAACTAACTGTGCACTAAAGTGTTACCAATATCAAACCGGGATAAAAGCAGCCTATGCCAATTCACCACCATACCAAATTTTATCGAAGTTGGCTCAGCCGTTAGATCGTAAAGAAGGAACAAACTTAAATATACACACAAATGGTCACCTATATATTATTATTAGTAGGAGGATAAGATTATTTTATTATAATCTATCTATTTACGCGTTTGCTTATTGTGGGGCTAGATGGCGCTGTGTGCAATGTCCCGGAATATTTATTTATTATTATAATATTATTTTATATTTATATTAATATTTTTAGTGCTATCAAAGCCATGTCGGAAGTTCCTACAGCGATATAAGAACTCTAGACACCAAACTTCTTTTACTGTATAGAAATTTGTAAAATAAAATATTTCAGTTGTATGAAAACCGTGAAACTATAAGTATAAGGTACCATCGAGGTGGGTACAGTACAGTAGTTATTTTTTCTGTTACAATGTTTCATAATTTGGTTTAGCGCCATCTCTTCAACATGTATGTAACTGCTACGGCGTTGTGAATTTTACTCTTGTAACAGGGATCTCATGTAACTCGCTTTCAAGTGATGTAAAGATGTTCACCTAAAAACATAGATGGCAAAGAAACAAAATTGCCAAAAAAAAATATAAGTTTCGCTTTAATTTTTTTTTTGGTAATATCACAGAATACATAATACAAGTAAAAGTACAAAATATTCGGAAAAAATCAGAAGGATGCTAGCATTATGTATGTATATTCTGTTATGAAAATTTTAATAACTACAAATTTGTGACTTTGCGATAAAAGATAATAATATTCACCCTCGTAGTTTCTATTAATTTTTAGTTCAAGACTAGAACTGCTTTAATTCAATACGGTTTTTTATCCAATAACCTCCTAATCTGATAACTATACGCAATCACATAGGTACCTACGTTATTTTATTTAACATTCATTTCCGCAACATATCAGCCTGCCTACTAATTATATATAAAAAAAAATACAATGCGAACAAATAAAGACAGTGTAGAGATCAATAAAACTTCCACTCTGGACGATGGCTTGCACACACCCACTAGATGACGAAGTGTATTAAGGCTGATATCAATAAATTACAGCAAATTAGACAAATAAGGTCGTGTGGCTCAAATTCTTATTCAAGACATCATTTCTAAGCCTACGACAACTTCTCCTTTTTGACCTTAGGCATAACATAACCTGCCTTAAGGCCCAGCACATTGGCCCTCAATAACAGATTTAACCACCGATGACTAAACATTTTGCATCTATCTCGCTCACTCTAACCCACCAATGACATACGAGAAAGAGAAAAAGGACCAATTTAAAATTTGGACAGTACTTGGGGCAATGTACTTTGAAACTGGTTGAGAGAGGTCGAAAGTACGAATTTTTTTGCGAATACCTAATAAGTGAAAGATTGTGCGGGAGCACTGCACAGGCTTTTCAAGGAACATTAACAGATGCAAATTGGTACCGACATGTGTTTTTGCCATTTCTAAATTGATTTGCATCGGATCAAATAAAACTAACAAGTATGCATTCTGTATTTCAACGTGTAAAAAAATTTGCGATTCTCACAGGCGCGTAATACCTATTGTAGTATACTCGTATTATGTAGGTGATATGTATTCAGACATGATTTAATATTAACAATATTACCAAGCTGATAATAAATGCCAAAATATTTTTCTTACTAGCACATAAATATTACATCTTAGTACCGTTCCAGCAAGTACGACTAATTATCATTTTAATCAACCCAAATGTGAAATCTAAATATTCTCAAACTTCAATACACAAAGTCCAGTCCATACCTATCTACAAGTAAGTACCTTCGTACATGGAAGTCGTTGCCTCGACTCGGGTCAACTGCCTCCAGTTACGAAATTCATCTAATTACAATAGTGTCGACACAGCAGATGATATTTTTTTTCAACAACAGGTTTGTAACACCAATTACTTTCACTACAGATTTCATCATTGGAATCCCTGACTGGATCTAAGCATCCAAATAGGCCATTGAAGAAATAAATTGTTAATAAGTGAACCGTAGTACATTTGGTCAATTTAAATTGTAAATGGATTGATAACGTGTTGAGTTATTTCGGATCGCTTTCGTATAGTGAGAGTAAAATCTTACGTAGATTTTTTAACATGAATTCTTCTATCTTCGTTCTTAGTTCGAAGACATTAGAATTTAAAAATAATAGCTATCTATAAATAAGTATCGCCGAATGGCTTCCCAGAGAGAGCATTCGCCTGGCAGGCAGACCACCAGCCAATTGGATCAATGACATTCGATCCATGCCTCTCTGGCCCTGAAAGGTACAAGTATGGCACCTAAAGGAGAAGGTCTATAAACAGCAATGGGTCGATAGGGGCTGATAATAATGATGATGAGCTGTAAACAGTTTGTAACTCTCATATAAATCTTCTGCATATCTTAATTAAGATTACATAATGATTAAGATAATGAATTACAACAGGTTAGGTAGCTCATTACACAAAAGCTTATAAAATCAACATATTTCTCAGATAATATGTCATTTCAATGCGTAATAACTTATCTGACACAAAATAAATATATTTTAAAATTAGGTTACATTTATTTAAACATTGTTTATGGGTACCTAATATAACGAAAGTGGAATTTTAATAACTGGATTTTTAATACGTTAGTATCGTTAGTATGCACTTTCTCACGAAATTAACAAAATCTAATACCGTCCTAAATTTAAAAGCGATTACAGCTTATGTTTTCCAGTAAGTAAGTTGCATCAAATGCAAGATACAGATAATGGCATATGTATTTTATTTGGGTAGAGTAACCACAAAGTTATAAATAAAACCTTAACTGGCAATTTGCAAAATTTCAGCACAAACTTTTTCTGTATATTTTCCCCCTTATTTGCTCAGATTATATTTCACTTGCATTAATACTTTTTATTGAAAAGTGTTGATAGTTATTTATGAGGGATCATGCTTGCCTACTTTCTTACTCATTGCAGTCTACGATCGACGATTTTTATATGTGTCGCTTAGCACCCTACGTTGAGTTGCGACAAACTTATTTAAGAGCCAGACCCTTTCTAACTTGGGGTCGTTTCAAATATGCCTAACTGGTGGTTTAAAAAATCTTCCCGTTTTATGGCTGCATTTTATGCTTGTCTACTGCTCATCGCGACGTTACAGTCTATCTCTAGATATATCACCAGATTCATTAGTCTCAAATTGATGATTGGTTTGTTTTTTCCTATGCATTTTTGTTCATACCCTTATACTTGGTTACCCTGCCACCGAGTGCAATAAAGTTCCCTTATTGCGAGCCCTTTCTCCCAGTGTCGGACATTTCGGCGCTTGAACCCGGCCGGGGTGACATTGCACAGCAATACAACTGCAGCCGTGCACCTGCGATGTGTCTTGATACTTTAGTGCTAAAGATATATTTAAAAAATAATATGTCAGTGCCAATTCTGGGTCCGCTGATTGGTTGGTTGTCAAAAATGCTGAATGTACCTACAGGTGTACGCCTTCTGCATGTGTTGATACATTTAGTACTAAGAAAAATACAATTGAAGAATGATTATGTGTGTTGATAGGATGTCCAAAATGCTGACGTAGTTGAATGTGGCGTAATCAAATTTTTGCATGTTACCAGATTTCGTAGATCAAAAGTTGTTATAGACGTTAGCTGCTCGTTTCCGCGATATTGCTGGTTTATTTTTTTAATATAGGTACAAACAATTACACAAACATACGTAGACAGAAAAAAATGGTCTGTCGATCAAAAATTATTTTCAATGGATGTGAAGAATGAGGTAATCCACTAATTAATTAATAAGCATTGTACTTAACAATAAACGCAAAGAATAAATGTAAGATAGCTGTGGATAGCTAATTAGCTCATTAAATTTTATGGTACGCTATTTTAAATACATCATACTACCCATTAGCATTTACGCTGATAGTTTTTCCGAAGTCATTCAGGACCTAAGCTTCTATGAAAGAGTCACAAACACATTACACAACAATGAAGAATAAAGGCAACAGGAAAATAGTTCAAAATTTTTACATACATAGTTGTTATCAGATCCCACTTTGTAATGTTACACGTGCAAACATGTTACTTACAATTGGGAATAGATACCATCTCCTATCTGTCATCTCATATTGAAACAGAGAATAGACTATTGACTAAAGAGTTTGCTATCTTTACACCAAGGAGGTCAAGACGTGTAAAAACTCGTGACTTATTTTTGAAATCGAAGGCGATTTAGTTGCAGTCAAATCAGATGTCTTATAAATAACTTTGCAAGTATAATAGTATATGTTTTATTTAAAATCGTAACGTTAAAATGCTAGTTTTTATAAAAACTTGGTGCGTCTCGTGGTTTTACTTAAAGTTCGGGGTTGCGGTTGGGGGTGAATATGGAAGTAGCTGCTGTTTATTTTAAAATATTCGACCTTAGTAAGTTAAGATTCCAACTAAAGCTAATAGATCATATTTTATGCTTTTAAATATGGTAGTTGCAAATTTTATGATACCTACATTTCAAATGTACTTGCATGAAATACAGCACACGTCTATCATTATTAAGTTGTAATAAATGATCAAGAAGTGTTGTTCGCAGTACATGCGTTTAATGTAGGTACTCTCCGCTGCACTTGCATGAAAGTATACGGATGCACCGACTTATATTTTTTGCGTCGGTTTTTAACTTTGTCCTTGAATTTCGAGTTTAGATTACGTGCTCTGTTTTCCCAAACGCGTTTGCTTAAAATGCCTTCCAAATTATTTAACGATGAATGCTAATTGACATATCTTATCTTATCATCAGTCACTCATTTTATATTATTTACAAAATTAAAAATAGGTAATTGGGTCTTTTAATTTACAGCAATGTCTTTTTACAATTTTTGTCAGCAACAAAAAAAGCATTGCAAAGATCGAAGGATAAAGTAAACTGTGTGACTGTCAAATTATTTCCTTACAAATCCGGTCCAAACTCATAAATTAAGTTAAAAGCGTTAGTTACATAATTATTCTGTGTCTGTTATCTAACTGAGGCCAACTCAATTCGTATTAGGATAGGTCAAGGATCGTACCTAATAACACAACGCGCGAGTAGACGGCTAAAATGACAAAACACTAATAAAACATAAAAGAAGTTGGCGAATACAGGTCAATGTACGTACGTAATGCAAACGTGGTTGTCGGTGTATGATCGCGGCCAAAAAATATGTGACTGGAACCCCAAATTGGGTGAAGCGCATTTTAGATCTTCCTACTCATGCTCGTAAGCTAAACTTTAACGAAATATACTTGAGTAGGGTTTATTTTATGCAGTTTCGACCCTTAGTAATAAATATTGTATATGCAATATGCTGAATATAAATTTTAGGGGTTTTTATTTTTTTTATAACGAAATAGGCTTATGTTTTACTACAGCCTGCCTGATATTAAGTACCACTGTAGTCTAAGATATAGCACGCTTGCCTAGAAGAAACCCTTGGGTTATAAATAAGTGTGCGTAGAATAACAACAAGTTTTGCTACTTTCTGTAAAAAAAACATTTAATATGTGTATCGCTTCTGATATTAAGATATTTATTAGAAACCTTCAACAGTGTGCGTCATATTACGTATAAACATTTTAAATATCCTGTTAAAAATTAATAAATACTAATCATTTTTAATTATTATTTATGGTTTTTTCTCTTATTATTGTAAATAAATGTGGTTAAACATTTTTAAGTTGTTAAAATTACTATAATAACTATCGAGCCTTATAAATATTCAGTAAACAAAACATAATGGTTTAGCTTCTTATTCACCAACGTTCGTAAATATATAGGTTTTTCCACCACATTTTCAATTAGGCTAACCAACTTCCGCGGAACGAGATGGTATTAAATAATTACCTAAAAAATATATTTCTTCATCAAGAATTTTTTTTAAAGAATAACTTTATTCCCTTATTTTACTACTTTTTGTTCGTTGAATATTAAAATTATGAAATACAAGACGTATTGTACGATTTTCTTGGCTTTTTCTTTGCCATTGTTAGTTTTAAAAATGAGTGAAAACCATAGGCAAAATTTTGTTAAACTACAGACTGATACAGGTTTGGTATTATAATTGACAGTAGGTACGAGTCAACATCTCAATATGGGATCAAACGAACTCAACTTCACAAATACTTTGTTTACCTGCCTTCCTTCCGCTGAGAAATAGATAGAGGTCGCTGATTTCAAATACACTACAAAAGAAACATGGACAAAAAATAGACAACACTGATCAACAATTCGATTTCGATACATAACATTATTTCTGTACAAATTACGCAACATGACATATGCATGTACTTCTTCTAAATATAATCATGAATTGCTACTTCAGGCTATTTCCATGGCACACAAAGTACCTGATAATTTCCACAAAACCTTTTAAAACTAGGGTAGCTTTAGCACATTAATATCAACGACTTTAACACTTTCAGAGATCCATGAAAAAAAAATTCTGTTCATAAAATAAGGCGAAAGTTTTTTTTTTTTTTCGTGAATTCAAAAAGACCAGTAATATTAATCCTGTAATGTATTGAAAGTTGGTATTTAGCTTAAATCTCAAGTTTTATGTTGCAGGGGTGCATGTGAAGTCTATAAACATAATATTATGATAATCTGATAAATAAAAGATACCAAATCAGAATAGAAGGAAAATGTTCGAAATTCCACTGGTCCATCAAGTTGCCGTTTTTCGACGTTATAACGGTTTTCGTATAAATTACACCAATCATTTATTGATGTAAGAGTATTACTTATTTAACTTGGCAACATTCCGTAACATTGACCTACATTTTTGTACATCAACGAGTTCATATCATAATTGATAAAAAACATAAACCCGAAGGGCCTTATTGCAAAACGTGGTTTAAATATAAGTCTAGACCAAGTCCGTTTTAGTTATTCGAAAATTGACTGTCTACTGTCATAATTATCAAACTGTCAAAATGTACGAATGTTAAATCAAAGTTCCAATTTTTGTTGACATTTTGATTGCTTGTATGTGATGTTTGAACAAAAAGAACTCATTTTTTTATTTTCAAAATCCTGGACTAATATTTAAACCGCGTTTTGTAATAAGACGGCTAATATTTGTGATAATGCAAAACGGACTATCAACCCGCTAAGAAAATAGATTGGTCAAACAAAAATAGGTACCTAATTACCATATAGGTATGTATTATTTTTAATAATATTCAAGATTAGATTAATTCGTGAACATCTAGGACCTGAAATAAACTACTAAACAGTAGATTTAACATAGAAGAAAAGAAAAACATATACTTTTGAAAATGTAATTATACAAGTTTACAAGCCGCAGCGAAAGATATAAAATTAGAAAATTAAGTTTTTTTATACATTTTCCAAACGTTACTTGGTAGTCGATGTAATAAAGTCTCATACAATTTATTTACTTTTTTGGTTTATACAACAAAATCTTAAAGCTACGTAAGAATTACGATGGATTCTGTGAAATAATTACTGTTATTTATCAATAAATAAATAATTACTAAGCTATCAAACGTCATGCATAAATACGTCACTGCACTAAAAACATACATTAAACTTAACCTGAGTCACTGTACCCATAAAATATGCGTTTGGTATAATTGTTATTTGTTTTGTGTTAGGTTAGGTTATATTTATATTATTAATTTAACTTTGGTAACAAAATATTTTAACCACAGTTGTGACTTTACGTTATTCTTGGCTTACTTGTATTTGTCACATGATCCTAATGAATCACTAACGAGTAAAACTAAATTAATTTTCCCTAAAATATTATATGCATATTGTATGTCTCATGGACTGTTAGGTAATTATAAAACCCTAAAATGACTTAGGAAGTATTGATTCAAACAAAATACAAACAAATAAAATTTAATTAGTATCCATGACGTATCTCCTTATTTGTATACTAAAAAGAATTTAAAAAGTTTAATTGACCTTAAAAATATCTTAGGTAAGTTTATCATATTTTGCCTTCGATCAACAATGTTGGTATTGTTGATCGAAGTATTTTGCAAAACTTTTTTAACATATGCCTGTGCACATGTAAATATCTATGTTTCTATTTCATGTCTCGCTCTATAAAATGCAATGTGTACATATTTTTTAAGAAGCCGAATAAATTCGGGTAGTCTATTGTAAAGAAGTTTTAAACAAGGTGTAAATGACCATAGGCTTGTTAGAAGAAGAAATTGAATATTCTGAATCTAATGGTCCCTTTTGTAGTCTAAAATTACAGTTCTATGAGCGAAGCACGCTGCCCCCTGACAGTCTTTACACTACCCTATAAAATTCCATGTGCGTTTTTATTTTGTAACAGATAGACTATGTCTACATTTTTAGTTTTGATTATTGACTAAAACATATTTTATGTTAATTTTGCGTTTGGAAATACCGAGATAAAGTTGCAAAATGATTATGAAAACAAAAATTGAGGACACTATAATTCAAAATTCTAGTCTTTGCAATTTTGAATTATAAATGAGAAAGAAATGTTTGGAAATAGTGTCCTCAATTTTTGTAAAAAATCTTACTTATCCAAGTTCATACATGTATATTTCAAAAATGTTACTTAACTAAGTCATATACTTATCTTATTTTTTTATTAAAAAAACGGTTACATTTTCTGTACTTATACTCGTAGTTTAACGTCCTTATTGATATCATTTGTAAATGGAATGATAATGATAAAGTTTAAACAAATCAATCCAATACTGAAATCGCCTTAGCCACAAATCTTTTCAATAAAATTGACAATATCTAATAAACACATATTTATTTGTCGTTCAGATCACTCCCGATAGCAGCCATCTACATATCCAGCTATGGGATAAGTCCGCACGTTCTGACTCCATATAAATGCGAGTTGCGCCCGCGCAGGCCTACGCAGTCCGACCAACACGCGGACAAGCGCACACGCACCCCAACACAAGTAAATAAACAAAAACAACCATGAACAACGCCGAGCTCTACGAGAAAAGCAACAGCCTTCAAAAGCGCGACGCCATCGAATGCCTCGACGAATACGCTAAGAAAATCAAATGGAAACCTTCTGGCGATACCGTACTAGATATAGGCTGCGGTGACGGCGGGGTTACTGATATCCTGAAAACTAACTACATGCCGGCGTATTACAGCAGAGTGGTCGGCTGTGATAAGAGTGAGAATATGATCAAGTTCGCGAATGAACACCATGGAGACAGACGGACTGAGTTCCAAGTACTCGATATAGAGCAGATGGTGCCGGAAGCTCTGCGGGAAAGCTTCGATCATGTCGTGTCGTTCAACGCGCTGCATTGGATCAAGAATCAAGAGTGAGTTTTTTTTATTACTAATTTTGTTTTTTTTATGTATATGTTATGTAATATGCTCGCAAATTTAACAAACGTTCTAATAACAAATATGCAATCGTTTAGTGGCAAGTGAATAAAATTCAAAGACAGCTTATTGAAGTTTGTCAGGCGTGTGATGGTCTACTTTAATTTCCAAGACCTTGTTTTTATTAGTAAACGCATTGCTTTGTTAGTTGTTATGTACAGTTAAAAAAAAACTACTTTATGCATAAGTTTTGTTAACAAAGCACTGTGCTCTGAACTTGAGCTTGTTAAGAAAATTTTACATCAAAACATAATAAAATCGGAACCACGTTTGATTTTTTATTACTTGTTTGTGACTGTCTCATGTATTTCTATTTTCAATTCTTAAATTAAAAAACAAATAAAATATTACTACAATGTGCTTTTTTATAAATCTTTAATTTATCTACAGGGCTGCGTTCAAAAATATTCACAAGATGCTCTCCGAAGACGGCGACTGCTTACTTCTGTTCCTGGGACATATGCCAATCTACGACGTGTATAGAATACTCGCGCGGAAACCAAAATGGACAGAATGGCTGGCCGATGTCAACCATTTTGTATCTCCTTACCACGATTCATTGGTAAGAGTAAAACTTTGTTAAGCTTTCCTGCATATATTTGGATTTTGGAATAATTTCATATAAGACGGCCTAATTTGTTTAAAGTAATTACGTCATTTACCCTTTACCAGCTCTCTGTAAAACTCTTCTGAAATTTATCGATAAATCGAGAGTGACCGTTTCATCTAGGCTAGCGCGATTAAATTTGCTTAAATTTAAGCAAGTTGTAGTCAAGATATGTCAGTTTTTTAGTATAAAATAAAAAATACTTAAAAAAGGACAATAAAGGACGTGCAGTAAAATAAAACAAAAAATATTAATTATTTTAGCTAAAATTAACGTTCCATATCGTGATTTTTTCGTATTAATTTGTTTTCTTAATATTTATTTTCCGTTACAGAACCCTGAAAGTGAAATCACTACGATGTTACAAGATATTGGTTTTGATGAAATCGAAGTTATTTGCAAGCAAGCCGAGTTCATGTATAATGATGAAATTAAATGGAAAAGTAAGTTTTTATAACAAGTAATCTAAACATATAATAAAGCTGAAGAGGGTCGAGAGTCTGAAAATTGAAAATATTAAAAAAATTGTTTGGAGATACTTGGAAGTGATAGCTGGACACGTTTTGGGAACGTACAGATAAACAAATAAACTTTATTTATTTCTTTATCTGTGTCTATGTGTGTCTGTTTATTTAAACGCTCATCACGCAAAAACGGCTGTTCAGATCATCATGATTTTTGGTATGTGTAGGTAGTATGAGATCTTGGAAGTGTAATAAGCAACATTTTATCCTGAAACGTCAACTAGTCTAAAAAAAAGATCAGTTACTACTATTATGCTCATTGATGGATTGATCCTAAGATATCAGAATATTCAATTTCTCTAAAAATCATTTAGACATGGAACTTAAATATATCATATCAATAAGAAAAATATAAGTGACTACGAGGCTACAAGTCAGCACTCCATGGTTTCTGTTAATTTACGAATAAATAGTTACGATACCATACAAGCAGTGATTTACATAAGATCTCATATTAAGCATGCATGTATGCGGAAACTGTTTAGCATATAGTTGTATAAAATGATCTCTGGTTTTGGATTCCTGCTTATTTATTATTTCAATCAATAAACATAACAAAACATTATTTGATGATTTAGAAAATACTGTTCTCCACTCAAATTAAAAAAATAAACTAACGCTGTCTAGACTTTTATCCAAATTAATATAAAAAGATTTTTGGAAAAGGCAGCTTTACATCAATGATAAAGTTACAGTTACAAATCTGAATCTATAAAGTAGATATCAAACAATAATAACTTATTTCTCCATTTCAGAAGCAGTGACTGCTATCAACCCATTTGACATCCCCAAGCATCTTCTAGAAGATTTCATGGAAGACTTCCGAGAAGTGGTGGATGACATGAATCTAACAGACATACAAAATAATAACGCCACTAAAAGTTTCAAGATCTCGGTATCATACAATTCCCTAATAGTATACGCTAAGAAAGGAAAAACGTAACGAGATCTTGTTAAAAAAATCATAAACTAACTGAAAATGTATGGGTATTGTTAAGACCCGTCTTATTTATCATGCGCCTGAATTTCCGAGCGATTTGGTAATCAGTATTTGTGTTTTTTCCGAACGACTAATGTGTGAAATACAATAGGAACATTTGTTGATTTTAATATTATTAAAATGATGGACTAATTATCTAAATTTAAAAGCATTTAAGTTAAATAGGTTTTCCTAAATACCTAGCTGAAGTTTTTATAGTGTTTATATGAAAGTTGTAAGTTTTACGAGACTAAACTAAAAAAAAAAAATACATTTGAGTACCTTAGTTTATTTAGGGTTCTACTCTACAGTGACCTTAAATAATATAAAAATCAGAACAAGATAGCGCAAGTAAAAATAACTGTTTTAATAAAAATAAGGTAAAACGAAGCCAACTTATTTTTGCAACATAAATACTAAAAAATAGTATAGTTACTTATATACTAGTAGATCGGCAATCTTTAAAAAAAATTGATAGCTACTGCATTTATGATTGTGTTACATAACAGATGACTTTCCATAATTCCGAGTCTATTTTATATCGGTTAATGATTTTGAATGAAAACTTTGATCTTTATTTATTAACGCCCTGATTATAATTAGTAATATACCCCTATTATAATTTGAGTTTTCAATTATGTTTGTTGGTATTAAATAATTGTGCTAAGTACCTGCTTACAATACGTAAGTGTCATGTTTTAATATTAATTATATGTTTGTGAAGGTTTTATTTTGGAAAATAGCTTAGTAAGCGTTTGAATTCAGTTTGTAAGAATTTAATTTACTAAACAGTGTACGATTTGATTGAAGCTAGATTAATTGTTTGTTTGAATCTTGAGATAAATCTTAATAACTAGGCATGTTTCTAGCTGGTATAAGATAAAGAGTGAATACTTAAATTTAATATTATTTATTCATAGCATTGTAAGTACAAATAAGGGTGTTTGTATTGAGTAAATAAATCGTTATCGGGACGATAATTACGTAAGAATCACGTAATTAATAAATTATTTGCAAACTGATTTTCCTTTTATTTTACTTTACCTTTATTAGTATGTATTATTCATGCAAATATAAAGAAGGTTATTAAATATGCCTAATTAACTGCTTTGCAAAGAAGCACAGGATAGTATCTGCGTCACTATGAAACAGAAGCCATTTTAACCAATAGATCAGATTTTTAAGGACCTAAGTTAGATTTATAAAACGTGTTTTATTGAATAATTAAAAATGTCAGCTGTCTCGTAGTCACTAGTTAGTTAAATTCGATGGTTAATATTTGTTAGTGTTTGTACCTAACAAATTCGTTTATCAGAAATATATAATAACTAAAGGTCAATCGGACGAGCCAAGCTAGAAAATCGTTAAGTGAGTCGTATCTATTAAGAATTGACATCGCGCTAAAGTCGACTACATTAGACTAGATTATGAGGGGAAACCATTCACAAGCATGGAAATAATAATAGAGAGGGATGAAATAAAAAAATCCTTGTTCACAAGTAATAAATACATTTATAGATTCACAAATGCAGGATGACGAAATAAACAGGTCACAAGAATGTCATAAGGATAACCGAATTTGTATCAAAATTCTTAAACAATGCGGTACCGCATAAATTTACCACACCTTAGAACATATTAGGATATTTAAAGATATACTGAGGTCGAGTAGTGAAGATCTAATACCATACATAAATTCATACAAAAAATGTACATGTGAATCACGGATAAGAGATTTATTTAAAAAATACGTTAAACTAACCTACTTGGACATTTGTCAATTTCAAGTGCATTTAAGATGTCCAAGTCAGAGTTACCTATTGCTCGTTGTCAGACATTGTAGAAAAAGCTATTCTTTGAGATAATAAAATTAGCTATTATCTTGCTTTAATTCATAATAACTATAGCTAATTTTCAAAATGAAGAAAGGCAAAGGTGGTAAGGTAAACATGTCGATAAAATTAAGAATAAAAAAAATATACCAATATATTTGTTCCTTTGGAGAAATTCTCTTGAGTGAGAACATCATAATGGGTGGCTGCTGACTGGATTAAACCTACTTAGATATTAATTTACACACATTTTAATTGACACTTTCAGAATCGTTCTCAAATTTCGGTGTTGCCAATCCAAGTGGCCGAGCCGCCTCCTCTCGATATCCTCACAGTAAAGATAAAAAGCCTTCGCGTCACCGAAGACATTCCAAGCCTATACTCCATCAATGTGATATTCTATGACCAGCTAATACTTAGCAGTTCCATAAAATCTACTCCAGCAAGAGCTGACGTCAAAGAACGGACGGTCCTGATTGGCCACATGGGCTATGATCCGTCGGATTATGAGAAAATGAGTATTATATCTGATAATCCGCTATGTGGTAAGTGTATTAATCACCAATAAAATTGTAGATGAAACACGTCATATTAAGCTACTTGCTACTAGAAGTCATTGAAAAAATAAACACGTTTTTTGTGCAAGCATGATACATCTTCAACTCCACCGTAGCTTTCTATCAGGCGATGTGCAGTTAAACCGTCAAACACAAGCCAAGAAAGGTTGTTTTTATATCAAAGACGGTGGCAATATTTATTAGACAACACTAGCATGAAACATTTTACAGATTAGTAAATTTAGGTTAAAAAAAAGTAAAATAAGGGCGAAAATGTGTGAAATTGACGTTATTTATACGCTCACAAAATAATCTTTCTATTGGAATTGAGAGGGCAACACATGTTAAGTAGATCTGTAAAATATATTAATAGTTTCGCCATAAAAAATATATTTTACTTGTTTCATTTTACATGAAAAAAAAATTACCTGTTTTCAGTACAAGTCCAACCTCTGAGAAATGATGATAATTACTACAACTACCAATCTGCTCCTTCTGCGTCGTCCAAAGATGGAAACAAAAACAAACCCTCAGCGGATAGATACCTGTCGGATATCAGCTGCTGTAACATTGATGTTTTACCACTCATTTTAGGTTTGTAATCGTAATATTTTTTTTGTTGCCTTCTATGTATAAGGGCAAGAAAACCTAGCCAAATAATTAGATTTCCAGAGAAAAAGTAATGCAATAGAAAATTACTTTCGTATTTTTTCTGGAAAAATGAAAACAACGATTGCAACCTATTGCTATAACGCTTATGAAAGGCGGAAGATTAAAAATATGTTACTTAATTGTTCAAATATGGTCAACTGCAAAAAAACCATTAATAACGAATCTTATACTAAATTAGCACATATTTCAAAGTTCCTCAAAAATAATTGCAGAAAAAACGAAAAAGCACGTGAAAAAGCGGATGCAGCCATTGATCAACCAATCTGTCCTATACCAGAAGAGTTGGGACAACCTACCTTTGCTCAACATCAAACTAGAATTGTACCGAAACCCAAGGAATGAGTATCACCACAATGTGTTGAAGCAAGCCAACTATATGCAGCTGACTTTGATTGGAACTTACAACATGCTTGTGCCTTTTAACAACGACTATGTGTACACCGCTGCTACGAGAATGCCTTTTCAAAATGCAACAGTAAGATATCTACCTAACTACGTACCTTCTATCATTTTCCTCTTTATACTTGTTACGCTCTTGCTTTTATCAGATGGTTATGCATGAATTTTTAATCATTAATTGAAGGGTTTTCTTAAGTAAATACGTCGTAGAAAACGCCATCTTTCCTTCGAGGCCACATGTCCTCGAATTTTGTGAACAAAATAAAAAACAGAATGTGTCGTTTACCTCGCGATGCTTTCTCAAAACTGATCATTGCAAAGAGCTGGAATCGAACCAAGACCCCTTAGATCAATAAGCCTCAATCCAGAATAAATTAATTCAGAATTCACCCACAGACACAGTCACTCCGTCCTTCATCAAAGGTCGAATAGACAAACCGTTTGGTATGATGAATAAAATATCAATAGTATAGAGATGGGTAGGAACATGGATTGACATAATGTCTACACATTTTACATAAATAGCTCATCTGCTGCATAAGACTAAAAAGCAGATATCTATTTAAATTTGCTTGTGTTTTAGGAATTTGGCGTAGTAACTTTTAACCAAGGCTCGAGACTTCCAAGACGATTTGACAGTTTAAAGTTTAACCCGAGATGGGAAAGTCAAAAGTTCAGCGACAGGAACTTTACTGAAGCAGACACGAGATATGAGGCTGTCATGGAAGATATTCAAAATGAAGAGGAAATACCGCTTCGACGATATATGGATAATCCAGTTTGTAAGATTGACTCATTGCTATTTCCTCTTAATTATAGCTGGAAAATATGTAATTACTAGGAGTAGTTTGAAGGTTTTTCAATATTTATTACCAGTTAACGCTGTAATTTTTTGAAAGAGCTGGAATTGGATTTTTTTATTACACTTGTATGTTTTAATATAAAATAAAATGGCAGTCCCATTACAATAGAAAACAGTGTAAAACGAAACAACGGTTTAAAATGATTTTATAATAGGTATATCCATTCCAGATTCTACGATATGGGGTTCGTTCCACCGCTCCCTGATGCTGCATGATGGAGAGAGGTGGATGTGGAGACACATCCGCGACCGCCACTGGCCTCTCGAACTGCACATATTTGGTGAAACAAAGGGCTTCAGTTTCATGGCATTTTTGAACTTGTTCAAGTTACTTTACCCTGGAGGTAAGAATTTTATATGAATTTGGCTAGATACTAAACTAAAGTTTACCCTGGCATTAGATTAGTACAGTAAATATTTATAGGTGATAATGAAACGAGTTGTAAAAGCCATGTAAAACAGTAGATACTCGTAAGGGGTGTTTTTTGATGAAATGTTAGATTTTGGTTTCCTTTTCTAACCTAAGTAGGTATACCTTATGCATACACACTTGCCATTGCATACTCGTTAGTCATCAAAAATCTGAATATGGTTTTATAAAACATGTTTTTTTTTTCAGAAGACACAGTACGTATTGCCGCGCCGCTGCACTGGCTAAACGCAGAAGCAATGCAGCAGATGTGCGGCTGTGAGCTGATACTGACCCCTAACGAAAAGGCGTCCACCGTCACCGCATCTCCTAAAACAAAGTAAGTATACTTCTGTTTGTTTATATACAAAATATTAAAAAAAATAAAACTTTAGACCCGTGTTAGTGCAAGTGTACTTGAGTGAGCATGCTAGCATTAGGTACACCAGCACACAGTTATGTGGGTAGAAATTAAGTATTTTGTGGTCAGATATATATTATATTTTGTGCTTTACAGACAAGCGGGTAAACAAGCAGAATCTGCTAAACCACAAACGGGCAGACAAGCTGAGTCTTCAAAAACTCAGACCAGTCCGCGAGACGACGCTGGCTCGATAGTCCGTAAGACTGGATCGGATGATAATAGTGCGTTTGTTATTGTTGAAGTCAAATTTGGACGGCCCTTGAGGAAAGTGGTGATACCACCAGTAATTCCTGGGTGAGCAAAGTTTTCTTTGTTAGTCTGTTTCTCGTTTGTTTCACAACGGAACGACAGTTTGTCATACATTTTTAGTATTGAGAGAACAATGTCATTTCAAATGCTAGATTCTAAATTAATTAAGACGTATTCTGATGTGTTAATCCCAGAACTGAAATCAACGGTATGCTGCTAGCGATGGAACAGATGGGGCCACATAAACGTGAGTGCACCGGCCGCGGACAAGATGACAGGGATTGGAGATCTACCGTCAGAAATGCGGCTGCTGCTCTCAGGAAAGTGCCATATTATGGTAAGTACTTCGTACTTCTAATATTTCAGAAAAAAGTATTTACGTAGGTGTAATGTAAATCCAAGATGGCCGCCGCAACAAACTGACGAGTAATATTTTTTACAACTACCTTCATATAGGGTTAAATTTTGTAATTTTGTGTTATTAAATCAGAATTAAAATTGTGTTAATTTCATCTTCTCGATATGTATTAGGTATGACTGAGTTTTGCAGCTTCAATCGCCAGCTGAGTGAGACAAGGACTCGGGTCGAGCTGATAACTTCGTGTTGGCAAGATGCCGCCATTTTTGTTAACAATTACTTCGTCGTACAAGAGTTTCTGAGAGATGATGGGACTTTTGAGGTTAGTCTATGCATATATTAGGAAGAGATCAACATCTTTGACGTCAACAAGATAAAGATAAGATAAGATAAAAGAAGATAAAATAATTTTTATTTGCCTTAATACATTTGTTAACATTGTAGGTGTCCCTGGCAACCGCTGTAGGATTCCCTGTGTCGCGGTGCTAGGGTTCTTCCGTTGAACATAAATTAAATTATACAATTGTGTTGATTTCAGTTAAAGACTCAATTGAAAGTTCTTGCAAGTTGAATTCATTTCAGCATTATGTTATGACAAGTGACAAGAGAAAGTACATGATCTACTACTAACTAAAACTGATAAGTCTTGATTAGAAGGACAAGAAATCATCAGGCACGCTTTACAGCCCTCTAGCTTAGTTGAATAATAGGTAACTCTGCAGCAACTTGGTCTATGATGGCGTTGTAAATCAATACATGGAAATGAAACCATAGATATCTATAAATTCAAAACTTTGCCTTTGCACTGTAATACTGCTGTGTTTGTTCACCTCTGCATGACAACAAAATAACTGAAAAAATATTAGCTGCTTCTTTTGTCGGTTGTGCCCTTTATAACGTGGTATATTTGTACCTTTATAATATAGCCAAGTTCAATTCAATTAAATTTCTTAAAAAGTCTTTATTAAAACATAACTTATACAACTAGTACAATACAAGTGTATATTTTTTTAACAAGGAATGGGATTTCATTTGCCGTAATTTGCCTGATGGTAAGCAATAATTATGGTCTAGGATGGAGCGTGCTTACCCAGTAAGAACCGATTCACTCTCGCTTTGAAGATCGCAAGGTTATATTATTTATCCGAGTGGTACATTAATAGTGGGTTAGGTATTCACTGTTTTCCGTACACAGTATAAGGTAGGTACTTCTAAAATATTGGGACATGAGTATAATATAGGCATAGGTATAGGTTATAGCACCATTTTTATTTATTTGTACTTCATGTAAAATTTCACCACTTTCAGGAAATGCTAATGATGGCTCACGCTTGCCTAATGCGGACAGCTTGTACGACGCTGGTCGGAGATGACTACAAGCACAGCTCTGAAAACACCCTCCGTGCAGCGAGACATGCGCGCCAGATGCAGGATATATCGCATGCTATGGAGCTTTATCTTCAAGTAAGCATTTACCTATAATCATAATCAAAATATTCATTTATCTAAATATATAAAACTCAAGGTGACTGACTGACTGATATAGTGATCTATCAACGTACAGCCCAAACCACTAGACGGATCGGGCTGAAATTTGGCGTGCAGGTAGGTACCTAGTTGTTATGACGTAGGCATCCGCTTAGACAGGACTTTTGGAAGTGCCACTTTTTAAGGGGTGAAATGGGGGATGCATGTTTTACTTCTTAATGCGAGCGAAGCCGCAAGCACCCACTGGTTGATAAATAAGTCACTTTTATTTATACTACTTTTTTTTAGGCCCGTTTGCAAAAATCTTAAACACTTTTAGCCATTTTTATTTGGTATTTTAATGCTTTTTAAGAATCATTTAATATAGCAGAGAATCTTAACGTAAACTAGACTAAAATATCGAACTTAGACTTGGTATTAGTCTAAAGTAAGTGAATACATAGTACACTTCGGTATTTTTCGTTTGATCTTAGGCGCCGCGGCATACTAACACTGTCTTTACTCGATTCACTATTTTTATAACAACGTTTTAGATATATGTGTAGCTGCAATATATCTAATTTGGCCCGTTCAACAGCATTACTAAACTATGTAAGAAACCTTTGACCGCACCTCCCTGTATAAAAAGCATGTTGTTTGTATTTCAGCTAGTAGTCCAGAGACCTCGTAACGCGAACTGCTGGCGAGAGCTGGCCACCTGTCTCAGAGACGTAGACCGGGACTGGGCTAACGTGTGCATCAACAAGTCTATTGTACTCGACCCGAGACATCCTCTGTCGTAAGTATCTGCGGTGTAGGCAGGCCCTTACATTTATAAATAAAATAAATAAATATTTCAGGACATATCACACAGGGCCATCTAGCCCCATACTAAGCTTACGCTTGTATCATGGGTACTAGATAACGGATATAATACATATATACTTTTCTTTTGTAAATACATACTTATTATACATAGAAACGACCAGACTCAACACAAGTAATTACAAATTTTAATATTCATAATTACTTGTGTTATGCGGGAATCGAACCCGCACTCCTAGATTAGAAGGCAGAGCCACTACCAACTAAGCTAACGGAGCTTATAATTTTTTAAATAACCTTATTTTTCAGGAATAATCTAGATGATCAGCATTTGATCAAAATCGCTTTGAACATTAAGCTCTGGTGGCTTTATGAAAACTTTATGACTAATTAACTATCTAAGATTCATTTTCGTTTTGTTTGCGTATTATAGGTACTTCTGTATTCTGTGACGTAGCGTTGAATAGTGCTGAATATGTGAGATACTTTAATACCTTTATGACGCGTTTGTAAAAGCCTTCTGAACATAGGCACCTAAAATAGGAAGAAAAAGACACAAGTTTTTGACATATTTAAAATAAAATAATGTCTTTTGCTACCATACATACTATGATTGAAAATTGTCATAACTTATTTTCCAGATTATTGTCAAAAGGCTGCATGCTATACGAGGAAGACCCCGACCTGGCCGAGCCGTTCTTTGTGGCCCTCCTGGCGCTGTACCCCAACTGGGCGACCGGGTGGGTCGTGGCCAACGCGTACTACATCAAACGGGACCTATTCCACATGGCTGATAAGATTATGGAGATGAGTCGGAGGTTGGTATAGCTATAATTAAGATGGTGTAATGAAATTAACTGAATAAGAAATTATATAGGTAAGTATTTTCTTTCCATACATAAAAGACAACATCAACCCGTCTACGCAACAAAGTGTGCGGCCTAAATTAAATACCAACCACACTTGTCAAAGATTATCTCTAGTTTTGAAGGTATCACAAAGGCATAAGAGCAAGTTTATTATTTTACTCTATATATTTGTTAAAAATCACTCAGATTTAGTCAAGAATTTTAAGTGTAGCGTGATGTGAGTCATGTGGCCGTGTCGAGTAGTGAGCGCAGTATCCTATATTGTGATACCCGTCGGTCTCAACGGAAGACCAGCGCTGACTCTGTTCGCAGTCAGCAAATGTTGAGTTGAGGCCGGCTTGTGATAGGAAATTGTGTATGTGCAAAATGTGTTTGTCTTACTTTCCTGAATGTGTCCGTACGTAGGTAATTTCTTGTCGCAAAATAAATAATTTTCATTTTTATTTTTTTCCTTGTAGTATGGTCAGAGACGGTCGTATCGAGACCTATGACTGCCCGAGGACCTGGGAACAGGAGCTGGGTGACTGGTGGGATCCAACACCCTTACTGTCCGGCATGAGCCCATACTATGATG
The DNA here is from genome assembly GCA_964023185.1 of Macaria liturata. Taxonomy (NCBI): domain Eukaryota; kingdom Metazoa; phylum Arthropoda; class Insecta; order Lepidoptera; family Geometridae; genus Macaria; species Macaria liturata. The sequence goes on along the minus strand of OZ026820.1, from coordinate 5,091,147 downwards.
CCGCTGATTTCCTGCTTCGACTACGTGCTATTGATGTAAGTATTATTTGGCTATTAGATTTGTTTTATCTGTTTTCTTTCTGCGATAATTTAGTGCATTATTTGCAGATCAGGTGAATCCTTTTTTCTCCAAAAATAAATCCCGTTTTTTTTTATAATACAGAGTAACAAGACGTTCAAGACGCATGTCTGAAATCGAGATAATATAAATGCTTGTATACCTACTCGTATTTGTATTTCTTATGCTCATCAACCCGGAACATTATGATGTTATTGTTTTTCAAATAGTCCAAAATTTATGGGACTGAAATGTTTTGTGGCCCGTGAAACCGGAACACAGAATGTTTTGTACACTAGTTGCTTGGACTCTCATCAAACTCTTATTCAAATTCAAATTCAAATTCTTTGTTAGCATACTTAAATGTATTTACATTTACCCTGTAAAGAGGGGAATTAGGGCGTTGCTAAAATTAAAATTAAATATTCTAAAATTCTTATTTTTTTATTGATGGTCGGCTTGGTATTTTATCAGCACAACCAGCAGTAAATAAAGATCAATCCCTGTACTAAAGTTCCTGTTAGGAATGATCAAACTAGCACGTACGTTAAAAAAATGAAGGTGAAGCACACGTGATAACCGCTACACTACGGAAACTTAAAAAAAAAAAAAAAAAAAAAAAAAATGAAGGTTTAATTATACTTGTATACCAATACGAAGATCAAAGTTTAATTCATCTTGTTTTGTCAACAACAGGCTCCATATGTATTGTATGTCCCCATATGAGGTCAAATCTATGCGGTCATTTGTAGGGTGCCAGTTAAGTAGCCCGAATATAATTACGCCATGACCTGTGACACCCTACCACTTTGTGCGCACTATTTGCAGATTTTCACACTCAATTAGCTAAGGGATAGAAAATAGTGAGGCTTAAATAGCCGAGGTAGTTATTTGTTTGAAGTTGGACACTGTTTTAACGTCATTGTTAGACTTTAATTGACATCGTTCTAATAGCCAGTCTATCACATACTCAGATATTTTTCGCGTCCAGACCGTTTTTCTGCACTCTGAATAAGGGGATTCTTGTGAGTTTGACGTGTCTATTCATACATGGTTTTCATTTGTAATCGGTTTATGACATTTTTTCTTGATTATGTCCTAGTTTTTACTATGAAAGTAGACTTTTATCAAGCTCTGTGTGCCCAACCATGTTTCATAATCCGTATAAATGTTTCCAGCTGGCAGAAGTATGCGTATCCCTAGCGCTGTGTGAAGGAGGTGAGACGGCGGCGTACTTCCACCTGGTGGCGCTCTGCTGCCGCCTGCAGGGCAACGTGGAGGACGCTCTGTGCCACCTGCGAGCTGGCATCGACAAATATGGGGAGGTGAGGATACTGACCTGGTATATTTATGGAGAATAAAGTAGGTACAATTCTCTCAAAGTCGAATTTCCTCATGGCTAAGGGTCATGACTCCCCCGCAGAATTAATTCGTTAGGGGAGTTCTCTTGACAGATACCTACATCGTGGTGGGCGCCCAGGTCCTTCCACGGAAGACACATGTACTCGGATATTGTGCTCCTCAAACATGTCGGTTTCCTCACGATGTTTTCCTTCACCGCTAAGCGAGTGCTAATCCACACTCAACTTGAAAGTACAAGTCATTGGTGTAGGGCAGGATTCAAACCAGAATGCGTCTAGATGAAAAGCAGACACTGGAATCGCTGAGCCACACGTGTGCAATGTGTGTTACAATAAAGAGTTTTATCTATCTATCTTAGTATACTAAGCGGTAATAACGGTATACCGTTCGCACGCCTAACTGGCAAGGATATGCTGAACCAACATTTATTTATTAGATCATCTTTGTATGAATCATATTCTTGGCAAATAAATATTGTTTTACTTTAAAAATGTTATAATAATTTCAATGCTGATGGTCTCAAGACTTATGCGGTGAGTGATAACTCAAATTGTCAATATACAAAATACTTAGAATTTCCCCTCGAAATACATTTTTACAATTTGATTAAATAGAACTTGGTTTTATGTCTTATTTTTTTTATTTGCAGATAAGTTATTTGAGGACTTTAGAAGCTGAGTGCTGCCACAAGTTGGAAGATATAGAAGGTGCTACGGCTGCTTTTGACAAGGCGGGCAGTTGTGTTAACAGTTACAGGTACAGCCTAAATAAATACTAACTCTGTAAGTAATCCTAAAAATTGCGGTAAAACTTAAGACACATAATAGTAGGTACCACAGTTGTTAAGCTATGGCAGACGTCAGTTAGTAGACAGTAGGATTTTTTTACATTCCGCTATTAAAAGCACACTTTAGTAAAATTCTAAACTATTTTTACTTTGAAAACGCTTACAACTCTTTCATTCCATAGCTGGCCGCACTATATGCTAGGCACTAATCTTTTTACCTGGCCTGTCCTGATGACTGTCAAAGTCAAAGGTTTTGTGACCAATGTAGTTAATTTCCTAAGAACATTTCTTCTCATATACCTACGCACAAAGTGACGAGCATTTACTCGTAACATTGATAAAAAACAGATAAAACAATTTATTGGTAATGTTTTACAATTACATGTCATTCATTTAAATATAACTTATATAATTATTTTACATAATTCCTACCATTTATATTTAGGTAGGACTTCTTGTAAATAGAAAAAAACTCGTCAATAGTATAAAAAGTTTGTTGAACGAGCCACTTCTT